>JAVIWB010006361.1:600000-925437 GCA_031893035.1 Dermolepida albohirtum
CCACATTTCAAATCAAAGCAAGGCCATGGAGAAAATATTTCAAAGCTAGAATAAGTAACTCTAGCTATGGTTGCAATGCAAAAAACACTACTGTAAGGCACTAGTCATATTGTTAATGTTAATTACGTGAGGCATTGGGTTAATTAATATTACGCCCACGTCAGTGGTATAACTTAAGATCTTTAGCTGTCGGAATTCACTTTAAATCACAAAGGAGATCATGCAAAACCATTCTGAACAACGGCCCTCTGATTCAATCTCTTGAACCCTAAGTGATAAGTGAGTAACAGATCACTGAACTACCAGCTGACTTAATATGTTGATAGGTTGGATGCATTAAAATTAAATTTTAATTCCAGATGATCTGGTTTTCAAAGTAATTTATAGTTTAATTCTAATTTATCATGTAATAACAACCTTCGAATATATCTTGATGAATCGTAACGATTTATTATGTTAACCGCATATATATTCATATATATATATATGTGTTTAATAGTACCACAAGCGTGACAAACTGACTGAGATAGAGATCTTAATCAATTATATCCAGTGCATCACAGAGGCGAGGTAGTTGGCGGTATCTATCGATCGTTTTTGACATTAGAAACGTATTTTTATACTATGCTCTTGATTATACATAAGATATGTCATCCGAACACGCACGCACGCTCCCTATAAAACCCGGTACATCTACCTTTAACACATGTAGCAATATTGTGAATGCGTGTCGTTAATGCGAACGCGGGACATTAAAGCCATTTATAAATAGAAATGTAAATAACAGGATGCATAAATTTGAATGGTGCTTCTTTTGCATTGTAACGGCTTTTGCCTTTGCCATGGTTAATATGGATCCTTTTCTAACTGAGGTAATATTCACCTGTTAAGTAACATTAATAAATTTAAGAGATTGTGAAAAGCTATAATTAAATTGTGAATATCTGTTAGATACGTGTTTATTACATTATACTAAACTATTGAAGATTTCCATATTAATCCGAAGTCATTATTGGATGCTTCATTTTACAACTTAGGAAACTCATTTATTTCGATCAATTGCTCTTAATGATTCCTTTTTATAACCGTCCATTAAACACCAACGTATTTGGCACATTTCTGAAAACTTGTAATATTTACATTTTGAATGCATTTCCTTGTTGTTCGTCATTACGTCAAAGAAATTTATAAAATGAAAGTTGGCGTCTCTCGATTTATGAAAAAGGGCAGTATTGTCGCAAGTTCTTTTATGGTTATGGCGCGTAAGTTAAAGGAAAAAAGGTTATGTTGAGCGTCTATAGTTGTGTAAGTAGTACTTATCTAAAACGTTTGGACAAAAATGTAGAAATATTTGCAAAAGTGCTCCAATATAACACATATGCATCTATACTGTGGTTAATCAAAAAAGGTGATACTTTTACCAAAACCATTGAAACCTCAATTAAGTCAATTAAGAATTTAGAACTAGTTTCAAAGAACTTCATTAGAGACTTGTAAAATTCAAATTAAGGAGAATTTACAGCAGCTCAAACAAAAGTGTACTAATTGCTTAGAACCAGATGAAGAGAATAAATTAGTAATTTTAAGTAATCGATTACTTTCAATGACTTGATCAATAAGGTTGATATATAACCCCTTTCCACATTAACTTTGTAAATTCTGTATACGCATTTCGACAATTAAATTGTCATCATCAGCAGATAATTTCAAAGTGTCGCACCTGGCAAAACACGGCGAAAAACAACCGCACGAAAATCAAACTCCGTACGCGATCCACACCGTTCAAAACCAAGATGTACACTTGTTTTTGAACGGTGTGGATCGCGTACGGAGTTTGATTTTCGTGCGGTTGTTTTTCGCCGTGTTTTGCCAGGTGCGATACTTTGAAATTATCTGCTGATGATGACAACTTGGTTGTCGAAATGCGTATACAGAATTTACAAAGTTAATGTGGAAAGGGGTTATATATCAACCTTATTGATCAAGTCAATCAACCACAGGCTCCATCAAATTCAACTACTTTCAATGAGTGAAAAACCTAATTTAATTAATGTAAAATTTACCTAAAATATATTGCTTAAAATGATCAGGGAAGTGTCCATGATTAATAACTTCTAACCAAAATTATAAATTAAGCGTGAGTAATCCGATGATCCCGAAAATGTATTGTTTAACTAAGTTACACAAACCAGGTAATTTAACGTGACTAATTGTTTCAGGGATTAACTCATCGACTTATTTTATTTTAAAATGGTTGGCGAATGAATTTTCCCGAAACTAAAGATTTGTTTGTCAGTTGATAAATCACTAGATTTTATGCAAATATTTAAAGATTGTAAATTGGTAAGTGGGGAAATTTTAGTATCATTTAACACAACGTCATTGTTTCCTTCGGTACCTGTTCCAGAAACGTTTTCAAGTTTCTGGAACAGAAGATTTTCTTTATAAAAGTATGATTGAATCGGAGAAAATAAATGCATATTTACCATTCCAATTACTAAGATTGTTTTCAATTCGAAGGTAAATTCTATGAACAGAAACAGGGAACAGCGATGAGCAATTGTCTTTATCCCTTTTATAGCTGATTCATTTATGAATAATTTTGAAGTTGAATTTAAACATGGTAATGATTAGGTATATTGATGATATTTTTGCAATTTTTGATATACATAAGTATGGCTTAGACGACTTCGATAACCAATTACATTCAAAATGCCCGACGATTAAGTTTAAAGTAGAAAAGGAAAACAAAGGCAGCTTACCTTTCTTAAATACCCTAGTCAGAAATAATCATAAAATAGAAATTCATATTTTTCGAAACAGAAGTAATGTTAATAAGTTTATCATGACGGATTCAAATCATAGCATGCCACAAGAGATGACTTCTTTCAGTTTTCTTATCTATCGTTTGCTCAGATTTCCATTAACAAAAGTGAGATACGAAAGAGAATTAAATTTTGATACTCCTTCCGGACTTTTATTTCGGACATAGCCTCTCCTTTTCGTTTACACTACAAATAATTGGAATAATGAAATAATTCATAACATTGAGGACATCGATTTATATTAATTCAAAACTTAGTTAATTTCAAGTTGATTTAAGTTTAACGGCTTCATAAAATCGAACATAATTTCCCATTTCGGTACGATTCATTCATGTGAAAACTGGTTCAATTTGACCGCATATGATACAAAAACCATGACATTGCACTTCGTCGAATATTTAAAACCCGTTCACGAAGTATTGTGGTTAAACTCATGACATCGATGTTTTTTTAAGCCCTTTTTTTCTTATTTCTTCCTTTATGGAAATCTGCGTTTAAAATTGAATGTGTTGACATTCAGAAAATGCCAGGTGTTGAAGTCTAATTGAAAGTGGTAAATATGATTTGGTAACTGTATTATTGAAAGTAATTCAATATTATTGTGTACATAATTATATGCAATGTTGTTAATAGTTTAAAAGTATGATTAGAGATGATCGTTAAAGTTGTATTGTGTTATTTCCTTTTGATTATGAATTATTATTGATGTCGAAAAAAAAGTAATTTAAGAACACCGCCTTAATGACTTAATTCGTTAAGAAAGTTCTAAATTCAATTCATTAATTTCTTTAAAAATCATCGTCTTCTTTCCACACTGAATCTTGATTTTCAGTTTCGAGAGTTGAACTGCTTAAATCAGAATTTATCGTCCTTATTATGGTTTTAATTCCAATTGCTTTATTACTTCATCAAGTGTTCCACAGGGGTCGAATTCTCGGCCGCTACTCTTTTGCATTTATATTAATGATCTCCCGACCTATGCCGATGATTTAAAAAATATTTTTTGCAGTTTCGTCCGTTTTCGGTTCTTTAAATAATTGTTTAAACATCGTCTTTACATTATTTGCAATTGGTGTGAGGTTAATAAAATTAATTTTAGTAAATGTAAAGTAGTTACCTATTTCAAGTGCAATAACCCTCTTATATTTCATTGTTTAGTGGACCAAACTGATTTAGCTAGACCTGCTGAGGTTAAAGGCTCACATTTAAGCTTTTCGAAACATATTCACTTTTAGTTTCGCGTTCTTTTAGTTTTGACAGCCGTTCTTACAGACGATTCGGGAATCTTTCTCTCTCTCTCTCTTCTAAAATTATTATCTTATTAATTTGTGCGTACCAAACTTGAATATGCTGTCACTATTTTGCACCTCCACTATATACATTTATATCTGGAACTTGGGAGAGTTCAGAAGCGATTTTTGAAATATCTTTCGTAAAGATCGTGGTGTTGACTTAATGATTTCAATTTTCAATCGCTTTCAATTAGGCGTGAGTAACTTGTTACCAAACAGTAAAATGTTGTCAATAATATAAATGACACCATCTATTTTGTCACAGGCTGTACTTCAATTACTAGGTACTGTACTTGTTATAGCTTCTCTTCTTATTCAATGATTATATTTTTTCTAGATTTCTAGGTTGGAATAGGCATCTACTGTTATAAATCAATATTCATTTATTGTTTCTCGAATTAATGACCAGACCTCTTGCGCACTTTCACTTCTTATACGAATAAAATCTTTCATTTCAAGCAAATAAATTTGATTGCAAACGCTTCAACTCTTGTAAACATTTTTATGTTCGCAGGAGACATATTTAGTTTTTAATTTTTTCAATTCGTGACGGACACGAATAACAACGGCAAAAACGGTGACGGGCGACTAATATCCAAGTGAATCGAAGCAATTAATAACGGAGTGGATATCTGTTAACGCCGGATTGGAGAGCCATTTCTTGTATATCCGTCAGTGCAATAATGCAATAAAAGCTAAACATTTTGAAGTGTCATCTGTATGTACGTACCAAGTTTGTGATAACATAATCAATGGAACATACACAGTGTAATTCTCACGGTTTTAAAACCGGAATCGCCTCGTCTAAGAATAAATTACAACGGTCACCTCTGACCTTCGTAATGGTTTGCTACATTACTGAATAGTATTGTACAGGATGTATACTGGGTGTTCCAAATTCTTAAAGCGTTATTAACTTAATTTTTTTATTAAAAAAAATGATTATGTTACGAAGCTAGTACATCAATAGTAGTTTTGTTCTGACAAAGAGATGGTGCTAGTATGATCGAAAACTGTTATTTGTAAAGTACGAATCTTAGATGGTGTGCTATGAAGTTTCAGATGCGTGTACTTAATTGATTGTGTGAAACAGAACGATCGGGTAAAAATATAACTTTTACCATTTCAAGAAAAATTAATCAAATCGAAGTCTTACTTTTCTTTAAAGACTTTAATTCTGATGAATACAAGAAAGGGTTAAATTTCACTTTGGAAGATTATTATTTCGTCGGTAAAAAAATAGATTACTAACTTTAAACGTGATGGTATGCTTGAGACACCTAAAAACCGATACAACTGACGAAACAACTAAAAGTCTACGATTGAATGAAATGATCGGCGACTTAGGGATGTGGTTTTACCAACATTCTTTGCAATGTTAACAGCCGACGATAAACATTTAGACTTATTATTTGACTTTCTATAGCAATAGATGAAATATGAATTGACCAATACACATGAGAAACAAAGCAATAGTCCAAAGAGTAGGTGAAAGCAGGTGAAAGTACACCACAAGATGAGAAAAGTGAAAATTTGAGGAAAAGTCACGGCTACGCTTTTTTTAGAAAACTCTAGGTGCGGTGTTCATTATCTATATTGATTCAAGTAGTCAATCAGCACCGAGAAGTATTACACTTTACTTTTAATCAATTTGAATCAATTGAAGGGTGCTAAACACACTAAGCGTCTACGTTTACCCAAAAAGAAAGCGCTTTTCTGCACGATAAAGCGCTTGTACACATGTTTCGGGTTGTTGCTGCAAAACCGATCAATATCCTCAGTAATTTGACCAAAATTTTCGAGCATCTTGTATACCAGCAGATATATAGTATAAAATATTATTTTTGGCGACCCAACAACATGGATTTATTGCCGGTAATTCAACTATTACTAACCTGACAATTTGAATACTTCAAATGATGAATTTAATTCTATGATATCTAACATTTTGTAGAGTTAAACAAATTATGTTACACTAGAAGTATTAAAAAAATAAAAAGTCATTGACTTAAATATATTGCATCGCAAAATTTAAAAAATCTCAGAAATCCTTTGTGTCTTCTTTATGAATATATTTAGTTGGTATTTTGATGTACTGACCTAAGAAACTGCAAAGATTAGAAAATTAATATTTCAAAATCAAATGTATGGATTACATAATTGATATTTACTTTCCATCCAAGCTTTTAACCATAAATTTTCACTCATTAACTACCCTTCGATTTTAGATAAGTGCACGTTCATATAAGTAAATAAGTTATATAATATACTGGTTTCGAGTTTGTCTGCTAACTAGCCAACAAAAACAAATTTAACGAAATATATCGGCGAGCAACTAAGTTCTAACGGAAGTCGTACTACTGAAACGCTTTCGCGTTGCCATAGAGAAACGAGGGCGAGGTTCGATAAATAGGGGGAGAAAGGTTAGAGATGGCGAAAAATTCGTTTTATAATGTGAATGCATTCATCTGAGCGGTCGACTTGATTTCGAGGGTGACCCTGCAGTTATTGTTAGATAGTGCATGGCCTCCTATCTTTTTTTATACTTCGTAAATCGATGGTTCTTAAAAAAGTTCATTTTTATTGCTTATCATCTTACGATAAAACTACAGTTAATGTAAACAGAAGACGATTTTAACGTTGCAATGATTATGATCGGCATGTAGTTGTTAATAACTAAAAATATAAGCTTCAGTGAATTATTCGTTGTATTTTTTTCTTATTTTTGTATGATTCATTGTTTTTAGTTTTTACGTTTTTTTAGAAAAGACATAGATGTCACGTTATTCTGATTTGATTAACTTGTGCCATGATTGCGATCAGCCGATTAATTTCATAAGGGCAGTTCATTTGTAAAGAATAAAATAGTATATTATTCTTTCCTAAAGATATTCTTGTATTTCTAAAAAAAAACCTTGTAAATTTGTAACATATTTAATAAAATTAAAATATTTACATAAAAAACCAAACTAAAAAATTGTTCTTTAACTAAAAATAAAACAAAATTTAATGTTTCTCGGTTTTAATAAGAGTAGCATGGATTTATACATATATATTGTTATGAAATAACACAGTAAAATAAATAAACAAGACAATAACAATGAAATAAATGTATACATATATAATGATTTAGAAATGTTACATGCTTATAAAAAAATTAAGTCGTAATCAGTTTAAGTTTGTAATGTGAATGAATTTGCATTATTTTCTATTAATTATTGTAATAATTACAAGTTTAACACATATAATACTAAGTTAATATTACATATATATTTAAATCATAAGACTAATATAAATATTATGATTTAGACTCATACAATAGAATATTAGTACAATTTTCTTCTTGCCGACATAAATAGGAATATTGGAATCCAATTGAAACTGTACTTATACGTGCTGGAACCTAAAAAAGGAAAATATAACATTAATACTACGTAAAATATTAGTATAATAGAGATATGTATATGATTGGAAAATTGAGATGTATCATTAAACTATTATTAATCTTGTAAGAATAGTCGAACTTATAAAAGCATGTAATGAATGAATATGATGATAACTTGCGATATAAGTGAATAGTAATGAATGATTCAAATACATATATAAAAATTCTGTTTGATGAAAAACAGGCGCCTCCCTCTCTCGTCCAATATACTGAACGACAAAGCGAGAAACGCGTCTATCTTCGCTTGTCGATAACTAAGTTATCAGAGCATATAAGACAGACGCATTGCGTAACGGTTATTTGCCAATTAAAAGAATGTTAAAAGGAATCATTCTATTATTAATAACATCCTATCTACTACATATGTTTCACCGAATTCACTTCATTGGGTGAAACATATGTATGTAGTAGATTCCGTGTTATTAATAATAGAATGATTCCTTTTAACAAATACTGTTTGAAATGAAAAACTTGACAAAGATTAGAAAGTAGATGAATAAATTAGGAAAAAATAGATAACATCTAAACATATAAGAATAAGAAATTTATGTACAAATATTTTCAAAATGTAAAAATTCGATAGAAAGTTATTTTATAATTTTGAAACTCAAATTGTCATATGAGAAAATTATAAAGATAAGAACTTCAAATATAAACTTAATAATTTGGCTAAATTAAGATAAGGTTTTTGAAGATAATTTCAATAATTATTATAAACAAATAAAAAATTATAAATAACTAAATAAAAACAACAAGAACGAGAATCATTTCGCTTTTGTTATTTTAATAAGAACCTATATAAGTTTAATCACTGGAGGTTGATATATAATCCCTTTCCACATTAATTTTCGTATTCTGTTCACGTATTTTGTTCACGTTTTGGCTTTCAACGGTACAGATCGTGTGCGGAATTTGTTTCGTACGGGTATTTTGCCGCAGTTTTTCAGGTGCGACGTGGTTTAATTATCTGTTGATGATGACAACTTAGTTCTCGAAATACGTAGACAGACTACGAAAATTAATGTGGAAAGCGGTTATATATCAGCCATCAGTGATTAAATTAATCAACCACAATTTAAATTTAAAGTTAAAAAAAGAATTAAATTATATATGTAAGTATACAAATTTCGAGTTAAATATTTTTCTAGCATTTGTTAAATTTATTTTAATTTTTTTTTGATTATACATTTAAATATAATTTAGATAAATATTTTTTATTTTGAGAATTTATTGTTTTTGTTATGTATTTATTTAAGAACGCAACAAAACTGAGACCGATCCTAACCACGCAAGAGTATTGCACGTCTCACGATCCCCAAATAGTTCTCTAAAAATGTCAGCATTCTACAGTATTTACTGTTTATTAATTGATTAGCTACCGACCACTTGCATAAAGAGAACTGTCAACCATCACATATTGTGTTGATATACTGTGAGGCAAGGAGGGGGAAGTATTCGCCTTTTATTAATTGCGCTAGCTGCAGACTCCTTGTATGTGGAAAAACCATCTACCATCGCGTATTGCGTATGGTGTATTTTGAGCCGAGGAGGTAAGGACGATGTTCTCGGTTTGAAGTAGTCAAATAGTTACGCTGGCGTTAATGAATTCATGTTTGCATCGGTAAAATACGTACAGACGGACAGACGTATGGAACATCGCAAACTACTACTACTACTACATTATGTGCAAACGCTATGATCTCGTTTGTTTAAATATATATTGACGTTTTAGATATGTACATTTACAATTAACGAATGAATTAAATATAAATAAGAAAGTATACGTATGTGAAATTAACGAATTATCTATAAATTATGAAAAAAATATATATTATTGCAAAGTTAATACTAACTTTGCAAAAAATATTATTTGTATTATCAAATTGTACACGATTATATCACCGTTTAATTCTTTTTTTTCTTTGTTGTTTCAGGTGTGTGCAGTGTTAAGGCGTCTGTTAATACAAATAGTGCGATGGAATGTCAAAGCCGCCGTCATTTGTATCAGCGGATGTTTCGTATTGAGTTTACATTGTAGTTGTACGGCTTAATCTGAATGAAAGCCTCAGGTATATATTTATTGGTAACTATTCTTCGATACTTTACAACTAGATATAAAAACGTACATACGTATTTTTTTGATAATTGATAATATTTAAATGTATATAATTAAAATATCCCGGTATTTCATCTTAACTCGTATTTTCAATAAAGGAAGACTGAGCTAGAACCACAAAAAGTACACCCATGTTATTTATCAAATTTGTATATTTTTTTTTCTTACAACAATATAGTTGAATTTGATGGAGCCTGTGGTTGATTGACTTGATCAATAAGGTTGATATATAACCCCTTTCCACAATTAACTATTTGTAAATTCTGTATACGCATTTCGACAACCAAGTTGTCATCATCAGCAGATAATTTCAAAGTGTCGCACCTGGTAAAACACGGCGAAAAAATTGTACGGAGTTTGTTTTTTCGTACAATTTTTTCGCCGTGTTTTACCAGGTGCGACACTTTGAAACTATCTGCTGATGATGACAACTTGGTTGTCGAAATGCGTATACAGAATTTACAAATAGTTAATTGTGGAAAGGGGTTATATATCAACCTTATTGATCAAATTACAACAATATACAAAAATATAAGAATTCTAACATTAATTAGGTTACATAAATAGTTATTTATAAGGTAAACGCGCAAAGACAGCTCTCCAGCGTGAAAGGTAAAACTATTCAGTTATATAATAACGTAGTATGTATGGATTTTGATTATTATTAAATTTAATTTTTATTCGTAACTAAATTTAATTTATTTGACCTGAGTTCAATTTATTACAGCATAGTTTAAAGTGACAACTAACAATTACTTCATGATAAAACATAAGTAACACTTAAATCAAAGTAAAACTACATATTTGTTAGCGTATTTTCAAGAAACATTAAGTAAGCAAGTGATTTTCATCAATTTACTCAATGCTGAAGTCTTGTTTATTAAATAATTTATAACACTGAAGTTTCAAGATACAATAAACTTATTACAGTTTGATCTTTTCAGATTAAAAAAATAAATTTGTTACTACTGAAGCTTTTGATTCATTACTTCTTTTACGACTGGGAAACACAAATTTTGGTGACCTAGATCTGACACTTGTTTTTGACTAACTTTTGGCATCTGAATTAAAAATGACCCCAGTTTAGGTCTACCACAGCAACATTTTAAGCGACAAGATACTCTCTCCTTGTGCCAAAAGTCATACAAAATGTGAATTCAAAGGAAAATAAGGGAAAAAATACCAAATATACTGTGTATAGAAAATAATTTTATTCATACAAAGGCTATATATACACTCTGTAAATAAAATTAAGTAAAGTTCTTTTATCAAACAGCAAAAATACATATTAAGGTAACCCTATTTGAAAAAATTTCTGTTCTCCACGTGGGACTCGAATCCGCGATCTCATTTTCTCCGGGAGTACGCCATCATCATCAGACCATGAAAACAGTTAATTCCAGTCTTTCCATTGCGCCATAAATTGCATTATAGAAACAGTTTCTGTATCAACAACTATACCGAATTTTTCAGTACAAAATTAAAACAAATGAAAATCGTAAAATTTTACACAATACATACGATAGTATGATAAGTGTTTCAGGAAATAATTACTACTTAGACGCTATTTTCGTGCTGATTAAATAAAAAAATTACACCTGCCACGTGTTTTGTTACCCCGGAATAATAAAAAAAATCACTACGGTCCCCCCAATTACATATGTCATTCTGTTTGTCTAAGATAACAGAACGAACGGATGTTGTTTGTGCACATGTGTGACGGCGGAGAACGGCAAACAGGAAAAAAATCGGTATAAAACTTGCCAATATGATATTCACGCCTTTCGCTTTGTTTTACGAGCTAACGTTTATTTTACGTTTATTGGTTCCGTAATGTATTACAATTCTGAAAATTTATAATAAAATTGACTTCAGGCGTGGCGGCGTTTACATAAAACGTTGTCAATTGTTCATACCTTTTGAATCGTAATCATGGAATTGTACTTGAAAGGGTTCATAAACGTCGGTGCATGTGATTTAATGATTTAATTTGATTGTAAATAAATCTTCTTTTTGGTTAATTTAATAATTAAGACGTCATTTATTGCATTTGAATTGTGCGAATATTGTCTTCTTAAAAAGGGGTTGAAGTGTGTTAATCAAACAAAAGATAAACACACAATTGCTATGAAAAATATCAAAACAATTTTAAAAATTATTTGCCAACATTACATCTACATCCAGTAGTAAGTATAACGGGCCATAGACAAAAAAGACGATGATATTTGGTGTCTTTAACTGAACAAAAAAAAAAAAATAAGAGAGCAGTAGTATAATAATTTGGTTCGTCACCTGTAATTAAGGAAATTGGAAGTCTGGCCAATCTCGTAGGCTGATATTCGGAAAATCTTTGATTAATTGGTCTTTGCTCGCTTTTTTATCCGAAGTGCGCCATAAAAAGATCGTAAATGATATGTAATTATAGAAGGCAAGTATCAAAATTAAAAAGACAGGATTACGCCTACCACTTAACTGTTTTTGCGACCTTTTTTAAATTAATTTTTTTTTAAATTGCCGTACTTGTACTTGACGGTTATTACACGTAAATTACACGAGGAGTTAAAATTATACGCTGTGATAAGAATAAATTGGTAAAAGATGTCTATTTAACATTTATCTTCTTCTTTCTTAAGCATTTTGTTCTAATGACGATTTAATCTTATGTTTCGTGTTACGTTGAAAATCGTGCTTCTAGTATTTAATGGTAAATATTGTCGAAGATTGTGATTAATTGAATTAGCCAAAAAAAGGCGAAAAACTCCTCACAACATCAATATTCGTACTCTGTATTCGTTTTTCGATAAATAAGTTGTCATCGTCAGCAGATTGTTACTCATAGTAATGCTCACATAGAAAAAATTGCGAATGTTGAAGTGGTAAGGGATTTTTGCCTTTTTTAATTAAGATATTTAATATAGTTTTTTTTCGAAAGAACACTATTCAAAAAACGACATCTGGTTTCAAATTTTTCAGTGAACATTTAATCATTTGTTATTTTCAGAATAATAAACATTCGCACAAAATTTGGTTTAAAAATATATAGCTTTACTGTATCATTTAAATACAGTATTAAATGAATAACTATTTCAGATAGCGAACTTAGAGTTTATTGACCTTTTTACCATCCATAGTTTATCCTCTCTGTTACTTTTCTTGCTATTTTGTCTATTGATAGTTTCTAACTATTTTGCCATTACTGATTTCATTGCATTACTTTTTTCAATTCTTAATTTTTACGAGATACAAAGTTCCTGAAGATTTTTTATTTTCGATCCGTCCAAAGACATCGGAAAAACTACCATCATAAACTCATCAAACAAAAATTATTTTATTGATATAGATTCTGTAATGGCCAGAAGAGGTGGCAAGTGGTGCGTTTGGGCCGTCGTCGCTTGCCCTTTTGTGTCCTAGGGTATCTTGAAACCTTATGTTAAACCTATTGCCACACCTTCCATCGCTTCTAATGCTGCGCGAACTTGTCACCACCGCTCGCCAACTCTCCTGACGTGTACTGTACATTGTCAATAGACATCCAAATACAGATATAAAATTGATTCAGAAGCAAAATCTTTAATCCAAATTGGTACAGTCCAATATTTTATTTACAAATAATGTACTATCTAATCAAGTATATGTATGTCTAATATAATCCAGAAATTTAATTAAAATTTTCGCAACTACTACTAATTATTACACTCTAAACTCCAGTTAAAGGCTTACATACTTCCTGTTTAATTAGCGTTAATAAGTGCAAGAACATTAAGTTATATTGCTCACCTTAGGTGTAGTTGACTGGCCCACTTGATAGATCCATAATTATATATTTTATTGTGGCGCTATTGATATAAACACGCCATAATATGGAGACTTACAAAATAAGAAACAGTTAAGGTCGTAGTATAGTAATTATTCACTTTTGCCGCTGCATTTTTTTCCCTCAATGTAAACAGTCATCTGTCATAAAAATAGATTGCGGAAATTAGCAACAGCAAACACGCTGTCCTCTACTCTAAGGTCAAGATCAAACTTGCAACTCATTATAGAGCTTTTTTTTATTCGTTTTGATTATCTCACAGTTTCGAAAGCAATTAATCATGTTTCACATCTAATTTTTATAATAACGTCATTATTGCATGTTATTAAATATAAATATATGTGCTTGTATCCTATCGATCGTGAAATATATTCCGGGAACACCTTTTTCTGACACCACTTGAAAAGTTTTCAAATATGGCGTTGTCTAATTAATGTCTTGAGTTATTTGAAAAGCGTATTCGTGCCAGGCAAGTCGAATGCTGAATTAAAATGCAATATACTTGTGTTGCTAAAGTTTATTTAGTTGTTATTATGATGTTATTGAAAAGCTTTTGAATTGACTGCACAATTGTATACATTATATGCGTGTGCATAAAGTATAATGTCAATGTCGTTTTTAAAATAGTTCCTAGATAAAATAGTAATCTTTTGAATTTTTTTAAAATAAAATAATAGTTAAGTAAAAATATAAAATTACACCGTTTTAATAGCTTTAATATTTTCTGAACATCTAAGTGCACACTTTGATAGTTCGGGTATTCTTGGGCATTTTTTGAGACTACCTTCGCATAATGATACGAGGGTAGTCACAGAAATACCCGACCAAACAAAAGAAAATAAAAAATTTGGAAAAATACCTTTATTTCTTTACATAGTCCTACTTAAACTCGATACTTTTCCCAATGACGTTCAGTAGCTTCGATACCCTCTCTACAGTAAGAATCACAGAGTTCTCCAAAATAGCCATTAACTGCGGACTCCATCGCTACATTGTTAGCAAATCTTGTACCACCGAATCATTTTTTCAAGTTTGGAAACAGCAAAATAATCTATGGGGGCTAAATCTGGCGAATAGGGTGCATAAGGGTGCAATTTGAACTATAACTCATGGATTTTGACCATCTTGAAAAAAACTTTTCGCCAAATGCGGCCAATTTTTCTAGATTTCATCACTCAAACGGTGCAATAAGTTCGCAAATACTCGTCGTAAATTGTTTTTCCTTTTTGAAGATAATCAATGAAAATTATCGCATCCCAAAAAACCGACGCCACGACTTTGCCTGCGGATGGAACTGTTTTCGCCTTTTTTCGAAGCCGATTATCCCCTTCCAATCCATTGTTTTGACTGTTCCTTTCGCCTAAGGTGCAAAGTAATGAACTCATGTTTCGCCCATGGTTATGAATCGACGCAAAAAATTGGCTTTATTGCTGTGAAACTTCGCCAAGCCCTCGACTGAAATATTCTCACGAAGTTTTTATTCCATTGTGAGTAACTACAGTAGACATCTTGCGCACAGCTTCATAAAAATTTCAGTCAACATGCGATGTACAGTACTTCTTGGAATGCTTACCATGTCTGCTTTCCCACGCACTTTCGTTTGACAGTCATCCAATACTATTTTGTGGACGTTTTCGCCATTCACCAAATTTGGTCAACTACTGCGATGTGCGTTTTGGCAACCCGTACGGCCTTGTTTAAACTCTGCCACCCAATATTATACTGTTATAAAGGAAGAAACTCCCCTAAAGTAGAATCTAGCTTCGTTTTTATATTAGTTTGACTGAGTGCTTTCAAATGAAAATATTGTATCACATAACTAATGGATTCAGTAACACATCTTTAATCATGTTATGAAACGCCCGGTATTTCAAGCAACAGATATAGTATAAACTACTGTAATCATAGGTGAAATTAGATAAATAATAAAAATTATATATTGTATGTTCGATTTTGCTCATCAGTGTATTTATAAACGTGAAATGAGTTGTAGGAAGATCGAGCATGCCTAATTTAAAAATCTGTAAAAGCCCGTTCAAAAAAACATGGATTCACCCACATTTTTTTCTCATGAATGTATACACTTGTTAGATCATTGGATGTATTTATAAACAAGCCGAATTCCATACTGAATACTATTACTACGAAGACGGTGTCTACTACTATACTACTACTACTGCTAACACAAACATCGCTAAAAATATTATTCATTCTCGAAATTGAATATCAAGGTCACAACTCAAATAAGTTCGCAATTTACCACACTTAAATCATCCGTCCAGTCGTCTCAACAGTTCCAGTTATTATGTACAGATGTATGTAAAACAGAAGACGTCTTTTCTTGAACACAAAGCCTCCTATATTATAATAACGCTGCAATAAGGAGAAAAACAATACGTCACACGAAACAATGATCATTACGCATCACGCAGATCTTTTCGGAACGGAAACTTGAATTGTTCAAGATCGAATCTGTCCGAATTCTTCGCTAATACACAGCGCGCACAGTCACAGACACTACTCATACAAACCAACGCCCGGAGGAGAGTATAGTGCAAAAATGTCAAGGATTTGAGAAAGGTCAGTACCAGCGAGAGAGTTTAATCGTCGTCGTCGTCATGAGGTGATTGAATTCGCGTTGCTGTTCGCTTTTTTTATTGCTGTTTTGCGGTCTGGTGATTTTTAGCGCGAAGTATTTTTATACAGCGCCTGGAGAAAGTATTTGCCAAAATAACAATTGGTTAACTGAGATAAAATATCATTTAATAATCATAAATAAAGTAAGTATATCGAATAAAAATTATATTTATAATAATTTGATTAAAATATACGTGGGTGATGAAGCATTCGAAGTCGTCGTTTTATTAAATGTTTTACTTAATTTAATAAAATAACTGAGTGTCCCCTGACATGATTGCCACAGCTTAAAGATGAAGCAATTTCAAGTTGAAAGTGTCTCATGAATATATGCCAAACACTCTATCATAACTGAGGTACAAGCATTTGAAATTTTAGATACAACTGATAATTTCGTTATTATAAAGTCGGGGTGGCTATGATTCAATTCATCAGTTATTATTAATTGCCAGAGCAAACGTCAATTTAGTTAATTTAGAATGTTTATTTCTTCGTGTTACATGAAAATACTCTTAAAAGAATATTAATTTCTTCAAATGAAGAATATGCCGATATTCACTTCGTTTATGGATTGCGTAATGGAAATGGACGCAGAAGTTGATGAATATCCTCGTCGATTTTCCACTCGTAAAGTGCTTTGTAGAACTGTTCTTAGCGATGTCCATCGTTATTTAAGAGAAACGGGCTAGTTTTCTGCTGCTACTTTTGAAGGTCCAGTGCGACAAGAATTTTCTCAAGAAGTAATACTTAATATGACTGACTCTCTACCTTTTACTGATATCCGAAGAATAGACTTATAATATGCCGCATGATACTATGGGGAATGATTTCGGTTTGTACCCATACGACAATATTTAAAACCTGTCGACTACGCATCTTGCAGACTTGAATTTAGACGCTGGTTAGTGAGAAATCCAGGGCTTTGTCGGAAAATATTGTTTAGTGATGAAGTGCTCTTCACCAGAAACAGCATCAAGAACACCAGGAATTCACATTGTTGAGGACTTAGGTATAGTAGTTATGGCAGCACATTCTACTCAAAATACAATAATTTTTGACCGGCGATCAAGCTTGTGCGTGGAGTCGCCTTGTCGAAATATCACTTCGTTTACGATTACCAAGACCTGGATGTCCCTGAATCATAGGTTCATTCGAATTATCGACTTATAGAATATGTACACTTAAATTAATTCATTTGATTCGTTAAGTGCTTTTAAAATTGCACCGTCGAAGGCATAACCTTGTCAAATGTATGGTTTCGATGAGTCGAATTGGGGACGAATTACGGCAAACATTCAGGTCGAGGCCAAGACTGCTTTCGCAATACGTTATTTTAAAGAATTCACTTCTCATCCCCACCTTGCCACTTGCTTTAAAAAACAATTTTTCCCTCACATTTAAAGGAGGATATTACACATGTATATTTCTGTCTTCAAGTGAACTTCGAATTCAGGAGGAAACCAAATATCGAGCACCCTGACATATCCTAATTTCTTCATTGTGGTTATTTGAATGATGCTTAATTGGTGTTAAAACACCAATATTTCCTATCACATATCCTGAACAAAATTTATCCAAGAAACTGTAGCAATTAATTTTGTTTAAAAATATGTTATTAAAATATTATTTATTTAGTAACAAATAGAATCTCAGTGAATGTAATGTCAATAATAAGAAAAACATCTTCGATTTCATTCAGTCTATGAATTCCCAAAAAAATTGAAGTGCTTGTTAATAAGGTGTTGTATAAGAATTTGTCCGCTACATTGTCACTGTGGAATAGAGTACAAGTTCACAGTAATAGTTAAAATAACATTTTTTTTTCTCTGGGAACAATAGTTACTAAGTATGCGCGTGACACAAAGCATTTTGAATTACTCATTTTTTTTTCTGTACTACGCGATTGACCTTGAGATAAGTGATGCGTATAAAATTCCACTAAGAATCATTGACCGTGCCAAATATTCGAAGTATTACCGTTTCGTTTCTGTACGTTGCGTAAACTCATGTTGTACGTACATACACAGCTTCGTAATAGCAACGAAAAGTGAGGTATTCAACAAGATTTTGATGGTATATGGTTCATTTCCATTATAGACAGTTATGCTTAATAATAATATATTATAAATCGAGAGAAATTAATATACATATTTATGCAGCTGTTTTTGGGAACGTCATTATTATTTTATGCAAAATAAAAAGTTTTCATTTTCACCTTTATACGAGGGTGGTCCCAGAAGTACTCGACCCAACAAAGAAAACACAAAAATTTTGGAAAGACGTATATTTATTTTTCAACACAATCTCCTTTCAGCTCTATACACTTCTTCCAGCGATGTTTAATAAGTTCGATACCCTTTTTATAATAAGAACTGTCTTGCTTCTCAAAATCGTGATTAACTGCCGGCATCATTTCTTCATCGTTTGAAAATCTTTGACCACTGAGCCATTTTTTCAAGTTTGGGAACAGAAATAATCAGTGGGGGCTAAATCTGGCGAATAGGGTGTATGAGGTAGCAATTCAAACATTAGTTCATTAATTTTGGCCATTGCAAAACGGATTTGTGACAGCTCACAAATCCGCACCAGTGTGCATTGTCTTGATGAAACACTTTCTTCTTAGCCAAATGCGGCGGTTTTTGCTTGATTTCTTCGCTCAAACGTTGCAATAAATTCGCATAATACTCGCCGTTGATCGTTTTGCCTTTTTCAAGACAATCAATGAAAATTATTCCACGCGCATCCCAAAATGCCGATGCCATGACCTTGTCTGCAGATGAAACGGTCTTCGCCTTCTTTGGAGTCGGTTCTCTCTTTTGAGTCTATTGTTTTGACTCTTCTTTTGTCTCGGCTGAAGTGTTGGACCCATATTTCATCCATGGTTATGAAGCGGCGCTAAAATTCTGCTTTGTTGCTGTGAAACTTCGCTAAACATTCAATTGTAACATCTTCACGATACCGTTTTTGCTCGAGTGTGAGCAAACTCATCTAGCACACAGCTTCCTCATGTCTAAATTTTCAGATAATATGCGATGTACCGCACTTTTTGAAATGCCAACTATGTCAGCTAGCTCGCGTCTTCGTCGACGATCATCCAGTAGCGCTTTGTAGATTTTCTTCACCATTTTTGGAGTCGTCACCTCATTTGGTCGACCACTGCGATGCTCGTCTTGGTAGCTCGTACGGATTCGTTTAATCTCTGCTATCCAATATTTCACTGTTGTAAACGAAGGGGCAGACTCACCTAGAGTAGAATCCAGTTCAGCTTTTACATCGGTAGGGCTAAGGCCTTTCAAATATAAGTATTGTATGACGTAACGATGACCAATTTTCTCCATTTTTACAAATTCACCGAAAACGTTCACCATTGATGGCTGCCAAACAAATACTAAACAACGTGGCGTCTTCAAACTTGAAACATATGTTTTATAGATTGTGTACTTTCTTATACAGTAATATTTTTAAACACCTACCGCCATCTCTAGGTCAGGCCGGGTACTTATGGGACCACTCTCGTAGATACCTACAGACTGGCAGAATACAAACTCATTACTTTTTGTATCAAAATCGTTAAAACTTTGGTGATGATAATCCTCATAATTTATATTAATCTTAGAAAAGATATAAATTTCGACATCAAAATCGTAATTGGAGCCTTTAGATATGTCAGCACGTGAGCATTTATTAGGCACAAAACCCTTTGATAAAAAAAAGCAAGAAACTCCTTACCATATATGTAGATGTGTTTACCCTGTAGATGTATTTCGACAACTAAGTTATCATCATCAGCAGATTATTAGTCACAGTGTCGTAGTAATGCTTATATAGATAAATTCCTCACATTCATCCCGCCAAAACAAAAACACACACTGACGTTTACAAGACATGTGTAAGTTTTATAAATTTCTATTTTTACACTGTTTCAAGAAATTAATATCTGCGCTTAATAATTTAACCTTACTATATAACTTGTGAAACTTGTTAAGCTCCTTTGACCTGGAAGTCATAGTGAAGGTAAAATATTGTTGGAGACTGTTCACGATGACTTCCCGGTCGAAGGAGCTTAACAAGTTCCACAAGTTATACAGCAAGGTTATAAATTATTAAACGCAGATATTAATTTCTTGAAACGTTGTAAAAATAGAAATGCTTTTCCAAATTTGTCCATTCAAAAGTTTTAACGGAATTCATAGTAAAGTGAGTTAGAAAAGACAATTTAAAATATAAAGCGTATAATAGTTAATAGGCATGTTATAATAATAATCTTTTAAATTTTATTTTAAATTTTAATTTTTTAAATTTCATGAATTTATGCAATAGGCTTTCTTAAATTATATTTTCATTAATAATGGATATCCTTCAGGTCAAAGAAGTTCAGTCTAGCAACGTAAATGATATTTCAATACACTTGTTGTGTCCGCTGTGTTCAGCTTAATCAACTTGATCACAGGAGTAACGGCGGCAACAGTAGTAGGTACAGGTAGATTTATAGATAATTCGCCTGCAGTACCCGACCAGCTTTTCCACCAGACCATTACGGAAGACGAACGTACATACGACCATACAATCGACTACCAATTTAAGAAAATGTAAATCATTTAAGCACGTTCATTATTGATGCGTTCTTCGAGTAACTTCCGTGTGACGATTTAAAATAACTTACGGCCAAGTTGATACTGGACCACAGTGTCGACTTCGAAACTGCCCGAGAGGGGTTTTTCTAATTAAAGTAGCCGGTTATCTACAAACTTAATCTGATGATTTACATAAATTTTCTTTCATGCATAATTTTTTAATAAGTTGCGTTTCTTCACTGAGATTCCAATTTAAAAGTAAAAGTCGCGTCGTACATAAATCATTGCTTAAAAGATGAATTACTTTATTTAAGAGTCGCAAATTAAATTTACTTTGTTCAACTTTGAATTAAGTTCGATACTATTAAAAAAACAGATAGATTTGCGTATACATACATATATAGAGTGCGATAAAAAATGGCAAATTCGTTGGTATACCGGAAAAAATTGTTATTAAAATGTTTCAATTTTAAATAGTTGATTGTTGAGGTCGTCGTTCCATTTCTTTACAGTAAGAAATAAGAAAAACACTTTGTTTAAACTTCACACAATATTATGTATAATATTTAATGAGACTACTTTTGTCTATTACGATGTTATCGAGCAAGTACAATACAGCTTGAATTATTCCTTAGTGTTTCAATTTTATTCGCTTTCATACGTGTGATGTCTTTTAAGTTTTGCATAGTGGGATATAAAGAGCTTCACTAATGAAATATCAGTAGTAAAAATTAACTCCAACTTGACTTAACCTAAATTTAAGGTTTCAGTGCGATACGTGTAGTATTGTATCTACAAGAAAGAAAGAAAACTTAAGTGATTTTTTTTTTACAAAATTTTGTAGTTTTTTGTGTAAAATATGTAGTAAATCCGTGATTTGTAGTAGCGACGGGTTACAATGAAAAATACGTGAGATTCTTTTAAGTTTTGAAAAATGGGACTTAAAAGGCGTCACTAATCAAACGTCAGTACTAAAAACTAACCTCCATCTTTACTTAACCTACAACCAAAATTTCAGTGCGATGCGTGTGGTGTTGAAGCTACAATGAACTGTTAGAAAAGTTAGAAAAATGGAACTGAACCGAGAACATTTTCACTGAATAATTTTTTTATAATTTTCGAACACAATTATCTCAACCAGAATGCCTCGCCGAGATGGTTTCTGTTTGCGGGAATGAAGCACCACATCAGGCAACAATTTCTCGTTGGTATGGAGAATTAGAACGTGGACGGATGAATCTTAGCGACCGACGATCCAAGAACATGTTCACCAAAAACGGCAGTCACTCAGAAAAACGTCGATGCTGTGCGCAAGATCATCAACGAAGATCGACATGTGCCATATCGCCAGATTGAAGGGGATTTCAAAGATCTTGTTCAGATTTCACTGAACAAAGTGTATTTATCATTCAGGAATATCCTGAATAATATTATTTCCATTTTTTGTGCATTTATTTTATTATTGTATATTTACATAGGTTCAATACCGTAAGTTTTAATCATCTGGAAAACCCGCAGTTTATCATAATGCTAGTACAATAATTATAATGATCGCCGATAGTAATCTTTGTTCTGAATTCATTATGTATTACAAGGGTCGAACCTTTATTATTTATAATGCATTTCAGATTGTTCGCAATAGGTGAAAGGCGGATTATAAGTAATCCCTTTTTCTTTTATATAGAATTTACAATTTAGTTATAGCAAGTAATTACATTCCTTCTAGGAACTATTTTGTAAACGTGCCTTTATCTATATTATTATACTTAAGGGCTCGTCTAGAATTTTTTTCATTATTGTTGGCTTGAATAACTAAGTTTAGTTCTACAACAACTGTCGTACAGGCTGTTCAAGTTCTCCACGTTCCGATTTAGCGTACGTGAAAATATACAACACAAATAAAGGTTAGATCGAAATAAATAGTATAAGTGTTTAATCTGTCTTTTATTTAAAATAAAAAAAGTGAAAACCCAGCGCCGCAATTCTAAACAGATCTCAACTCAAAAAATTTTGTATAAAGAATTGTGTGTCAAAAAATTAGTTTCCCGTTGAATACCATATCTGTTGTCCGAAGAACAGAAAGCAGCTGGAGTGAATTGGTGTCAAAAAGCTCTAGATCGCTTCAACGCCGGAAACTCTAAAAATAAAACCCAGTCGTCTGTGTTCCAAGGTGAAACCGACAAAAATCATCCATTCTTGAAATGTCTCCAAAAAGATAGTTGCGACAATTGTCTCGAAAGCAGGTCATGCAGCAACAATTCATCTACAAGATCAAAGAACAGTTACTGCCGATTGGTATACAACCATTTGTTTGCCACAGTAGTCAGCGCAGAGTTTCGAAAAACCAAAAACGACTGTACCAACAAACGATTGGAACAACTGCTTCCAGAGTTGGTTCGAGTGCATGCAAGTACTAGTTTTATATGCGAAACTTAAAAGACAATCCACGTGAGAGCTGTCAATTTGGTATTTATGAATCCATTATCCACTTACTGTAATATCATTCTTCTCACTTTTATGACTCTTAGCTCCTTAATTAATAAATATGCAGTGTTATAATTTTCACTAATTTTATTTTTAATTGATGCATCTATGCAATCTGTCTTAATTAATAATTATTATTTATGTTTTCACATGTAAGACCAGTCTAATAAGTTTTATGTGTATTTCTTCTTGTAATTCTTATGTGTCTTTTATCTTGTTTCTCGTTGTAATTGCATTTTACTTCATCAAAGATTCTCACATGCTATGATCGTATAAAGTAATTGATTACTTGACAGCCAATCATTATCAGTAATTTGCAAAAATTAAACTGCTGTTAGCTATTCCAAGTTATAGCTCATAAATAACGCCAGTTTGTAACGTTAGTACATCTTCATCGATTAAATACTCGTCTCGTAGATTGTGAATCTTTGCAGTTGATCTCTTAATTGTCTAACCAATTCAAATAAATTATACCTCTTTACCTTATATGTACATTAGATGACAAAAAAGAATACCTTTCAAGATTTATATTAATCGTTCTCAGCCTTAATTGATTATATCCCATTATTAAAGTCTCACCTTACCCGCCACATTTCAAGTCTCCTGACTACTACATCTACTTTTCTCATCGTATAATTACAACTTCATTAACTTCATTAACCTTTGGCGTTTACGAAACCACGAATATGAGAAAAAAACGGAGACCAGATAGAAAAAGAAAAAGATTAAAACGTGACATCAGTGCTGCCAACTGTATTAGCGCTCTACTATTATATTCTCGACTAGCAAATCAGCTGTTGTGGGACATTTTGTTTCTTCATTTTTCATTCCCTTTCCCGCTCTGCCCGATATCACTATCTCTCTATTTCTCCCTCTTTTCATCCTCGCAGCGAAGATACAGCACCCTAATGCTCTCTTTCCTCTCTCTGAAAGCGAGGAAGTTTATTTTCAAAACCGAGAAAAAAAGAATGAATGTAATTTCGTCAAGGGTAGGTAGTTGCGCATTCGTACGGGATCGACTCGGTTCGGAGATGGTCGGGCATTAGGGTTTTAGTACGTACAATCCATAGGATTAGCGGGAATAGATGTAGCAGAGGCAGTACATCCTCCGATCGATATTGTGGGCGTAAAGTACGGTTTACAATGCACAACTTTATTTTCAGAGTGTATGCGTTCATATATACAAATAGGGAAGTACCTATATAAATGTATATCAATACATACATATATAGGGTAGTAGGGTTATCCTGGAATTTATAATATTAAACGTATTTGCAAGAAATATTGTGCACATTTTTATTAAAGTATCTCTTAAAACGTTTCCCTTTTTCCATGTAGTTTTCAAGGACATTAGATATTTTTAAATTTTTCAACTGTAAAGCTCGTACCTTTACTTGAACGTATTCATTTGTTGGTTAATTGTTATATGTAGTTATGAATTTGTGTAAGGGCTAGAAATTTTTTTCAAATACTTCATTTCAAAGGACGTTTTGTTTGAATTTTCCTATAATTTTTTTTATATAAAAATGAAAAGAAATAATTCGATATTAGATAAATATAAAGACATTTAAAAAAATACTTTGTCTATATTTATTTCACGCTATGTTATATATTTACTGCGTTTACTAGTTTCGCATAATATTGGGTTGGCAACTAAGTACTTTCGGTTTTGTAGTATAAAATAAAACACCTTTTTTTTTAAACAAAGAATAGTTTTTAATCAATTATATATTTTCCATTTTGCTCAATGACCTTTTGCCATCTTTCTTTCAGCTGCATGATTCCGCGCTCATAAAATTTCTGGTCCTTATCAGCAAAAAAGTGAACCAGGTGCGAGTGAAGGTCATCGTCATTTGTGAAAGTTTTACCATTCAAAGAATTCCGCAAACTTCGAAATAAATGGTAATCAGATGGTGCTAGATCAGGGCTGTATGGGGGATGTGGCATCACTTCCCAGCCAAGCTCCAATAGTTTCCCACGAGTTGCCAAAGATGTGTGAGACCTTGCATTATCTTGGTGGAAAACTACACCTTACCAATTTGACAATTCTAGCCTTTTTTCTTTAATTGCTTCATCCAGTTTTATTAATTGTTGACAGTAAACATCAGAATTGATCGTTTGGTTCCTTGGAAGCAGCTCAAAAAAACACAACACCTTTGTAATCCCACCAAACTGATAGCATGATCTTTTTTGGATGCAATTAAGCTTTCGATGTGGTTTGAGCTGGTTTATCGTCTTTGCTCCATGATCGTTTTCGAACTATGTTACTGTACAGGACCCATTTTTCATCACCAGTGATGATTCTTTTTAAGAAAGGGTCGGTTTCATTTCGTCTAAGGCGCATATCGCAAAAGTTGATTCTTTGTGTTAAATGAATTTCTTTCAGTTCGTGAGGTACCCTAATATCAAGCTTTTTAACTAGCCAAGACATTTTAAGTGTTTTTAAATTGTTGTGTGCGATACATGTAGCCTCTCCGCAACCTCTCGAACAGTTATATGACGATCCTCTTCAATTATGACTTTGATTTGGTCATCATGAACTTCAGTAGGCCGACCGGAACGTTGCTCATCTTTGAGGGAAAAATCTCCAGAACGAAATTTTTTATACCAATTCTGACACGTGCGCTCTGTTAAGCAATTAGTACCATAAACTTCACATATCTTTTTGTGAGCCGCAGCAGCTTTTTTTCCGTTATAGAAATAAAATAGTATAATATGTCGAAAATGTTCGTTTCTGCACTCCATTTAAAATTAACTAATAGCTTTAATAAAAATCACGCACTACTTGCTTCTGAAGGTACGTCAATGTGACTAGTATCACGCGACAAACGGTAAAGTACAGCACTAACATACGTTATACAAAAAATAAAGCAACGCTCTCTATCAGTAAAAACCGAAAATACTTAGTTGCCAACCCAATATAATGGAATTTCACAAAGTAGCGAACTCACAATAAATTATAAAGGTATTTATTTGAATAAAATTGAATATGAATTTAAATTTCATCTAAAAAGGCAATTGGTCTGTCTTGATTCCTATAATACTTAATTTTGCCCAAACAATTCAACCTCAAAGCGTGAAATTTATGAAGCTGAAGGAAAAATTTTTAACTCATCAGCACAAGATAATATTTGATCCTTAATTGCAATTAGGAGATTGTAAATATATAAAAATATACAAAAGTTTAATGATCCAAGATTTGATCCCTGCGGAACACCCGAAAATGCAATGAAATAATTAGAATTATAACCATTATTATTATAAAGGAAGAATTCTTCACAGTCTGTCGCAGAGAAAACCGAACTTTCTTAAAATAGTAATTCTTAGTGGCGCCATCTATTAAAAAAACATATGCGTCGATAAGATAAACCTTTCGCCAATGTTATGTCAAAGTATCATAACATTTGCATCATTAGAAGCAGAGAAATTGCACATGAAATAACAGTGTGTATTTGGCATTGGTCGAAAAATTAATTTTGAACAGAGAGCGAATATCAAATTCTGTCTAAAACTGAGTAAATCGTTGACTGAAACGTTTAATTTGATGAAACAAGTGTATGGTGATCACGTATGAGCGGTATAAACGACTTAAAGACGGTCATACGACGAAATGACGACGAATATCCTGGTGCAAAAAAATTTGTGTTTACGGAAAGTAACACCGAATTTGTGCGCGAATTTATCAGAAATAAGCCGAAGCCCTCATTGCGATAGGTGGGAATGGAATAATATATTTCCAAAGATTCAATTCATCGCATTTTGAAACAGCATTTGGGACTGAGAAGGATTTGTGCAAGGTTTGTACCACACAAGCTAACCGATGATCGAAAATTGCTCCGAATTCAATAGTTTACAGACTTGATTAAGGACGAAAACTTCAGATATTCTATTGTAACTGGTGATGAGACGTAGTGTTTTCAATATGATCCAGAGACCAAGCTTCAAAGATCTGAATGGAAGCATCCAAGCGAAGATAAACGAAAAAAAAGCTGTTTGGAGAAGTCAAAAGTGAAGACAATGTTGATTTGTTTTTATGATTCCAAAGGTATAATGCACAAAGAGTTTGTACCAGCTAGTCAAACAGTCAACACTGTATATTATCTTGATGTTATGAAGCGTTTTTGGCGCGTATTCGTCGTGGGCGCTCTCAATATCGTGAAAATGGTACCTGGCGTTTGTTACATGATAATGCACCATCTTATCGCTCGACGCTTATCACTAATTTTCTAACTACAAATGGCATTTTAACCAACAACTATTCACCGGATTTGACCTTCTGTGATTTCTATCTATTATACAAACTACATTTGCCGATGAAAGGACAGCGTTATGCCGACGTCGAAGTCATTTATAAGGCGTCGACAGCGATTTTGTAGGACATTTCTAAAGATGAACTTAAAAATTCATTTGACATATTAATAGACCGTGCAAAGCGATGTATTGATGCCGAATGCGAGTACTTTGAATAAAATAAATGAATTTTACCAAAATAGTAAGCTTTTGTTTTTATTTTAAAAAAATACAGTTTTCTCTGTGGCAGACTCTATATTAGTTTTGAAATCAAAAATCCCAAAAAATTACAGTAGGAAAGAAAAACAAAATGACCAAGTTTATTGAAATATCTTCCAAATTTCCAACACCCCAATTCAATTATTTTAATAACAAGTGATAATATTCAAGCAAAGAAGACCAGTTTAATTAATTGATAATTTTTAAACATTAAAATAATACATTACTATTACGCGTGTATAATTCAAGAACTGATGATGTCTTCCATTATAAAATCCAAGTTTCGATTAAGAGCAGTTTATTGTTATGTGGCTTAACTGATCAATTTTTTTTTCTTTTTATCTGGAGGCGATTTAATATTAAATTATTTACCGTACACCGGCATTAACAAATTAAATTAAAAATTTAAAATCAAAACGGCTCGTAAAACTTTAATTAAGATGTAAATGTTGATAATCGCCACATGGCCGCCGGCTTTGGCTTTTAATTCGGGAAAACGAATCTGAATTGTAAAGTTAATTAAACACACCTAGAAAAGGTATATCAAGCGTAATTCTCCACCTATTGTTTTTTAAATAATATTTTAAAGGGTTTCACTGAATAATATGTGTACACGAAAATACCGGCTTCATCCTGTGTAATTATTTTTTCTTTGACGCAAAGCTCTGATACAGGCCAATTATCCTATCATAAAATGTAATCTAATAAAGTGGCAGTTTATTCTGAATCCACTGAATGTATTTTCATTTTAAATGGATATATTGTCTAGGTATTATATGAGCTGCTTAAATTGCCCGCAATTTGTACTTTATAATGGTATCTAATTAGTAAAGAAAATATTTTTTTTTGTTGATCTTATGTAATTATTAGAGTTAAGTTTCAAGAAAAAAATTAGTGAAATCAAGATACGATCTAGAATCATTATAAAGCAATAATCGAAGAACATTCTGTAAATATTCTTTGGTTATCAGTATAGTAAATTTTAAGTGGTATTAATTCTAAGAAAGAATTTAGTAGCCGAAGGAGAACAAGATAGAAATTTGTGCTTTTCCATGCCGGTTAGAGAGGGAAGTCTTCTGCCTTAGAATAGAATTTTTTTCGGGAAAGATATCTAAAAGAAATTAAATATTATACCCTTCTCCAGGACAATTCGTATAAACTTCTTAAATGAGATTCTACCTCACGAATAGAACGTACCATTATAACGACTGTAAAAACATATTTTATTCTTGCTAATTCTCAAACACCCTTGGTACTCCGTGGCCCCAAAAACCCAAACTATACGGTCTCCTCAAAATTCACAAAGCTAACATTCCTCTGCGTCCCATAGTTAGTACCATAAGCGCTAACTCTCTAAATATCTCTTTAATATTTTTAAACCATATATTGGCAACAGTAATTCCTTTATCAAAGATGTTGTCCAAAGACTGAAAGACGGACCTGACAGTAGATCCTCAAGATCTACTAGTTAGTTTTGACGTCGAATTGTTATTTCCTATGTCTGACACCATCAAATAATCCGACAAATACTATACGCTGACAACCTGCAACAACTTACTTATCGTATTTCCAGTTCAGTGGCAGTTACTACGAAAAAAATATCCAATGCAGCAATGGGTTGCGTACACTATTTTCAATTACAATCAGTTTAACAGTGGAGAATTATTCAAATTTACTTGGTCATTTAATAAATTATTACATTTTTTATGTTTGTTTGTTTCAATAGTTTCAAGGGATGATAACTTTATGCATTTATTTTCCGAATAGAATAGAGAACTCTGAATTAAAAGAATGATTAGAAGTATTTAAATGTACTGCATAGTTGGAATCATTTTCGTTTCGATTAAAACTTCTTTTGTGTTCTGATTTTCTTGTTTCTATACATCTTCCAGTTTGATCGATATACAATATATCTTAAAGCAATCACCACTAGAAAGCCTATAGACTGCCGATTTGTTGTATTTATTTATTCTGTCTTTGTTATTTTTAATAAATTTTCGTAGCGTATTGTTAATTTGAAAAGCAATTATCTATCTATCTGCATGATGTTTTTCAAGTAACTTTCTTATTTGTTTAGATTGTGTGCTTATATATCTTAACAGATACTTCTTTCGTTTTTGTGTAGTCAGATGAATCATTCGTAGGGCTTTTTTATGTTGTTTACTCAGCAAACTATGAATTAAATGGCTCTTATAACTGTTATAAAGCGCATTTTTTTATGATATTTAAAATCACACAGGTGAATTTGTGTTTATAGTTTTATTATGGATTTTCATCAAGTAAAGACCACATCGATTAATGAAGGATGTTTTTTAAATTTTAAACAATAATGCGTTCATGTTTGTTGTTTTAAGTAAAACAAATTTTAAATCAAATTTGCTCAGTTGTTTTTCTATTTTATCTTCTCAATAAATAATTTTTGGCATTCTATTTTACTAATTTTTAGAAGCATAGCTTCCATATTAAATCCAAAAGGTCCAAGTATTTGCAACACTTGCTAATTTCCTTATTTAAAATTTGGTATTTTTTTTGTCTAAAGTAAAAACTAATATTTATTTAGTACTACGTGCCCTACAACAGTACAATATAAAGCACAACTAACGAAAAGAAAATATATAATTTTGAAGGCTTTAACCATCGTAGATGCGTTAATTAAGGTTTCCTGTATGCATTAGCATTTAAAACTACTTTAAAGAAAGTATTAAGGGGGAAAGAAACGTTCAATTTGTATTTTAAACAAGTAATGTAAATACAAAACACGTTACTACATTAGCTATGCTTGTAGATTTACATTCAGACGGGCTTGATTTCATGACACCGACATGCCACAAAATCTATTTCTGATTAATTTCGAATAATCGTTGATTAACATAATTTCGAAATAATCGACTGCAAATAAACCTAACTCAATTCGAGATTAATTAAAACCTCGTATTCTTGTCGAGGATTTTCTCTTGTCGATCGAGGAAAATTGATTAATGGAGATGCCTCTTAAACGCTAGTTAAAATCAAATTACGTTTGTCATCTAATTTATTAAATTAATTGGAAACGTTTCAGACACGGTTTCGAATGGTTCCATTTAAGTGAAATTATCTTAATTAAGTTATATATTTTGAACGTTCGTTTGTTTTTAAATATTTCATGTCTAATTAAATCGAAGAATGCGGCTAATTTTTTTTAAGTTTTAACATCATTAGAATGCGGCTAACTTTTTAAAAGCTTTAACAGCATTCAAGCGTTCATATGAAGAAGCTTTCTAACAAAAATTGATAAACAGTAGTAAGCTCATAATGGAAATGGAATGGAAAAAGAAAACCGAAACGTCTAGGAAGTAGAAGATAAAAAGGGGTATAACAATATAGAGGTAAGAGGGGTCTAGAAACATCCACAACGGAAACGCCACCAATAGAAGCTGAACCAGGTAATGGATTCGACCGTCAATCTTACGTGTCTGATATCACTAAGAAGATAGTAGAGGTATTGACGAAGAAGAACGTAAAATTGTATTTTGTACTGTATTCGTCATTCAACATAACTTTTCTAGAAGCAAGGATAAATTACCACTAATAAAAGTCGAAAGAATATAAAAGTTAGTGGGCTAGTGTAGGAAGAGTTACGTCGGACAAACGGGAAGACCAATCGAGCAAAAAATTGATGACGTCGTCACACGTGACTCATCCACTAACATGTCACGACAGAAATGCTATAGTTTACAACGACACATTTATTCTGTTAATAGAGAGTTGACCTTCACAGAGCAAGCATTAACATAGTTTTGTAGCATTTTTATGAACAATGATTAAAATACAGTGTTCGAAATCGCGCAGTCTATTGTAAAATAAGTGTATAAATCGTCTCAATTTCTGTGATGAATTAACTTTCCTAGAAACGAGACTTCTCTTATTAAAAATATCATCAATTTTATTTTGGATGATTAGGTGACTAAGATAAAACTTGGGCCCTTCACATTTGTTGTTTATACTGTGTTGCTCACGATTGGATGAACGATTCTCATCATTTCTTTTGCTGTACCTATGGAGGGAGCTGAAAGACTGGTTGACAGAGAGGTAAAGGAATTCCAATTAAAGGCCCAGTATGAATTCGTTTTCTATTCCTCGAACTTAGCTCCTTCTGGCTTTCCAGAAAACAAATATTTTAAAAACCCTCCACTTTTCAAGGTCCGAAAGAACGAAGTTCACATTCGTCCCGCAAAATGCACGGCCATCCTGTCTCGCTGTGTATATAAACAGAATACTTTTAAACTTGGCATACATAAGGCTACTCAATGGAAATAAGGATGCTATATCAAAATCTGATGTTCATATTTGATCACTCAAAGGTTGATAACAATAGATTGATAGCCATAACGCACACTGTGTGCTAGTGTGCGTTTTGACTTTCGTGCGGGTGTTTTCCGTGGTTTCCAGGTGCGACACTGTTTAATTATCTGTTGATGATGACAACTTAGTTGTCGTAAAATGTATACAAAATACGAAAATTAATGTGGACACCCTTAAGTAATTATGTTAATCAACCATAGACTCCCTCAAATTTACCTTCATATTTGATGATTTTCAACATTTGTAGATATACGAAAATTTTAAAATTTTTATGCTACCGATAGATTGATAAAATAGATTCATTTCAGTCAATCAATATTAAAGTAATAAATAACATTAAGTAACAAAAGGAACTGTACTATAGTAATTCCTAACAAGAAATTACACAATATCTACCAGTGGCGGCTCGTGAGTATTTGACATGGTGAGGCAGATAGAATAATAAATATTCAAAATTGTTTACAATTGATTAATAAACTCTATATACCTACTACATATAAAAACAGTTTATATATATATATAGGGCTTCCAGTACAAACAGGGCTGCCAGACGTGAACTGAGCCCTATATCGCGCCCCATTCGATTTTTAAGGGAAAACGAAGTTTCAAAGCAAACCCTTGTGAAACGAAAATAAATATTCTAAAAAATCAAACAAATTCTAAAAACATTAATCGAAAATAAGAACTCAATCTTCTAGGATTTAAAAATAAAAAATAAATACATTCCTATTATAATATAAAATTTAATAATATAACAAATATATACATATATATGTATATATATATAAATCAACAACAATCCAATAACAAAATTTCAAAATTACATGCAAAATGAAAATATTTTAAAATACAGAGAATTTCCTTTATTGTCATTGCACGTAGAATTACATTTAATAGATTTTACTTCTTGTATGGCAAAGGTATCCTCCGGTTTTTTGTGTTAGCAAAATAATCAATTACATCATTATAAAATCGTTCATCCCTCGTCATCATTTTAACCAATTCCTTTTCGATTGCAATTAGTGCACAGTTACTAAGTCTTTGTTGTCCAATTGTATTTCTAACATACGATTTTATACGTTTCAATGTGGAAAAACTTCGCTCAACGGACGCGGAAGTTACCGATATGGTAACTACTATACTTAGCAATTTAAAAAGTTCTGGCATACAGATGGCTAACTTTTGTTCGTGCATAAATCTTAACATTTCACATGGTGTTTTAGAATTACCAAGGAGTTGCATGTCACTATAAATAACAGCTAATTCATTTTTTAATTGAATTTGATCAAAAAATTTTTATTGTTCAAACAAATTATTTAAGAGCCTCTGAGGAAATGCCTTCGAATATTCTTCAAATTTACTTTCTGTTAATAAATCAAAAAAAGCAAGTTTTTCTAAATCAATAAATCTAATTTCAATTTGACTAATAAACGTATCTAGAATTTCGAAAAATAATTTTCTATAATTTTGTTTAGTATCTGGAACATCATCAATTCTACGCCTTTTATGTGCAACAGATTCGTCAGACATCGAATTTTCGTATACAGTACTGAAATATGTATCACACTCCCGAAATTCTCTAAACTTATCAAGCAAAAAACGTAATTATTATTATTATTATTGAAATTTCTGTTAGACTTACCGTGTATTGTAAGAGATTTTGATAAACCAGGGTTTGGTCTCGGAAGGTTTTTGACATATAATTGATCTTCTACCGATAGAACAACGAACGTATTTCTTATTAAAAAATCTACAATATCTTGTGTATTTCTTACATTTTCTAAATCCATATTCACAATTTTTAAATCACTGGAAATATCACTAAACAAATATTAAAATATTTAACCTAACTTTGTTATTCCCCCAAGTTGTAATTTGCGATTCGGGCCGAGAATGTCAGCCTCGAGTATATTCGGTAGTTCGGCGATTGTGATTCGATGAGAGGCTCAGTTCAAATTGGCTTCAGACTAAATAATACATACATACATACATTAATATCTAAAGAATATCTACTTGAAACAATAAAAATACTCCTGTTAAAACTTAAAACATATTATTTGCGTGGAGGAAATATTGAGAAACTGTACAAGAAGAATGTAAACCTTTAGACATCTTTATATCATTAAATAAATACTTAATTTAGCCTATTAATAATGCTTTCTATATTATTAAAAAATTCAAAAATCTCACAATAAAGTTAGAAAAATCTATTAACTTTTTGAATATTTTTTCTTCTTTGTTATCTTAAATATGTAGCTAATACTTTACTGTAATTTCCATAGAAATTGAGAATTTTTTTGACTGCTGTAGTGCGTTATAAATTTTCAATGAGAGGCAATGAGTGGCCGGGCCTCAAATATTCGTGTTTAGTAGGGATATACATAGATCAAGCATGAAGTTGGTCGGGGCAAGTATACGCGCTCGTACATTCGCACGGAATTAAAATGAAATGATAAATTTGTACTTTGCTTGTAATGCCGGTTTATTTAAAACTATTTTCTTATTGTTTATAAGATAAATTCTGAATAAAAGATGATAATTAATTTATAAAGAATTTTAAAAGTATACATATTATTCTTGTTATAATTCCAAGATTTAGATGGTGAGGCACTGCCTCACCTGCCTCACCTGACCAGCCGCCACTGATATCTACAATAAAGAACACAACACAATAGAACTGCTGTAAACTGACAAACGATTCCGACCCCCACGATTCGGAAGACCATGTATGTACATATATACTGTATGTAAAAGAATGTACTAAAACGTATCCTTCATTTATTGTGTAATAGCATCTGTCAATCAGTAGAGCCAAAATCCTTTTCTTGAATGTATCCATGCCTGTATTTCCGAAAGACAGCGGTAATTTATTATGCAGTTCAATCTGGACACTGTTTCTCCTAGTTTTAGAAAGTCTAAAGAACAGACCATCTAATCGATCGCTATTTCTAGTGTTATGACCGTGAATATCGTCACAAATTTCTGAAACCCCCTATATGCATGTGCACGTGAAGCAGAGATGGTAGATAAATGTTGAATATAAAACAAACTCCCAACATTCTCCTTTTTTAGTGATTTTGAGCGATGACGAAGAAACCATTAATTTTTTCATTAGGAATTTTGCATTAACAATAAGTGTGCAATTCCGGCATGTTGACTGATTATTGTTGAACACAATTCTCAGAAAATTCAGGAGAAGTGAACGATCGCATAGTAAAAAGAAACATTGTAATGGTGGTACTGCATAGCATACAGTTATACATTTTTGTAAATCAACAATTGTGTGCTTAACGATAAAATTTTCCATTTTCCTTCCTTACACGGTGTTTTATCCTCTAAAAAAGAAAAAAAACAGTGACTGCTCTAACATTAATAATAGAAACGAAAATTGACTCCGCAAACAAAGTGTAAAAAAGTCATTTAAAATTATACACGCCAAGCAGTAATTGCAGCGTGAAATTGTTTTGTACATTCGTAATTACATAAGTAACTGTACAATAATTAACTGGGGCAAACGCCATAAAGTAAATGAGCCTGTTACGTCGCTAAATTGGTAGTTTGGCGTGATTCGAGTTCTATTTGTGCACACGGGTTCTACATTTTTTTCTCGATTCTTTTTTTTTACATGCTTATAACACGTTCGTACGTATACATAGATGAAGCAAATTCACCGTAGTGAATAATAGCTTTGTTGAAAGCCGCATTTCACCATTAAATAGTACAGCAATCTCATGATAATAATGCTCTTCTAAGTAAAGGAAATTGAATGTAATCTAAGAAGGTGGTGTGCTGTTGCACGTGATTGGTTGCATAACTGAAAATGAATTTTGTTTTCGTGGAAGATCAAATGGTCAAGTAATGAGAAGATAATTGGTAATCTTCATTATTTCATAGTAATACCATTAAGTTTAGTGGTTTATATAAGAAATTGTAATATTATTTCACGAAAGGAAAGGTATTATTGTTTTAGTTTAATTGATGGGCAAGCAAAATAATATTTTTGAACAAATACTAATAAGTATTTGGATCGAAAATGCGTAAAAAAGCTTACAAAAGTAAGTGCGTATTACTTTAATGATCGGCTGAGTTCTAATTGTAGCGTGTAATTTTCGCGATTTTACTCAGAATGAAAATTCTGAAGATTGAATAAGTGGAAGATTATATAAAAGATGTTAATGATAATTATAACGCATTTGTAGTAACTATAACGAAAAATTATAATTTCCTCTAACCTTACTAACTAGACTAACGTCTCTAAGTATTGTTACTTGACTTGAGAAGCAACTATAGAAAACGACAAAGTCTATTAACTAGATAGACAAAATGAATTTGGAATAATTCTAAATATTCATTCCGTTTTAATTTATGTAAATATTCCGAAATGTACGGTTATATTACTAATTTGTTAATGAACACATCCTGTATGTTTCAAATGTGCTGGGATACAAGCGTAATTTTTGGTATAGAATAACGTGCGCACGACACGAGTCAGCTAGTTTCACACTTGTTCGCCGTCTTAGCAAGGAGAGGAAGATCTCATAAAGCAGGCACTACTATTGACGGAATGGGAGTACCGTTTTATTTTCATCGACAAATAGTGTACTTTCACAAGTCAGAGTATAACATGGTACATGTGTAATGGAAGATCGCTAACTATATCGAGTAAGTACATGTCAATTCGTCGAAATGCATTTAGCGGGTTTGTCTTTCCAGGGTAGCGTTTTGTTTGCATCGTCAGATGTCAGTGTACTTTCACAAGTCAGAGTGTATACATGCTATGGGTGCAGCGCAAAGTTGCTGAGTAGTATTCAGTGGGCATAATGAGAATGGAATGTCGAGAGATTAAGAAATGCACGACTTCAGCCGGGAAGCCTCAGCATGACCACGGAGCATAGAATCGCGCTGCTATTGAGTCACGCACTTCGTCTTCTTGGCAACTGGTGTAAATGTAACCTGTGCAATGCTAGACAATGGTGAATCGAATAAACGCGTATTTTGTTTGCTAATGAAATCTTGGTTAGCTGAAGACTAGGTGAGCACTAAATGATGCATGCTTTCATCCATATTATGTCCGCCGATGTGCACATCTAGTGCGAATAAAGTAAGAATGGTGGGTTGTCATTTTGTAGACGGACTGCCATGTCCAGTAGTGCCCTATATTTGACATCTAGTTTACATGCGCTACAACACACCACCTCATGTAGCTCATAGAACAGACTTTTAGCAAGAGCACATCTGACCGGCCTTTCAATCTGATCGAACATGTCCGGGACATAATTGTTTCCATTACTATGGAGTTTTAAAATATACAATATGTGAAGCCATACATAACTTAATTCCCTGTACCAATACAATTCTGACGAAACCTTGTTATAGTTGCACTTGACGTCATTTTTTTTCTTGTGAATTTGTTTTAGATCGATTTCGATTTTTGGCTTCTATGAAAGACAATTTTACAATGAAAAACACCATTCAAAATTAAATCGGTCGGGGAGTATCTATGTATAATCAATTCGATAGCATGTATTAGCTTGTGTCGATTGTCACTACACGACGGCCCACTTCCTATTAAGTTCAATATTGACTATTAATAGGTCTTTAACTAACTTAGGCGTTTCCTTCGAGAGCATACTAACAACTGTGCCTTACGAGATATTGCATTGTTAATTCCATTAATTCTTACTTTCTTCATTTATTTGTGAAAAAGGCACTTTTTTTACAAATATTTCTTAATTATTGTCCACTTACTTTATTTCCCTATGGCCGTAGATCAATGAGCATCTTCATGAATAAATTGTACGCCATTAAATTTTACCTACTTTCACTGTTAATAAATTCTGTGCACATCGCGTTGGTTATAAACTAATAACCGTATATCAAAATGCTTACTGCAATGTGTATTATTATTAAGTTACCTGTAATCGAATACAAAGCTGCTAGCTTCGAAAATTACTTTAATTTAGGAATTACAAACCCGGCCTGTACACATTCGCCGTAATTTGCATGCAACACAACACGGTGGTTGTTTATTTTGTTATTGAATTCGGAGTAATATTATGCATGCACGCGTTACGTATTTATAAGGCCATTACACTCGAAGATTATGTGCAACTAATCCTCTAAGAGGAATTATGAAAATTGCTGAAATTACAATATCGCAAAAGAAATTTAAACAAATCTATTGTTTTGCTATATGTATTATACATACATACATACATACATACACATAAATATATAATATAGTACATAAAATGTTAGGGTGGGACAAAATTATATACAATCTTATAATAATTTTATTCCCCAACAGCATAGCCACTTGTAGGACAACAATAATACATATATACTGTTGTATATATATATATATATATATATATATATATATATATATATAATATATATACGGTGGTCAGAAAGTCACGGATAATTATCAGGAAGGATGATTCTATGATTAATTCTAAGTAGACAATTCTAATACATTGTACTATTATGTTATGAATCGTAGACATGCTCCGATTACTAATGTTTTGTTTACATGGGGTAAAGACCATCCTACATGAACTTGGCAGATATATTTTCGTGTAGATCGTTAACCTTTACGTGGTAGTAACAGTGCATTAAAACTATCCGTAAAAATACTAATAAAATAAAAATATAAACTTTACAAATGAATCAAAATATTATATACGATAGTCAGAAACTCAAGGATAATCGTCAGTAGTACGATTCTATGATTTGTTCACAGTCCTAATACAGAAATATGTATAATGTCACTCGTTAAAGTACACGAGGCCATCAATGTTAAAAATGTGCAGAAAACGTTTTTTTGAAATTTTCTGTGGAAAATCATGTTTTTTACTGTTAAATAAAATTACGTAATACTACATTGGTGTAATTTATTGTTTTATGGCAATATTTTGCCTTATTATACATCTCTTTAACTGCTTTCTTCTGTTAAAGTTAATAATGTCTGTAATTTAAAAAAAACAACATATACGGATGTAATTCTGCACTATAAACCAACAGACTAGATAAAGCATAAGCTGTCAACGTATAATAGATTAATCAACATTATATCAATAGTTAATTTCGAAAATTTGTCCAACTATTAAACTGGCAAAAATTTCTTAAAAAATAAAATATACAAGTAGCATTTAGAACTGATAATTCTTTGCCAAAACACATCAAGACTAAAGCCCATAATAGTAGAATGTCAGAAGTATATAAATTCATACGTAGTACAGTGACTGCCATAAAAAAGTTTACGATCTAAATCGCAATTGTTGCTCTATATATTTAGGTCGAGCCGTAACGATATCAAACTAGAAAAAGAGCTCTTGTATGTTACATTAACAAAAAAAAATGAACAATGTGTGCAAACGAGTTTGTTTACATTTTCGACTTGATACATAATGAACATAATTTTAATTTCGAGACTTTTAAGTAAAAGTTTCGACGACTTGTCTTTTGATTTTGTAAGTGAATACCAGTTTGGAATGCTTGATGAAGATGACGATGAACTTATTAGATTTATGTTAGTTATAGTTAAAATAATTTTACAAATTTAGAAGCCTAAGACAAAATGATGATCCAAACTTTTACATATTATTTATAAAATCGTATTATCAGAATAGTTATCTTATAAATTAATTCGAAATTCTATGTAACTATTATTGAATATATATATATATATATATATATATATATATATATATATATATATATAGAATAAATAAAATCAAAGAAAAGAATTATTCCTGTATTATGCCCACTACTACTATATCTATACAAATACTAATCTACCTTCGGAAAATAAAGTTTGTTTTTACTGCTATGCTATGAAACAAACCTGCTCCGAATGCCAAAGTTTGTTTTTACATACCAAGTATAAAAACCGTCCTAAATGAACTCGGCAGATATATTTTCGTGTACATCGTAAACCTTTTTGGTGGTAGTAATTATACGTTCCTACGTATTTGTGTTGGACAAACGTATATTAAAACATACAAACGAATCCTATTCTCGGTAGCCATGTAATAACAATAGTTGTAACACATTATGCACATAAAATATTGTATATATATATAAAACAAAGGACATAAACTAGATTAATTTAAAAATATAAATACGTTATAAAAAAAAAATCCTTCGAGCCGGATTTGAACCAGCGACCTATGGATATCTACTTCGCATCAATCAACTACAGTCCACCGCTCTACCAACTGAGCTATCGAAGGTTACAAACAAGCGATCATATCTATGTTTTTCATTTGCAAGCCACGGTCCCCTTCACTGACACCTACTTGTGTATAAATCTGATTTTATTGAACGGAACAGAAACGATTCAAATAAACCATCGAATTAAAACGGGAACACCTGTTCGTTTCGTGATCGCGTTCAGTCGACCACCGGCGATTACTGACCAGTGTGCTTCTCCTAAATTTCCGCACGATATGATTTGCGCTGTTTAATATTCCGTTAATGAATTCCCCCGTGAACCTGGTAATTGAGCATAATATTTCCGACAGACCGAAAATGCGGCAGTACATGTAGAAATCATGTGTTGTTTTCCTGTGTTACAGCCTAGGGGAATTTTGGGAGTGGACTTGAAAAGTCCGTGGAATGAAAATAGTTGATGTCGTTTCAAACTGTTTGTGTGGTATGTCGGCAAATTGTATCTCTAACGAAGTCAGCCGTCAAAATTCAGATTGTTACGTTGCGATGACTTAATTATATTAATGTTGAAATCCGTGTTGTCGTTGTGTATTTCTGAAAGGCTTATCAAAAACATATATTCATAAATGAAAGATGGTTTGAAAAACTCGGCTCCTTCATTTTCCATAGTTGATACTGGAATTTTCGTTTGCTTTTCAGAATGTATCAGACGTATTTCACCTTAGCTGATCTTGCACTCTTGTCAATATTGTGTCAAATGTTTTACACTTTTGTCAATTTTTTTTGCTATTTATCAAGTGCTTTTCTCACATGTTATGGATTAAATATTAAAAAATGGGGATTTTTTATATTTTCGTGCATGTACATGAATTAACAATAAATAACAAAGAAGAAAAATTTCGTTTTTTTTCCCAAAGAGTCAAAAAACGGCAGAAAACCTTTACTACATCAATGTTCGTACTCTGTATATGTATTCCGACAACTAAGTTATCATCAGCAGATAATGAATCAGAGTGTCGCATGTGGATTCGCAGTAATGCTATACCTTTTGCACTTTTGCAATTTTTTAACACAGAAATTCTAGACTACCTCGTGGTTGAATTTACGGTATTTGCCTTTACAGCGACGTGCAGCTTCATTTGTGTAGATGCCCTGGTCCATCTTTCACTTCCTGGCTGAATATTTCCGAACAAGGTTCTTGCTTTGCAGTTTTAAAGCTTTGTTTTTAGGATTTTTAATGTAACTTACCGCAATATTCCCATGAACAGTAAAAGGAACAATATTCCGCCCAGTCAATAGTAAGAGGTTGATATTCTCAGGGGAATGTTTACGATCACACTTTTTTTTCCCAAGAAATATGCTACTGGTATAATTTTAATGCATTCTATATTAATCAAGAAAGCCAAAGAAAACCTCCTATCACACCAATGCTCGTGCTCTGTATACGTGTTTCGATAACTAAATTGTCATTATCAGCATATTATTAATCACAGTATCGCACCTGGATTCACGGTAATGCTTACACAGAAATAATTCCGTACACTTATCGCCAAAACTAAAACACATTGTGTGTAAAATTTCGTTTCTTTTCGACGCTCGTAACTAATTGATAATTTGGATACATATATCTGTGGTATACGTATCAAAATAGGTACATATACTTATAGATATAGTAGGTGCTATAGTATCGTTATAACTGTTGGGTTTCAATTGCTAGTATGATCCCACTGTATCTGTAATACCTGGCAATTGAAATAAAGCCACCTTCTAATTTTAGTATTTAATCAAATTTATGAGAAACAAAACAAAAACACACACATATTACATATTACTAATACGAAATGTTTATTTATGCTTTATAGAAGATATTACTTTAATATTTTGTTAATCTTTAGCTTTAATGACTGCAGTAATTCCGTCTGGCATACTGCAAATACAAGCTTCTATCACTTCTTGCTATTTTTCGCTCTCTTGCCAATATTGGTGAATTGTTATTTATAAAAACTACTATAGATGGGTTCGAGGATGAGTACGAAAACTTTTTCAACACGCTTTATACATTTTCTTTGCGTCAAAGGTATTTAAATAGTTCCCTAAAAGATTTCTATTATAAATTTTGCAAATTATTTTTATAGTTATATTTACTATTGCTATTATACGAGTACAATCAATAAAATTGTAAAATTTCATGCTTATTAAGATCAAGAATCAGCTGATCCTCCTCGATCTTTTCAAAGACTCTTAAGAAAATAAACTGAATAGTATTCAATCGCCAATTAATAACATTAGAATGACCACTATATTTTCAAAGTGTGATCAGATAATAGCACGCTTACAAAACGATGGATATTTTTTTCATGTCCTTGTTTTTGTATGATTTGATATAAGTAAACCTTTCGCCAACACGAAGGATTTTAAATTTTGTTCGTTTGAAAGTAGAAATTTGAAATAAATCGTTAAATTAAAAATATTTGATTTCTGAAAGTATGTGCATAGTTTTTAATTCTTCTTACATATATGTAATTAGATGTTACCTGCAGGAAAAAATTCTGAGCAACGTTTCATTAAACATATCGCATTTAACATTGAATAAATTTTATTTCTTCATAAGTATCTTAAATAACATTCTTTTAATATTGATATGTAGCTTACTACTAATGTTTGATGCCACAATAGCATAAATTTTGTATTATTTTTTTTGGTACATTAAATACTAATTCATAATTAATATTAGTGCATTCAGTCCATGTAAATCCTTTCATTTAACTACCGTTTTTAGTCACCTGTTTACAATGCATTGATTTACCAACATTTAAAAAAATATCACAGCAAAATATTACTTCGTGAACAAATATTCATAAAGTAAATAGAAGAGTACTATGAGTAAACGACACTTTGTTATTTCAACATATTTATGTCTTGAATAAAATGCGAGGGACGTATCATGTGTAATACGAATTCGTATTACACATTACGCACACCGTTGTTCGTTTTTTTTTTTCAATGAAACATGCAAGAGCTTTCTTTCTAGTTTGATATCGTTGCGACTAGACCTAAAAATATTAACCAAAACGCATGATTTAGATCGTAAACCTTTTTGTGGTAGCAACTGTATTTCATCCAAAATTGACAATAAAGATATTTTCCTAATGATATATATAAGTAGTAATAAATAGTTAAATCCGTGTACATTCGAAAATTTTAAATATATTTAAATACAAACAACTTGCGTTACAAATTTCTTAATACCTAAGGGCAGCTCTAATTCATCTGCCAGATACTGTACATATTTTTCTCATTGTGTTCGGTAGAATATTGAATTGTCCAACTTACACGCTGGCTGAACTAAAACTGTTTTAGTCTTATTATGTATCGTGGTGGCAGGAGGTTATATTGAAATAAACACAATTTTTGACTGCCAAGTTATTTTCTTTATTTCCACTTTACGAACTTATCAGCCTATCTTTTACTAAAATAATGTTTTTTATAGTTAAACTTTATGTTCCCAATTTAGCATGAATAATGAATTTGCATTTTATTGTATTCTTTCAATTTAGTGACTCAAACATTTTAAATAATCGCTTAGATAATAACACGAAAAGTTACGTTTCTTAACATTTCCGGGTTTTTACCATTTTACATAGTCTTCGTGGTTTACATTATGTGTTTATTATTTTAATAGAGGCAATATGAAAGTTATTCCAAATAAAGCGTACAAAAGAACCCATTCATTTGGAGAAATATCTATTCCATCATGGGAATTGCATATAGATTAGATTCTAAGAATAGATACAGCGAGACGAAACTGTAAAACAAATAAAGAGCAGAGCCTGGAGGCAATTTCACGTATCCAGTTCCACTTGAGTATTCCAATTACATGCTAATGGAGCGACTGACGTTTACAAAATAAGCATACGGGAGAAATTTATGTTAGTGTTTCTCGCAAATACAATTTACATTACTTATAAATAACTGAAATTCCGATGGTAAACTCGCTGGATTGCGGAGATTCTTTTTTCTTAATGCGCGATTTAAATATTCGCAGACGTTAAAGTGCGAAATTTATAATTTTGATAAGACGTCCATTAGGGTGGACATTGTTGAGAGATTTTTGATTTTAAATTGCAGTAATAATACTTAGATTATGTGAAATCAATCTGAAAATTCCTACTCTATAAAATCCTTAAGTTGCTTTTTGTCTTTTATTGGATTTCTCGCAGCTGTACAATTTATGCCTTGAGCCTTTAATGCGTTTGTTAGATGTAACACAATCAGCAAACTTATGGGAATACAACCTTTCAAGAGACGAAAACTAAAATGAGATTTCTACATATTCTTCAACTTTAAAAGAAATTTACGTGTCAACTACTTTATTTCAGAAGTAAAGATCGATGTTTCTAAAAAAAGTTTTTCTGAATTCGTCATCGAAGGTAAAAGAGGGAACGTTTAAGAACATTTAAGAAGTTTTGCAGGTCTGACTTTATGTAACTTAATAACAATGCCAGTGTACCTATAATACAAGATTAAATTTTCGTACTTTAAATGTGGAGGGTCCTTTTATATTCCCAAATTGATCGATTTGATCAAATTTCCCAAAATGCTTATGTTTTAAATTACATTCATTTTGGTAGCTCATATCCTAATTTATAAAACAAATGAAAAATAATTCTATTATTTTTAAAAAATATAAGGTCTAGTAAAAAGAAATCCATTATTTTTGCATTAAATTGAAGGTTTTATTTAGCATAGTTAGAATGATCCGACTTAGGTCAAATATGCACCGTTTTGTTCGATAAATTGTTGCCATTTTGAAGGTAATTTCATAATGCCTCTCTCATAAAAACCCTCGTCCCTATTGGCAAAAAACTGGGACAGTCGATTTTCACAAGCTTCTCTTGAGGCGAATTTTTCACCAGCAAAATCATTCGCTATAGACAGGAACAGGTAGTAATCACTTGGTGCTAGGTCCGGACTATAAGGTGGATGCATAAGAACCTCCCAACCAAACTCCCGGAGCTTCTGGCGAGTCACTATCGATGTGTGTGGCCTGGCGTTGTCCTGATGGAACACAATTCCTCTCCTATTGGCCAAAGCTGGCCGCTTCTGGGCGATTGCTTCCTTCAGACGGTCCAATTGTTGAGTTTGGCCGTAGGGAAGCAGCTCATAGTAGATAATTCCTTGCCAATCCCACCAAACACACAGCAAAACCTTTCTGACCGTCAAGCCTGGCTTGGCCACCGTTTGCGCCGGCTTACTACGACTCGACCACGACCGTTTTCGCTTGACGTTGTCGTAAGTGATCCACTTTTCATCACCAGTAACCATCCGCTTCAGAAACGGATCGATTTTGTTGCGATTCAGCAGCGATTCGCAGATGTAAATTCGGTCCATGAGGTTCTTTTGCGTTAACTCGTGTGGCACCCATACATCAAGCTTCTTTTTGTATCCAACCTTATTTAAATGGTTCCAAACGGTTTTTTGTGCAATGTTTAGCTCCTGGGCAATCGAAACAGTGCTTACATGACGATTTCCATTATTTTATCGATATTTTCGACAATTGGCCTTCCAGAGCGTGGTGCATCTTTGACATCAAGATTATCGGAACGGAATCGACGAAACCAAAATTGCGCATGATTGACTGTTACAGTATCAGGACCATAAACACTATTCACATTTTTAGCCGCCTGGCTTGCGTTTTCGCCTTTATCGAAGAAAAACTGTAAAATATGGCGTATTTTAACTTTGCTGGTGTCCATCTTTGACGCGCGCTCAAACAATATTAAGTCAAGTAATCACAAAACTGTCTGAGAAGTTCGTTTAGTGCGAAATCTTATCTTTCGAACGCCATCTAGCGGAACGCGATCGCACTTATACAACGCGAGATACAGATTACTAAACCATCTATTGGAAAAATAATGGATTTCTTTTTACTAGACCTTATATTTTCATCAATTCAACGTTAGAAATTAATCAGAGTATGTGGAAATTAATTCCATCGATTATTACTAATAAAAGATTTGCAGGGGTACTTTCGCCGGATCGACATCGTTTCACACAATACGTTGCGAACTTGAATCAGCACGTATAAATTGACGCCTCTGAAATTTTCTTTACTAAATAAATTTAAATTATTTAGGTTCAGTGACAGGCTCTGATAAGATTTCTTGAATTGTTATTTTAAACGCCCTGTGTATCTGTTTCTTAAAAAATTCGAGTATACATACCGAATACAATTCCACCAAGAGTTACTCCAATACTAATCCTAAAACCAACGAAACTTTCTAATATTCCTCCTAAAGAAAGAGTAGTTATTATTAACAATAAATAATTGTTTTCACTAAATATTATTTACAAATACTGAGCCAATATGATTAGGGAGACTGTTAACGACAAACACATAACTGACCGTTGAAAAAGCACTTGCCCCTAATGCTTTCAGGCCTCTGATTACAAAGCAGTAACATATCATCTATGAGTTCTAACATTCTGAAAAATGAAAGTAGATGATATTTTTCTTAAAAAATGCAAAGGAAACGTATCCAAAAACTAAATTAGTGCTTCGAGAGACACACTTCTGTCTTAAATGTGTGCGTCAAGGTTCAGATCTAGAACCGCTTAAACTTTAAAATATTTAGAGGATTTGCTTTATAAAAATAAAAAAAGATGTGAATAATGCGCTACAGGTCATGAACGTAGATATGGAAAGCTCTACAAGTTCTATTGATTCTCAGTTATAATTTGCTCGCCGACTGGAATGAACATGTCGTATACGAATGTGTGTATGTATTTTGTACGGACTGACGTACGTTATATACAATGATTTCGCAGTTAGTTATCAATTTACCGTGGCTTAAAAATCAAATTTTTCAATTGCGAGTTCCTTTTGTTCATTTTGGCGTTTTAACAGTATGATTTTCCGTAAAATTTATTAATTTGGTCATATTTTAGTACATCACTGTATATTCCAGTCTGAATACTAGGCGATTCCTTTTACCTATGTGCCTGGTAAAGATCAGGTAAGGTAGGAAATTAATCCTGTAACTTTTTGCAAAACTGTGTACTACATTCTTGAACCTGCTGGGACAAGGTAACGTCTGGACTTTTATTTAAAGAACTAAGTTAAAAAAGTGATACAGTCACCAAGAAGGATAGTTAATTTAATTATCGTGGTGAAAATTAACTTGAGTGTGAATTTATTATATCATCTCATGTCATAATTTGATTATTAGTGATCCACTTATTAACTAATTGTACGTTTTAACATAAAGCTTGTGATTAATTTATTATGCAGAGTCTTGTCTTGATTTAACAATCTTGAATCAACTTATTATATAGTTTAGTTGTAATTTGCATATCGTTGATCAACTTATTGTATAATTTCTATATCTTAATTTGAATAACATCCAATTTATCATTTTGTACATACTAATTTGAATGTAATTAATTTAGTAGACTTTATTTATTATTATTGTATGCTGAATACGTATTCGGAACAGGTACCTGCTGATGTATACAATTAAGTACTGAGTGTTTACTAAATTTATACCTATTTATTTCCATAACAATATTATTACATTAATAAATTAATAGATTGTTATGTTTATATTCGCAGTTTGATTAGTGTATTCGCTTTCTTAATTTTTTTTCTTGTCATCCTAACCATTGGTTGATGGTTATGTGAATGGCACGTATTTGTTATGATCCACGTGCTTCAGTATTAACAAGTGTACTGTCGCACACGTCTATAGCGCGCAGTTCAATTTCGCTTCTTTAATAAAAAAAGATGGGTCGATGAAAGGAAATGAATATTTGCGACAATTAACCCTACGACTGTCTCAAAATTTTCTTTATTTTGTAGGTAAATTCTACGAACAGAAAGAAACAAGAAACGGCTGGGCAAGTGACCATTTTCAACATTGGCATATTTTACTGAAGACTGTGGTTGGTCAATTTAGTCATTTAAGGTTGATATAACTACTTTCCACAATAATTTTCGAATTCTGTATTTCGACACCTGCAACTACGACAAAATCTGCACAGAAACAAAATCCGTACCAATGTGTGATGGCTTCCAACAGTGTAAATCTGGTACGGACTTCATTTCTATGCTGATTGTGCCGTGGTTCCAGGTACGACTTAGTTGTCAAAATACGTATACAGAATACGAAAATTGTTGTGAAAAGCGGTTATATTAACCTTAATTGGGAAACTGTAATATTGGCTTTTAAAAATGTATTACGTTATGCCATTGAAAATTCAAAGTGAAATAAAACAATTTCGAAATTTAAACACATCTGATGCTTAAGTAAATTCCAGAGTAATTTATTTAAAATGTCTTTACTCACGATATTCTCAAACACCATGTTTGCCTGAAGAATCTTCATGTTTTGGACCGCGCTAATGAAATTTGTGAAATCTAGGTTGTCTTTAGAAGAGATGTAATAAATTATGCAAATATAACACATTTGACTGTGAAATGTAATAAAATTTAATAACGCGTGAACTTAAGTCGTACCTAAATTTTAAATGATGCTTGAACGCAAAAGACAAAACGAAAACTCTCTAATACAATCTTGACATTGTTGGCAAAAATAATGAAAAGTTCTTTTTTTATACTTTTTTATATTCTAAATTCCAAAAAAACTGTTTTACATCAAAACTAAACTACTTGTGTTACGGGCTATTAACAAAATATAAATTTTGTCTAAAAATACGTGAGTGCAGTTTCGTTTAGTTTATATCTACGAGTGCTTTGGACTTTCAACATTTTCATCGGAGTTGCATAATTTATTTTATTTTATCGGACAGATTCAGGACACATCTAAATTCCTCGAAGCATATAAACAATTTCTGCATTCCCTTTCTTTCAGGAATTGTTAAATAAATCACAGATCTTCCATCAACGATTTCAGATCAAAATGATTGGAAGATAAACTCGGAATCCGAGAAGTAATTGTCATGTATTTCAACACCTACCAACATGTACCTCTCCACGTCATTGCATTCTTACGAGTGTTTACGTTGAAAAAGTCCGAGAAAACTATCGTTTTCGAAACATTTTTTTTACGAGCAGCCGAGCGAAATTAGGCCAAACGGAGGTTGTACGTCGTCTGTTACAGCGCGCTGATAGTTTTGGAAGAATGCCAAATGCGTTCACTTCTGTTTTGTTTCGGATATCGACACCGGCACTATTGTGTTTATTTTGCAAGTCTACAACCTTGCTACAAATAACGCTTCGTGTATCGTTTTATGTTGGACAGCATAGTTACATCGACGATCGAGCGGATAGTCCGGAAATTTTTTGTTTTCACAATTGCTTGTTATTTATTTTAATTGTTTAAGTATGTTTGATACAATACATTTAAGTAATACTAGGAACACGCGTTAATTGAGACTAATTCTTATTTCTACATTAGATCTTTTTTATATATTTTCAAAGCTTCAAAAGAAATTATATTGACTTAGATTGAACCCATATACTTAATTGACAACACTATCTTATTATAGCAAAAGCACATGCAGAGAAATTTTTTTCGTATTAGCTATTCCACTGCACCAATACGGTTCCAATACACCCTTACAAACAAGGCGATGCTCTAGATAGAATTGGAGCGACAGAAATGCTTCCTCTTCGAAACTACGGAGAATTTTAAACTAGTAATGTCAGCCAATAAATTTAACTTTTTTTCCGTAAATAACACATAGGCCACCAAATCATCTATTGACAATTTCAGCACGAACACAAGAAATAACGCGAATTACTTACATTGTTTTCCTACTTGTGGAGAAGAATTATCATCGCTTATAAAAGCTTCAAATAATTTTAAATCTTCGAGATTAGTTTAATTACTATTAGTTTAGAAAAAAAATGTGCTTCAACTTGCATCTTCTTTATAGTCTCATAAATTAATCTATATCGAAGTCATTCTTCAGACTCTCTAGAACACTTTAGAGGTCTAAATAAAAAATTCCAAAAGTTTTGTCCGCCATTAGAAAATAGTATTCATATAATTCTTATAAAAGAAACACTAGTCCTCGATCATTCATCCAAGACTTTTAATCGTGAAGAAATAGATTTACTAAACAAAGGTTTAAAATATTGTTTTCCGTAATACTCCAACGCAGTAGATGATTACGAATTTAGAACTAGATTCAAAACTAAAAAGGCTTGTATAATCCAAATTAAGGATACTTTACTACGGCAGCACAAACAAAAGTCAGTCAATAATTAGTGGAACTTGATTAAGTCACTGTCGGTTTGCTTGGTGTAACGGTACGTGATCGGTTTAAATGGAAAGAACGCATTGATGTGCAGTTTTTATTATGCTTTGCGTGAAATGAGAAAGATCACAAATATTGCGCGTCATGTGTCATAGCTGTTGTCCCCTCACTTTCGACATAGTATTCTCTTGTGGGTTTGCAATAGTGATAATGTGTTTCTGTTATCCAGAAAAAAAATTCTTCGCACGATATTAGTATTGGATAATACGGGGTGGGCAATCTCGAGCGTCATGTAGTGGTACCATAAAAGTCCCTACTAGGGTAGTTCGATGATTTAGAGTTACCGACGCTGACTATGCAGTTTGTTTGCTTTTGCAATCAGTTTATATCTCGTTATTTACTTCTATTTTTAGTAATTTCTTCTTATTTTTATTCGTTATTTATAATCTGCATTAATTAATACATTATCAGCAGTGTATGTTGACTTTTATAATAAGTAAACAGCAAGAATCAACACAACCTCTTTGCGCGAGTGTGACGATTGTTTTCGCAGGTATAACGGCATGCCGATCACTGTAGATCAGAGTAAATTTATAAAGGCTAATTATCGTAATGGGTTCCAAGACCAAGATGGAGAGTGGAAATAATCCTGCATAAATCAGATTACAACTGGGTACCTCGAGGTAGAAATTATTTATAACACATTTGTCAAGCATAAAAGTAGGCTCATAGAACGATTTATAGGATCAGGCAGCGTATTAAAAACACGTTCTTAACTGGACATGCTTTGACAGATATACGTAATAGAATTGAAGCTAGTCCAAATAAATTATTAAGGAAATTATCTGCACAAACAGGTAGGTGTCTTTCTTAAACAAAATAAATAAATAACAAATATTTGTTATATGTGTGTCCTGTGGCAGTGCTCGTACAGCACTTAAGAAACACCTTGAATTTAAATAATATAGAAACAATATCGGTCCACCAACAATTACATGCTCGTGATTGTGGTGCTCGAAGAGAATATTGCAACTGGTTTATAGTATATTTTAAATGATAAGATAATAGATAAAAGTTTCTTCTACTTACACTTATCTGGATATGTTAATAGTCAAAATTATCGCATACGGTCATTTGTAATTCCACATGTGTTCACAGAAACAAGTCTGCATCCGGAAAGGCTGAAATTTGGGTTGCTATGTCACACAGATGCATAGTGAGATCAATAGTTTTTTATGGCACAATTAAAGCAGTTAGATGTAAAGAACATGTATTAGAACCTTTCATTGATAAAATGAGATGAAGAAAAACTGCTTAACGGTTACTTCCAAAAAGATTGTACTACACCACATATGGCATATGCTAATTTAAATTATTTAAGAGAATTTTTTTATGAAAGATTAATTAACAGGAGCATCTAGACCAGAAAATTCTCCAGATTTGACTCCGCTACATTCTTTTTTGTTTTGATACTTGAAAGGCAAAGTCTTTAGCAACATACTGCATAATTTGAAGGAATTGAAGCACTCAATTTGTATTTATTGCTTTTTTATCAAATAATCATTTACCATTATTATGTCTGTATATATATATATATATATATATATATATATATATATATATATAACAGACATAATAATGGTAAATGATTAATTTTTTTTATTATTTTTTAAAATTAATAGATTCTAATATCAGGTAATATAAAACATGAGTTTTGCTTTTGAAGATAGTTTTTCCTTTTAAAAAGAATGCCTATTTTTATTTTCATTGTATGTAATGTTTGTAGTTTATTGGGAAACCATTTGCTAGTTACTTGTAACCATATTTTTCTTTCTATTTACTTGACTTTATACTCCAAGGTTTCTTTGAATAATTTTATATAAAACTAAAACAAAAATAATGCATATAAACCGACCCATCTTTTCTCTTAATATGCAATACACAAACGATCATCTGCAAATAGACCTAATTCGATATCTCATGTGCATAGTCTTCCCATTTCCCTTTGTTTCTAACTACCTGATGAATCCTGCCACTCTATATTTTTCTATACGTACTTTTAGAAAGGACGGAAGAAGGTGGATTAAAAAAATGTACAAGAAACATGACAATGTATTCCTTCTATTACACATGTAGTGTATAACATATTATGTAAATATAATAAAGATTTTGTAAATAAGGCAATGGAAAAAAACCTTTTGTATACATGCTTCGCAAACTAAATTTATTTGTCAAAATAATAATTCCAGTTTGTGGAATGTCTTCAGATTAAATTAAGCAATAAAACGTACGTATGATCGAGACACACTTAGCATTTTAGTGAACTTTTTAATGTGAATATTACTACAGTTTCAAATCATTAGTTTGTTCAGCCCAACTTTATTCATTAAGTATAGTAGTTGTTCAGAACGAATTTCAAGGCATAAAAACAGTTACAGACTTTTGTGTTCTGAAGTGGTTGGTAATTATGGAAAATGCGATAATTTGAAAGCAACTTGATCCCCCATGACTACTCCGAAACGAGGAACAGCAAAAGTTCACATTTTCATTAGCGTACAAACATTTGGAAGGGTCCATCGAAGTCGTTTAAACAGATTCGTTATTGCTTGGCAATGGTCGGAGCTCATTTTGAACACTTATAGTACCTAAACTTGCTTACAAATGAATGACGCCATATTGAAGCAGTTCCATTGAAAAATTGTTTTTATAGTTTGAACAAAACAATGATACGAAACTTTGATTACACGTTCATATCTACAAGATCATTACAATGAACAGTCGCTCAACTTTGCATGCCCCTTAGGTTCATTTGTACAAGTTGGTATTCATTTTTACCTGTAAATTTAATATTTTCTACAGAAAATGAGCATTTCGAAGTTTAAATAATTGTTTTGACTTCTTCAAGAATGAAGACTCTCTTAGACTCTAATCGCCAGACGATAATGTATGTATTTTTAAAAGGATAAATTATACCGTGCGACAAATCACCCAGAAAAAGTAAATATATTTAAACAAAACAAGTTAAGTCTCTTAGACAAATATCCCGAATTTCTCTTATTTGAATATAAGCTTTAACATATGGTGGTCAGAAATCCATGAGTAACTTACAGTCAAATAAAATGATGTAAAGGGCTGAACTACTGCACTGAAACTGACTCAGTTTCAGTGCAGTAGTTCAGCCCTAAAGATGCCCCATACAAATGGGTACGAAACGTCGGCAGATATACTAGTGACGCGGTTCCAGCCCGGAAACCCAGAAGCAGATAGCATGGACCACGACCGCGGAAGTCTACGTACCAAATTGATGTAACACTACATTGGTGTAATTCATCGTTTTATGCTAATATTTTACCTTTCTTTAACTGCTTTTTATGTTAAATTACATGACAACCTTGGCCTAGAATAATGTCTATAATTTAGAAATAATTATTAGTCAAATTTTGATGTTTGTCAGTTTAACGTTCGTTATTTTCGCTTCCATTACTTATCGCGTTTAAGCAATTTGTGATGTACACTTTCAACGAATACGCTGCTAATTATATGGTAATTTGGGTTTTGCATGGAAATGCGCACTTGGCAAAAGATGAATATGCAATACAGTACCCACATCGGCACCACCCATATACCAACACATTTCGAAGACTGGATCGGAGACTACGTTAAACAGGTACATTTGTTCCCAGTCAACGTGATGCAGGTAGATCAACACATCGTACGATACAAGTTGAAGAGGGAATTTTGGATATTGCTCATCAGGATCGTACTTGAAACACTAGACAAATAGCACAGGGAGTGAAAATTCCAAGTACGACAACAATTCTTTCAGTGCTTACGGAAAGCCATGTAAGACCGTTTCATGTTACAAAAGAACTTTTATACGAAAAAGACAATTTGCAATGAATAATATTTTGCAACACATAAACAAAATTCAAGGATCCAAATATTTTATCACTTACATACTTTGTAGAGTGACTAATACGTGTTCACAAGAGATGGTGTCTTCAATAATAACAACGAAAGATAGCTTTTTATGACTGTTTGGCTAGGCATCTTAAACTTTTAATTGTAGGACTAATTTTTCCGAATAGACTAAATGCAAATGAGTACGTAAATGTGTTGCAGGAAGTATTGGGTAATGTTCCATTAAGTGTCAGAGCCAACATGTATTACAAGCACGATAGCGCACCAGCTCATAATGCAAGAATTACAATTACGTTGAACGAACGTTTTTCGGACAGGTGGATCGGGCAAAATTGACCAATATCATGGCCTGCAAGATCACCAGATATGAATTTCGTTGATTTCTTTGTTTGGAGTTGTTTGAAGGAAGAAGTTTATGCGACGACTCCGTCCAATGAACAGGAAGTCAAAAATAAAATCAACGCCATAATACAATCGATTACCCCACATATGTTGTAACGCGTCCTAAATTTAATTCCACAAAGGCTACAGTTTTTTCTTCAAACCAGTGGCTACCAGTTTCAGCAGTTACGTCAATTATCATTATTACTAGCAATTTTTGTCTTTGAAAACTTAAAATATCCTTATAAAGTATAGCCTCTCAAAGGCAAGTTAAAATATTGAATTAGGGTTTCCTAAAAAAATATAAAGAAAAAACAACAGAAAGAGCTTAGGGCTTTAATAAACACATTCAATTACATTTGCATAATAAATTAAAAACAGAGCTTGATGCTTCTCATTTTCCTGCCTCAAATCACCCCCAAATTACTAGGTGAAATTTAATCTTCTTCCAAAAAGTAAATATTTACAGTACCTTGCTTACGTAGCAACTCATTATTTTCTCCAAGCTTATTCTATCTGTTTATCCCGTACAAAAAAAGAATAAATAAACTAAACGAAAGAGAGAAACGAAGATAAATTTTCACTAAGACTAATTAATTCGTGATAAAGCCTTTTTCAAGCAATATTGTGCTCTTTTTCATCTCTCAGTCCCCACCGTACCTCTGCCAGAGAGAGAGTTACGTTGTAGTGGAGATGGACGGTATAATTTGCGACCCCTCCAACCAACTTGATTAAACTAATTGATTTCCGGGGGACCCTTCGCTTTGAATGAATTATATACATCACAATGATACACTTATTTTCGGTATCAATGGGGAATGCTAATACCTCCTTTGATCTTCTAAAGCTGTTGTTTGCTGAAAATCTTCAAAGATAATACACGTTTAGGTAGTTTTATTTTGATGAGATGAAAATATGTTATTAGTTCGTCTCGGATTTTTTTGTTTTCACGTGACGTTGTTTTTCGAAGGAGACTACCTGTCCGATTTTTAGTATGGAACTTTTCAAAATATCGAATGTTTGAAATATTTACGAAATACTCCATAAATTAATGTAGTTTTAAATTAAATATCCGGTTAGGCATACGTACATTCAATGTGGACTATGTGGATAGCAATTATAGAATAAAATTATTTTTCACGTTGTTTTATAAGGTTATAAAAAATGAAAACTGATTTTGACGTCTTTTAAATAAACATTTAAATATACAGAGTGATTCATGTATTTGTAGCAATTAATTGATGAATTTTATTAAATAATAATCGTCAGCTAGGGCAATTCTATCATTAATTATAAGTCGACAATCCTAATACAAATGTGGTAGTTATTAGTTGAGCCAATTGCTTAAAAGACGTGTAGATTTTGCAACACGGTCTAAAACCATCAATAAATCAGTAGGAATAATATGACAAAATATGAGTTTTATTTAAGCCTAGTGAAAATAACTACACAAATAATGTAAATTAATGTAAATGCCGGACCCGGCCGCCATTGGTTTGAAAACAAAGCTGTAGTCTTTGTGGAATTGAATTTGGAGCGCATCGCAACATATCTGGAGTAATTCATTGTAGTATGGCCTTAATTCTATTTATTACTTGCTGGATAGATTGCATAAAATTTTTTCTTCAAAAAACCTCAAATAAAGAAGTCGTAGAGATTCATATCTGCTGACCTTGCACGCTGATATTAGATTATTTCGCCAAACCCACCTATCTGGAAAACGTTTGTTCAATCGAGCTCTTGTAATCCTTGCATTATGCATTTGTTTGTAATTTTAATTTTATTTTTAAGTGCATTATGTCCTGTAAATGGTCAATGTAACTGCTGGGCATTAAAGATTATTATTATTATTATTATTATGAGCTGGTGCACTATACATGTTGGCTCTGACATTTAATGGAACATCATCCAGTACTTCTTCCAACACGTTTACGTATTCATTTGCATTTAGTTTATTCGGAAAAAAAATAGTGGTCTTACAATTTGATGGTTGAAGCCAAACATTCACAGAAAACTTCCTTTGGTGTCCAAATTGTCGAATAGCTCTGAGATTGTCCAAAATCCGTCCAAAAATGGAAATCGTGACTGTTAAAGAGACCATTTCTTGTGAATACGCATTCGTCACTCCATAAAATAAGTGATGAAAATGTTTTCTTCTTGAATTTTGTTTAAAATTGGGTTGCAAAATATTGTTATTTACAATATGTCATTTTCGTGTGATAGTATTTTTATTACATAAAACGGTCTTAAAAGGCTTTCCGTAAACACTGTAAGAGTCTTACTAGGAATGTTCATTACCTGGGCTATTTGTCTAGTGCTGCGAGTAGGATCTTGATGAATAATATCTAAAATTCCTTCTTCAACTAGAACCGTAGGACGATGTCTAGGCCTATCTGCATCGCACTGACTGGAAACAAATGTACCTGTTCCATGAAGTCTCTCTTCGAAATGTATTGATAGATAGGTGCTGCCTGTGTAGATACATTCATATATAGAGATTACTTGCGATATCACAAAAATGTGGTAAGTAAGGAAGCGAAAATAACGAATGTTACATTGACGCACGTCCAATTTGACAAATAATTATTTATAAATTACAGATACTGTTCTGAACCAAGATTGCCATATGCACTTTAGCGTAAAAAAGCAATTTAAGAATTGCCAAAAAAAAAAGCCAAATATTGGCATAAAACGATTAATTACACCAGTGTAGTGTTGAATAATTTTATTTGACAGCAAAAAGCATGGCTTTTTGTAGAAAATGTTTTTTGTCGCTTATTTTGAACATTGAAGTCACGTGTGCCTTAACGACCGACAATACAACATTTCTGTAATAGGATTGTCGGTTCAGAATTAATCATAGACTCGCCCACCTGACGATTATTCGTAAGTTTCTGACCACCGTACATTATTTAATTCTTCTTGATAATTCGAGTTCGACAACCTACAATACTTGGCTTAAATAATAAAGATTGTTAAGTGATTTAATGAATCAAAAATCAAAAGTAGTTAAAGTGAAGCCTCTTAAAATATAAAATATTCTTCTACAGAGGTCCTTGTTGTGTTTTTTTTGCGTATTAAATGTTCAAAATATTCTGCATTTTTTTAATAAGAAAATATAAATTTAATCGTAAATAAAAAAATTAAATACCCCACATAAATCTAGATATACCTATGGTAGGGTCACAATAAAAATACAGGCGAAATTAACGTCTCACAGAAAAAAGACAGATTACTAGTCTCGGTTTATCATTTTATTAGAAAACAAGAAAACTTCCATAGGTAACACATTTAGAGGAAATAGAAATTTACTGTTACAACTATTAATTTATTAATTACGAAAATAGTTAGACAAAGTAAATATTCAACGTGTATGTATTAAACGGCAAAGATAAAGGTTACAGTTTTTAGTACACAAGAAATATGACAACAAAAAACTGCAAGCGATTTACTTTAGAACTTGTCTAAATAATAAAAAAAAAACCCACTGAAATCGTTAAATCACAATTTAACTTTAAAATTATAATGCAAGATTAATTTACTAGGTTGATCTTGAAAAAAATATAATTTACCAACTTAAGGTTATTAAGAGGGATTTATCCTTAAGTATTTTACACGTAGAGTAAATTACAATTAACGATCTGAACCTTTTTACGTCGCATTTTCGGGAGTTTGATTTTGGTCGCCAAGCTTACTGTTCTTTCTACGCTACGAAAATAATCGCTATAAAATTTTATGTAGGTATAGAGAAAAAAAAACACCTGAATATTCATGAAAAGAAAACAACGGAAATTAATATTCATTGATAAAAGTAAGAAAAATTCTTACTTTACGATGTCTTTTCCCTCAAGAATATAAAATTATACGTGCTCGTAAAAAAGAATGAATGCAATCTGGCAGATTCTCACAAATGAGATAAGAAATTAAATTTCTTAGCCTGAAATATCCAAATTTTCTCTTAAGGTAGAGGACTAATTACTAACTTCAGAAAATGAAACACCTCTAATAACTGAACGCAATGAAAGGGTGCAATTGCTGGTCTAAATAAAGGGTTTTCCAATAGGGACTTGACAACTTTTAATTCAATTTGTGAACGCATCCTTTCACTAATCATCGAACTGTCACTATCAGTTTATTGAGTAAACTTAACATTTTCATCACGGTAAAGTACACGAACGAACAACGTCTGCAAATTATAAAAATTTACTACAGAAATTCGCTACTTTAAGAGCGTTAACTCCGATTTTCGGTCGTAATTCTCGCCCTAGTAGTCAGGCAGTAACAAGTTTAGTGCAAAAATTTGGGTCTACATATTCGTTGTGCGATGTTGCCGTGCCAGTGAGACAACGGGTTGGTCGAAGTGTCGAAAATATCGCTGCCGTTGAAACGTCCGTAGCAAATAATCCAAATCAGTCAATTCCATGGCGTTCTCAAGAGTTGGGCATCGCCCAGACCACTTTATGTCGAATTTTGCGTAATTATCTTGGTTTACATACATAGAAGATCAAGCTGACTCAAGAATTGAAGTCGATAGACCATTTGAAGCGATGAACGTTCTCCGATTGGGCTCTGGAAAAGATGCGCCAAGATGATCAATTTCATCGCAAAATCATTTTCAGTGACGAAGCTCATTTTTGGCTCAATGGATTCGTCAATAAGCAAAATATGCGTTATTGGTCGGGTGAAAATCCACATGTGCTTCATGAAACACCACTTCATCCACAAAAAATAACTGTTTGGTACGGTTTGCATGCCGGTGGCGTCATAGGGCCATATTTTTTCGTCGACGATAATGATCGTCACGTTACTGTGAATGGTAATCGTTATCGCGCCATGATTACCGATTATTTTTGGCCCGAATTGGAAGATATGGACTTGGACAACATGTGGTTTCAGCAGGACGGTGCCACAAGCCACACAGCACGCGTTACAATCGATTTATTGAAGAGTAAGTTTGATAAGCGTTTTATTTCAAGAAATGGACCAGTCGATTGGCCGCCTCGTTCGTGCGATTTAACGCCTTTAGACTTTTTTCTTTGGGGCTACGTCAAGTCATTGGTCTATGCCAACAAACCGACAACGTTGGAAGAGCTCAGAGCCAACATTGAACGCGAAATAGCAGCCGTTTCGGCCGAATTGTGTGGCCGAGTCATCGAAAATTGGGTCCAAAGAATCGACCGCTGCAAACGTGCCCGCGGTGGCCATATGAACGAAGTCGAGTTCCATTTATAAATGTTTTGATTGTACTTCAACCCGATAATAAAGTTTTTGAAATATCTCAAATGGTCTGCATTTTATTTTGAAAAAAAGTTGTCAAGTCCTTATTGGAAAACCCTTTATAACTGTTGTGTTTCGAGTTCCTTCCCAAACGTTCCGGCGTATAAACAACTTTTAAAAGAGTGTACGATAAAAGAAATGCGAACGTGAGATGGACATCGCGTACGCCAATACAAACGGGAAATCAATTAGGAGACTATTAAAATATTTAGTAATAAGAAAAGTTAAAATAGAGATTAATGTTATCAAATTGAACTTCTATAAACAAAATGTGCACTAACAAATATTTATGTAGTGATGCTATATTAATTATTAGATTTTATTTACAATATATTATAGATATGTTCTAATTTTAACTAACATGCTACATAAATAAGTAAGAAATAACGAAAATGTTTTACAATTAGCCAAATGCGTATTTAAACTTTAACTAGTGTGTATTTATTTTATTATTTTTCTTAAATGGTAGACTTGCAAATTAATTTAAATAAATTGATAATATTTCACACACTTAAAAGTATATACATAAATAAAAAAATAAAAGTGTGAAAACGAATCTTTCGTAAGTACATGTATGCCATATATTATTATCTGCAGGTGTAGACGACGAAGCACCGTGTGAATAGATATAACCTATGTTAATATATACACGTAGTACATACATATATGTACAGGTGTCCGCTATTTACTCAAAAACCCCGCTGTTAAACGTTTTATCGCATTGCCGATTGGATTATTTGAAGTTTATCGCGTCAATTAAGCGAATTAGAAACAGCACATGTGATAACGAGCAAATCAAATATTTTGTATTTTCTTCAATGTACATTATATATATTTGGATGCGTGTTCGCATACATCTGTATCAGATACGGATCTATGTGAATTACTCTTTCATTTCTCTATAGACTCTTTTTTTTGTTTTAAAAAGTACAATCAAACTTGAAATGCTAACATTTAATTTGAAAATATTAATTAACCTTAGTTAACTGGGAAAGATACCTCGCCTTCAATCAAATTCTTATTTAGAGTACCTAGGAAAAATAATGGTGTGCCAAAATGAATGACTGAAATATGTCTTCGTTTTGGCAAATTTTTATATCTCTAAAACAAAATATTGAAGATACTTGGCGTAATAATCAGGATTTGAAGGAGTGAATTCATAATATTTAAAAATGTATATTAATCTTTATATTATTGTATAATGTTAATAAATAACTGTTCAGGTCAAGTCGTTATTTTGTCCAATTTCTTATAAAAGTGTAAACAAAAAGTTAAATTTATGTGGTGGTCCTAACTTTATAAATTTGGCGCGCCTGCTATAGTTTGTCTGTATTATAATCTTTGTTGTCTCTATTTGATTGTTTTACGTGGGCAAGGTGAAAAGTTCTCGGCCTGACAATGAAAGACGGCGATTTAAATTTAAAAAATGATTTTATTTTTCTACATAATCTCCCTTGAGTTCAACACACTATGTCCAGCGTTTTTCTAACATCAATATTCCTTCCCGGAAGTGAGAGTTTGGAAGCCTGTCAAAATATTCTTCTACGGTCCTTTCAACTTCTTCGTTGGATGTAAATCTATTTCCAAATTTTTTCAAATTTGGGAATAGATGGAAGTCTGAGAGTGCCAAATCAGAGAATAGGGAGGATGGCCGAGCAAATCGTACCACAAATCCCGCAATTTTCCCATCGCCAACGCACCCTTGTGTGCGGGTGCGTTGTCCTGATGAAAAATGATTTTTTTCTTCTTCAAGCCAGGCCTTTTCTCGCGAATTTTGGCATCCAGTTGGTCAAGAAGGTTAGAGTAATATATGCCTGTAATTGTTCTGCCTTTTTCAAGGTAATCAATTAACAAGATTCCTTTTGCATTCCAAAACATGCTGGCCATGACTTTTCCGGCAGATGCGATCGACTTCGCTTTCTTTGGCGCTGAACCACCGGCTTCCACCCACTGCTTCGACTGCTGTTTCGTTTCTGGCGTGTAGTGGTGGAGCCATATCTCATCCATGGTGACAAATCGCTGCACAAAAACGGTCGGATTCTTGTTAAATCGGTCCAAAGAATGCTCCGAAAATCATTTTCGCATTTGCTTTTGATCGACATTCAGCAAATGCGGCACCCATCTTGCGCAGAGCTTTTGCATCTCTAATTCTTTGTGCAAAATGTTTCGCACCCTTTCTTCCGATATCTCCACAGCTTCAGCTATCTCACTCACTTTCACTCGCCTATCGTCCAACACAATATCATGTACTTTTTCGATGATTTCTGGTGTGGTTTCGGTTTTTGGCCGTCCTTCACGTGGATCATCTTCGAGGGACGTACGACCACGTTTAAATTCAGCTGCCCACTTTTTAACAGTTGACATCGAAGGCGCAGAGTCCCCGTACACTTTTGTCAACTTCGGATGAATTTTCATATGGGTTAAATCATCCAAAACAAAGAATTTTATAACAGCACGATATTCAAGTTTATCCATTTAAAAGAATAACACGCACGACGTCTACTACAAAAATTCTTGCAAACAAACTACTTGAGAGAACAAGTTGAAAGTTTTCATATGAACTAAAGACACATGCAGCCACGCAGGAAACATAAATTTCTGTTAATTGTAACGCCATCTCCGTGTCAGGCCGAGAACTTTTCACCTTGCCCACGTAGTATGGAATGTAATTTTTAGGAAAGGTGAGCTGTGAACTGAAAGCATTTTTTAACTCTTGTGGTATCTGCGCACATTGAACAAATGTATTATACAGTAAGAAAAATATATTTAATACTATATTTACAATCTCAAATGTTATTATTTTTTCTACTTCTGATGATGACAATTTAGTTGTCGAAGTACATATTTCTGGACGAAAAACTGTCGTAAAGGATTTATTGTTAATTAACTCTTAACAAAATGTCTGAAATATTATTGTGAGGAGCTAACTATGACTGAAACAATTGAACAATACAAACCCTACCTTTTTTCAAGTGATAACGGAATGTAAAAAACAGCACTTCTCTGACTTTATATTAGATTATTATGGTTGTTGTGAAAGTAGAAATTAAACACAAAGCAACTTTATTTACACATTGAAACTAATTTTTGTTTTTTTTTTAATCCAACATTATTCTTCTGCAGATATTTGTTGTTTTTTAACCCGTTTGTTTAGGCTAACACTCACATAGTTTATAACTCGCTTATGTACAACAAACATTAAACGAATACGTACATAAATAATACGGCCTGTATGTGTTGTGTATACAAATTCTTTAAATACCTGTACCTACTGTTCGTTATTTGGAACGCATAAAAATTTTCGCGTATTGCGCTGGTTAAGCATGGCAAGCATAAATTCACAATACGAAATGAGAAAACTTAATTTATTGGCTTATTATATACAGTCAATAGTGCACAAGGTCCATAAGTTGTTATGAAATATTTTCGGCGTGTGAAATAGATATTATGTGAACGTTGCATGGAAATATAGTACATATACTTTGGAATTTAAATATAAATATATGTGTGTATATACAGTAGTGTACATAGATAAGTGACCACTTGCAAAACATTCAATTTTTTATCAATATTATTTCCATATTTAATATTAATTTTATTGTATTCTACTTTCACTCACATAATAAAGTTTTGAGAAACAGTTTCTGCGAAAATATTCGTAATTAATCCTACTCATGTAATCTGTCCTTTATTTATGGTTAGGACAATTTGTATGTGTTAGTATATCACTAAATTTGGAAGCCTTTGAACTGTATTTTCAATCATAAAAGATTTGTTTACTTAAGTACAAGCGCATGTAAATACTTGTCTGAGATTGTAAGTTACAATTCATTTAATTCTATTATCCATGTTTTGATTAAGTTCATTTCTCACAAAGGATGTAGTCAAATGCCTAGATTATCTGACGAAAATCCAGATAGTGCCTTTTTCAAAGTTCAAGTCAGCGACAAATTGCAGAAACAACACAGTGTTCTGAACCTTCGATTTATAATATTATCCAAGAACATGAATCAATGGATTTGGTGGTTAATAAAAGAAGAATATAAAGGGCAAGAAAACTAAAAAAAGTCATGATCAATATTTGAGATTGGCACCATTGCGAAGATCTTTGTTAATATTAGAATTCTTTTAATGTAATATCTGACTATTGCTATATATATATATATTATATATACACATATGAATAAATAAAATCAAAGAAAAGAATTAGTCGTATATTGCGCGCATTGTTGTATCTAATCGAATACAAAACTTAACAATTTCGTTCGGAAAATAATGTGTCTTTGTATACTTATGTTAGGAATAAAACATGCTCGCACTGCCAGTTTTGTTTACATACTATTATTATAAAAACTGTTCTACATGAATTCGGCGGATATATTTTCGTGTACATCGTAAACTTTTTTGTGGTACCTACTGTATATACAGAGAGAGATGTAGACAATTTATTTCCTAAGGATTAAATTATTGCATAGGTCATTGAGATGGATAACATCTCTTCTATCGCTTACTATGTTTTGGTATTTCTTTGTATAATTAAAGAACTTATTTATACAATTTCAACAATATTTCTTCTATCGTTTACTTTATTTCGGCTTTATATATATTACATATATTTTTCCATTTCAAGGATTTCAGTATTTTATGAGTTCGTGTTTTTTTCCAAAGTATATTTTTATAAATCTGTTGCGTTTATTTTGTTACTATTCAAATTGTATTTGTGTTCATAAATTCCTTTCTGTAGATATTGTTTCGTTTGTCCTATGTATGTACACTACAGGCCCTAAGTGAGGGATCACTTATCATAAATAACAAAACACTTGTATTTTAAACACATCCCTTAGACTTTTACCTGTTTTGGTGAGAATAATTGAAATAACAGTTGTTAATGTAATTCTGAGAAGGATTATTCGGATTATTATTATCAATTAGATAAATATATTTGTTTCTGAAAAATATTGTAAATCCTTTTAATAGTTTTATGGCGTCTATTTAATAGAAATATTTTATATACCCCAATAAATTTAATAGGGTTTACAACGCAATATTATTATAATGGTATTAGGAATTCATAGTAAACTATTTAGCAATTTAAAAATTAGTTTTCGTGCAGCATTTGTTCGAGTAAGTTGCAATACGAGTATTTGAGAATAGACGTAAAAGTAACTTATAAAAATGCCGAAAAGAAAGGGACTTAGCGCAGAAACTCGTAGTTCTATAATAACGCTACATGGTGAAAAATTTTCACTGCGCCAAATAGCCCAAAAGTTAAATTTATCTTATCACGCGGTGCAAGAAACAGTGAAACGATATTCACAAAGTGGATCATTACAACCAATAAAACGTTGCGGAAGGCCAAGGGTAACTATCGGACAAGAGGATTTGCGCCTAAAAATACTATCAAAACGAAATAGGTGCCTCATAGCTCCTCAGCTTCGAGCAGAGCTGTTTGACAAAGGCGGGACTACATGGGCGTATTGCAGCTTGAAAACCATTATTGAATCCACGAAATCGTAAAAAAAACGGTTACAATGGGCACAGGACCATCAACATTGGGACATGGAAATGTGGAAGCAGGTGTTATGGACAGATGAGTCAAAGTTCCAAGTATTTGGTAGTAATCGACGAATTTTCGTTCGAAGACAAGTGGGTGAAAGGATGTTACCCGAATGTGTAGTACCAACTGTTAAACACGGGGGAGGTTCTGTGCTTGTTTGGGGATCCTTTTCCTTTGATGATATCGGAGATTTGTACCGCATTGAAGTCATTTTAAAAAAGAGGGGTACCTGAAGATTGTGGAGAAACATGCAATTCCGTCTGGATTAAGGTTAATTGGTGAAGGTTTTCACCCACAACAAGATAATGATCCCAAACACACTTCCCAACTTTGTAAAAACCATGTGAATCAAAAAGAGGAGGAAGGGGTGCTGATAAATATGATTAAATCACCCGATCTCAACCCTATCGAATTACTGTGAGATGAATTAGATAGAAACGTGAGAGAAAGCTGTCCACAATCGCAGAAACAGCTTTGGGAGCAACTTACAAGGGTGTGGAATAATTTACCAATGGATACGCTCCAGAAACTTGTATTGCGGTTGCCTAATATTTGTAGAGAAATCATTAAGCGCAGAGGTGGATACTTCGACGAAAGTCGAATATGATAAGAAATTCTACAGAATATGTTGAAAATATTTTATTTTAAAAGAAAAACTGTTCATTAGTCTCGTAGATATAGTTTTGTAGAAATATACGTTTTGTTTCACTAAGCGTGCATGTTTTTTTTAAATTTCACCTACTGATCCCTCACTTATGGCCTGTAGTGTATCTTCACAACATTAACGTTTTATTTTATGTATACTATTCGTGTTTAATTTGATAAGATTTCTTTGTATATTTCGAATCTAATGGCCGAAAACTCGAGCACAACACAAGAAAATTTATAGTTGAAACATTTTATTCTAGTGTTGTGTAAACAAAGAAAATGAATTGAATTTGACATCTCGATCAGTCATTCAATCAATCAAGATACATTAACAAAATTAAATCGCTTCATATACACATCGGAAGATCTAAAGTGGAAAGATTATATATAATTTATAGTTAATTGCCGTTATTGTAACGTTCGGTTTGCAATACTGCTTTCTGTATAAATACGTTTCACATGCAATCCCGTTAAAAATTAACAACCCAGCATATGGCGTATAAATATTTTTCTACGATGAAAAAACTTTTCAAAAGACACATACACATATATGTATACATGGCTTGATCGTTTATAACCATAAGGAATTGCATAAGTTCCAAAAGAAGAACATTTATTGTAATTACATAAAATTAACTTTTAAACATTTACACTATGAATCCTATAAAAATCCATTCGGTAAATTTATATTAAACACTGTCCCAAGCGATCTACCGAAAACCATCCATATTACGCTACGTTATCTGTTTTAATCAGTTCGATGTTTGTGTGTGTATGTTTTGCGTTTATACAACACGAAATTTATAAATAACTCGCGAAAAACCTTGATCTAGTTCCATTTTATTTAACACTCTGGTAGTGTGCAACACTTCGGGCTCTGTGAGAAATCTAATTGGGATCTTGAAAGAAATAGGACAGACATTGTGTTGTTATTGTTCACGAAAAATTGATGTTTCCTTTTGTTTCGGAAAAACGATTATTTTTAGTTTATGTGCTTAGGTTCAAGTTCAGTTAGGCGAGAAATGATCGGAATGGAAATATGATTTGTGTGAAGGAAACATCAGGTAACCAAAAAAAAAGTTAGTTGGTCGGGTGTGAGTTGAGGTTTGCATAGGTGTATATATTGTATGGATATAATACCTTTTCATTTGCTGAGATTTGAGTCGTTAACATATATTTAAAGTGATAAGTTAATTTTTTTAAATCGTATCAGGAAGATCACTCGTTTTCGATGACTTAAATAAATGATCAAAATAATTATTTAAGCGTTTAGTGAATGGATGCTAAGTATCTTAAGTCTAACAAACAATCCTTTTTCGGGATAAAACTTGCAAAATTTCTTGGATAAAATTTGGCCAAGGGTAAAAATGGATTTTATGCTTTAATCGCAAACATAATCATCACTGCTTATAATCAATTGATCCCATACAATCAATTTTTAAAGCAAAAACTATTTCTTTGTACGTGCGTCTATCAAATGAAAACCTTAAAAGTGCAATAAAATTTCAAAAGGTTGTATGATTGACTTAGTGTGTATGCTGCTGCCAACCAGAATGTATGTACAGAGTAATGCTAAACTACAGAAGAAATCAACAGCGTCAGTAAATGTCTATCCCACTATAAACACACCGCGTTAGAGCAGCGATCTGTCATATGTTTTTTGAGTTGTAAAAGTGTCAAACCAATTAAAATTCATCGAAGTGACAGGACAGTTCGGTGATTCGTGTTCGATACTACAACAAGTGTACGAGTAGTGAAGATAGAGGCGTAAGCGGGGCAGAAAACTCAGCGCGTAGTGACCAACGAAAAGACTGCATTAGTGTAAAACAGGGGTATAACTCTAAAAGAAATAGCCACAACTTTGGAAATTAGTTATGGTTCAGAGCAAAATATTTTCCACGTAGTACTAAAATTCATTAAAGTGTCTACAAGATGGGTACCACGTCAGTTGACTATTAAATTGGAAGACCATCGTACCAATGCCTGTGAAGCACTTTTGCATCGTCTCCACGACGAAGGTGATGCATTTCTGGAAAAAATTGTTACAGGCGATGGGACCTGGGTTTACTTACTATCACCAACCAGAAACGAAAAGGTCAAGTCCAAGATTGGAACCATAACTCATCACCGAAACTAAAAAAAATCCGCGCTCAACAATCTATTGGAAAAATAATTATCACTTTCTCCTAGTATATAAAAGGAGTAGTTTTGCAACATTAACCAGTATTTCTTATTCAGCAATGCTTAAAAATCAATTTTGCCCTGCAATCAAGAGTACACGATGAGGACTTCTGAGTTCAGATATATTGTTACAGCATGATAATGCACAATCCAGGATGTGAAATTTGACCTGACCCGTTTTTCACCCGACTTTGTTCCTAGTGATTTTATATGTTCGGATCACTCAAAGAAGCAATGGGAGGCAAGAACTTCAGAAATGATGGTAAAAGGTAAAATCTGCAGTCACGACCAAAAGAATTTTTTAAACGTGGTATCTACGCACTTTTGAGGTGGTGGAATATTTGCATTCAACGTTAGGGAGGCTATGACGAAAAATGATATGTATGATTTTTCTTATTTGTTACAATATAAACTTTAGAGCAATTTTACAGTTTTCATTTGATACATCCTCGTATTTGGTGGATATTTATACTTTAAAACGAATTCATACAACAGAAAGAATATGTACTAGACTTTTAGTACCTTTTCCTAAGTTTGCCTTCCTGACATGTTTCGTGAAGAATCAGAGAAAAAAATAAAAAAACACTAAACATAAGAACTTCAAACTTGTTATTATTAAAGTACAAAATCGTACAAAATATAGAGGGTATGTATGATTTTGTAAATAAAGCACGTCTCATTTGCTACGCCCATCTCTTATATTCTCGTCATTGCGTTTTCAGATGTACTGAATCGGTTACGAATACACATTTTAGTTCCAGAAAAATGGGATTGTGTATTTTGATAATAAAATTAAATGATCATGAAATCGTATTTATTTTTTAAAATTACATTTCAAAAATGAAATAGCCGCACCTCTTATATAATTCTAACTCCAAATATCGAACTCTGATTCATTAATTAAAACAGAAAGGACTCATCCCATAAAATATCGCTCAATCATTTATTTAAATAAGTGTCTACTTTACATCCTCACGTCTTGATGTTAGGGTAAGATAAAATTCTGTAAGAACTGATAGAATCCGAATCATCTGGACCATGGCACGAACATATGTACGTGTATATGTTCATATGTATATATACGTATGTATAGGTATAGAAGCAATATCCGAACATTACAAATTGTGATAATCGAAATCCGTTCGTGGTTTATACATAGCTGACATTCAATCCGTTCCGTGTTCTCCGGCCACATAACTGATCGACCGTTACGTTAGTCTATCGTACGACGACGCAGCATCGCTTAAGCATTTCCGGCGGGGAACCTCATTTCCGAAATACATAGTCTGTGTATTTAGTTGAGATTTTAAGTGTTAGGAATGTTATATCAAATTGAAAGAGAGCTTACAACTGTATCAAGCGGCATGAACATATATATTCCATTTGAAAGAGACGAATTTCACCCTTTCAAAGATGCTGTAAATTCGTTATCAATTTAGAAACACTCTGCGTAATGTAACAAAGATATTTAGTGTAGTATAGTTACAATTATATCAAAAAATTGCTGCAAAATAATAAATAATACATAAGATATTTATTTCCAAAGAGAACTATATAAATTAACCATTTTTTCTTGAAAGTTTAATTGTATAATTATGACGAGTTTATAATATGCACTTGCCATATTATGCAACGAGAAATCTAAAAATATAATATATAGGATGTTCCATTTAAAGTAACAAATTTATGTAACGTACAGGCAAAGCTACACACCCATATTTTAAAATAATTTTACAGTAAAGTTCTCGATTATAAATAACTTTTGCTTAATATATTTAGAAATTCATATCGCGGATCTGAACGCGCCGGACTTGAGTAAACCGCGACATTAACTTTGGATTGTTCGTTTTCAATTTTTTAGCGTTGAAGGTTACTCCCTGCTCCATAAACTCCACCAAATCTGCCTAAAATTTTCTCGCGAACAATGTTTGTTTGATTATCTATGGCATGGTTGACGAAACAATGTGATCCCACGCCATTGACTGCTGTTTCAAGATTAATATAAGAGAGCCAAGTCTCGACATCGATAACAATCCTATTAAGAAATTCATTATTTTTAGCGCCATACCACAGAAGAAAGTCTAAAACAGTGGGTAATTCTTGTATCGAGAGATTTTCAAAAAGCACTTCCGGAATTCACTGAACACAGACTTCTGTTAACCTTAATTTTCTGAGACTATCTCTTACAAAAGAGAGAAATTTTCTGAAAAATACTCCCAAAGTTCGGATATTGTGAAATTAAATTTTCACGAATTTTTTTGTTAATAACAAATAAGTTTATTACTGATTACAAATGAGCGACCATCATGAACGTTCGTTCGTTCGTCTTTGTTTAAACATACGACGACTCAAGATGGGAGAATCCTCTGGGTAATTAGTAACAGGAAACGATGGCAGGCAAACGCGTGTAGGCATTATCGATAGCTTGCATTATGTCAGTGACGCGAAGATGCCTCACAAAGGGGTTGTGACGGTGTAAATAAATATCTGATTCACACTTATCCAACCTGCTCAGCGAGGCTGTATGTTACTGCAAACCAGGATGTATATTCAACAGTACTTATGACATTAGACTCGTAAACAGTACAGATTTCATAGTAAATGTTTGTTGCTGAAAAATTTTTTTGTCAGTACAAACCGCATCATGCACTTGGAGGGATTTTCTATCATAGCATCCATTTTAAAATAATATTGTCCTGTTCATGCTTATTTTACGAGGCACTTCCAGTCCCTCTCCTTGTTATTAAAAACATAAATAAACAAATTAAAGAATAATGCTATCGTTTAATACTTTGAGAAATTGGTGAGGTCTTTCTTTAAAGCGTATAATTATGTTTAGTAGCATATTATTTTCTCTTAATTTTTCACGAATATAAAATCTACTGACTTTTATATGTTCTACACAGTTTCATTTAAAAATAACTTGTCTAAACTTATATTTCGAAATCTTCGCCTAATTATAATCATCATTAAGTTTACGAGTGTTGTCATGGATAAAGGTCACATTTCATGTTGCAAATACACCCATATCTGTAAAGGTGCACCATACATAGTTATTTACTTTCAACGCTTAGTTTGTGTATATTAAATAAACGCACTTTTATGTCACCGATCGTTTATTTTGTTTGCAATGGAACAATCAATAAACAACGAGCATTGAAATACCGACAAGAATTGACTCGGCAATTCTAATTGTTACGAAATGTATGTTGCGCGATAATCAGCTATACATTGTACTAGCGTTTGTAATAATAAATGAACACAATTAAATTACATATTAGTAATTCTCTTTTTAAATTTGAACCGAATAAATTCTACCATAATTAAAGTAAATTTTTATGTAAGCTGTGGTTGATTGAATTAATCAAAAAGGTAAATAGAAAACCCTTTCCACAATAATATTTGTATTCTGCATACACATTTCGACAACTAAGTTGTCATACCTGGATCAGCGGCAAAAATAGCATAGAAACGAATTGAACCAGACAAAACTCAAACACACACTGTTGAAATTAATTTGCAGAATACGAACATTATTGTGGAAATAGGTTTTATTTATCTACCATATTTATCTACACTGGATTATGAACAAAGTCGAAAGCCAAACACACACCGTGTGTTTGCCTTTCGACGGTGCAAGTCTAGTATAGACTGCTTTTGTGTGGGTTTTGCCGTGGTTCCAGGGACAACACTGTAATTAATTATCTCATGATAATAACAACTTAGTTGTCAAAATAGGTACAGATAATACGAAAATTATTGCGAAGAGGGATTATATTAACCTTAATTGATTAATTTAATCAACCGCAATCTACATTAAAATTTACCTCGAATATTGATGTGGTAAAAAGTTTTTATAATCCTTTTTGATTAACATACAGTTTGAATAGTAACAAAATAAACACAACGCCTTTATTAAAATAATCTTTCGAAAAAAAAAACATGAATTCGACTTCGACACTACTGAAATCCTTGAAATAGAAAGCAATTACAACAAACGGATGATTAAAGAAATGATATACACATATAACAATACCACATGACCGTCAAACAGGTATGGGAGGAAAAGGATACTACATGTCTGCAGATTAATAGATCTTTACCAAATGTACATAATAGTTGTGTCAGTTCCATACATAAATAACGTACAGAAGCACTGCATAATTTTACTGATTTAAAATGTCTGTTTTTTTGAAAAATAACAATTTTCCATAGGAAAAATGTACGTACTTAATGTAAGTATTAATAAAAAAATCCTTCAATTAAAAATAAATAGAAAAAAAAGGAAAGTAATTGAATAAAATAACTTGAAAACGGAGGAAAAAATCCCCCGAAACGTGGTTAATATAAGCCAAATGTTTCATTTTGTCTAATGGTCGAAAATCTAAAGTGCGAGAGTGTGCGTTTTGGCTTTCGACGGTACAGATCGTGTACGGAATTTGTAGTTTTTCAGGTACGACACTGTTTAATTATCTGCTGATGATGACAACTTAGTTGTCGAAATACGTATACAGAATACGAAAATGAATGTGGAATGGGGTTATATATCAACCTTCAGTGATTAAGTTAATCAACCAGATTAGCTTCAAGAATTATATATAATTCTTCTTGATTTTATAACTACATACAATGCTGTCCTACATTTGTAATACACAAAATGGGCTGAAACAAAGTGGTTAAACTGATTCATTTATTAATATTAAAAGAGCGTAAATTGTGGCTATAATTATGTATCTGTTAAATATTAATAACATTAGTAAAAGTGTTCGATCTAGTCCCCTTGAACTGCACTTGACGTTGAAGATTCTTTCCCTTTACACCTAGAATAAATAATAATCTTCTTAAAGATGCTGGCTTCTATTTAAATTCACGCGGCTAAAGTGAAACGCATAAGTTATCTTTAAGAACGGTTCACGCAAACACAAACATAATTAATTAGGTTAAATGTCTTTCGGTAGTGCATTAAATATAAATTTTCGCAACTATCAACGGGTTTCTAAAATAAATAATCATAATTTAATGTGTTTATACAGGAGCGAGAAACGAGCGCTATGTTAAGCGTATAAAAGAAACGAGAAAAGCAGTTGTTTATTTATTTCGCGACAACTTAATTATTTGATGTCTTGCGTGGGTCGCACCTACTGCTCAGTCAACTGATAGTAGTGTAAGGAGTGTGCAATTGCGTTAATGTATACGCTGTAACTCGCAAACTGGTACCGATTTACAGGCTAATGACGAGTTTAAATTCCGCAAGTAATTAATAATTATAGGTTGTACATTACATATTGTCTTTTCAGGGAATAATTTTTTGGGTTTTATTTAGTTTTGATTAGTTATCTCTTGTATTTGCTTTTAACGTTGTAATAACAGAATTAATTCGATGAGGTATTTGTGTATTTTCGTTTGTGATTTATGAGTTTTTCGTTTTGCTTGCATTTAAACAAACAATTGCGTCTTTTCTGTTTACTAAATATTTCATATCTGTGCACGCGCGTTACATAAAAAGGTTTCATTAAGTCACGTAATGTAATTTTAGTTTATTTATCAGTACATATACAGGGTAATTGATTGTAACTCTTCGTTAGATGGCGGGGAGTCCATAAAGTACTTTCAGAAGCTGCAACTTCAAAGCGCCAGCATTTTTCTTTTTAAATACAATGCTACATAAACATTTGTTTTGAATAAAGAATTTACTCTTACATCAACACGTAATAAATACCATTTCCTATATCTATCTCCTCAATCTTTCTGTGTTAAAGATTTTTTTGTTGATTGTAATAGTTGTCATTAGATAGCTATGGACAGATAGACAAAAATAAAGTGAACAGTTAGGTTTACAATTGTTTTTTGGTGGTTTACTTTCAGTATCTAAAATACAAAACGAGAATTATTGAAATATGGATATTTTGAACTTACTTTACATTGTTGACAGAACTTGTCACATGTTCAGCGAGAGATATCTTCATTTATCACTAGAGCGGCGACGAAAGTGGCAATACCATAGGCGGTACGGTAGAACGGGTAATTGGTGCGCAGTGAATGAGATCATTCACATCAAATACAATACGGTTCACAGTTAGTGTTTATAATAACTTCACACAAACATGTCGCGAAAGTCTGTGCCGTTTGCTACGTCGGTTAGAAAATACATAGCAGAATTTCCCGATTTAAAGTATGATGGATGTGCAGTATTGTGTTTGGTTTGTAATAAGCGACTTATAATACGGAAAAAAGACAATTGTAAAAAACATGTGAACAGTGCAATACATAAACTGAACAAAAGAAATGAAATACCTTATGCAACATTCCTTTATGATTTTTTATTTATGTTGACTGCATGTAATTTGCCGCTTCGTTTAATCAGCAAACGCCCTTTTCAAGTGTTCTGGAATAAATATCTGCCAAATTATAAATTACCTGCAAGAAGAACTTTACAGAAACATTTGCCGCGTTTAAGAGAGAGGCTTGAAAATATAGCAAGAAGAGAATTGCATAATAAAAATGTGTGGATTACTGTAGATGAGACTACTGATTTAAAAAAAATAGTATAATAAACGTAATCGTACGTATTTTATCAGCCAACACATTTTCACAGCCCTATTTGTTAGCCTGTAAACGTATACAAGCATGTACTGCGGCAAATATTCGGCAAATAATAATGAACACCTTAAAGAAATTTCACATTCATAGTACTCAAGTCTGCATGCTTGTAACAGATGGTGCTGCTACTATGTTATTACTCGGACGTTTACTAAAAGTAACTTTTCCTAAATTAATACACATAACTTGTGTACTCCATGCTCTTCATTTAGTTGCTGAAAATGTTAGAAGTAGTTATAAAAACGTTGATCATTTGATTGGATCCACCAAACAAGTGTTTCTTAAATCCCCTAAACGACTTAAAGAATTTCATAAAACTTGTCCAGATATTTCGGAACCACCGGAACCCATTCTTACACGATGGGACACGTGGCTAAATGCAGCTTTTTATTACCATAAGAATTTTCACAAAGTTAAATCCGTTATATCAAAATTTAGGCCAACCGAATCCCAAGCAATCAGAGACAGTCAACATCAATTTGAAAATCCCCAAATTCTGGAAGATCTGCATACAATATATAACAATTACCATCCATTAGTAGAAGCAATTACAAAACTTCAAAACGAAAACGATTCGCTGCCCTTAGACGCATCACTATGCATAGTGCAAAATATGACCGCTCATTTGCATAGTTTAACTGACGCTGCTGGTGTACGAGCTCATCAAAAATTATTAAGTGTTTTAAAAAAAATCTGGACTTGCATATTTTACGAACTATTTATGACAAATGTGCAAATAGTGAGCCCTGGAATGATTTTGAACAACAGCTTCTGTCTGCCAAAATTACATCAATAGACGCCGAACGATCTTTTTCTCTATACAAAAACATTTTCTCGTCGCGAAGGACGTCATTTACAGAAGCAACCGTAGAGACGTATGCAATGATGCAGATGTACAGTTACTTCCACAACACATTACCAGAGTTATGAAATTACATATTACTAGGTAAGCACTAATTGTGTAAGATTAAGTCTAGACACGGCACTGCTACGGACACTTTCGCCGCAGTTTATAATTTACACTTAAACACCAACCGTGAACCGTATTGTATTTGATGTGAATGATCTCATTTACTGCGCACCAATTGCCCGTTCTACCGTACCGCCTATGGTATTGCCACTTTCGTCGCCGCTCTATTTATCACCAATAAACAAAAATTTAGACGGATGAAACCAAACTCTATACAATTCGGGAATGTGAAATCTATTAGGCCACAACTGAGAGCTATCTATCACGGATGAAGAACCAAAGACAAGTAATGATCTGGCATATTTTTAATTCTCGTTGAACCAGCTCTACTACAAGTGGGACAGTATCATCTACAAATTAAAAGTAATGTGGAATTTTGGTAGACAAAATCCAACACTATGCATTTGTCACATGTGTATTCCAGTCTAGCATTACTATTACAGATGGCAATATCGTCGTCAAAATATGTATTTGTTAACAATGGACAATTAATCATATTTTAGGTAGATAGAAGAGGAGATGTCGTGTTACAGATAACAAAGTAGTAACAAACTATACAATAATCATTCATTCATCAATGAAGATAACAACAACATTGTCGAATTATATGAGAACAAGCGCCATGATGCAAATTTTATAATTATTCATGCACGCTCGTCTTTCTCTTAAGTACAATTAACAACAAAATACTGCAAACTAGCAAAATTAAAATTCAATAAAATAATTTCTATAGAAAACACTCCGTGCTCAATAAGTAAGCTTCTAAAATTGATATTGTCTAGTGGTAGGTTTAAACGAACAGAATAATCCCCGTTTGTTTAAGTGTATTTAAGTTGGACTAATAAAGAGATATTTTCTTCACGAACAAATTTTTAATTTAAACATAGCCCTTGTTGAATTTCCAACGCGTACCGCAAGGACACCGGGGAAATTTAAACATTATTCCTCAAGGGATTAGGAAAAAGTTACCCGAGGCTAAAAAAAAATATTACGAAGGACTATGTAACAGGACGCACAGAATTATACATTTATATCCGCTATGAAAACTGTGGATTTAAAAACGCTAATATATGTGTAAAAAATAATAATTCTTTTAGCGCTTATAATCATGCACAAATGTAAATTAAATAAATATGTGGAGAAATGTAAATGAGTATAGATACACTTGCAATGTGGTAAGGTAAATATTTTAGATGCAGTGTGTACAACTGCCGAACGAAGACAGATTATCTGATAAGATGTGGAATTTGATCCGTACGAAGAATTACTACCAAATAAAATTTAACGATATACACGAAAATATATCTGCCGAGTTCATGTGATATGGTCTTTACACCATGTAAACAGAACATTGGCAGTCGGAGCTTAATAGAACAAAAACACTTTATTTTCCGAAGATTTGTATTAATGAATATATATATATATATATATTGGGTCTGGGAAAAAGTTCGTGGCGTTTTTTCAGTAAAATTCAACTGGTCCCCGCATGGCGCGTGGACGAATTCATTTAAACCGAATATGCTCCATTATTATCGACAATGTTTCGCCATTTTTTTGGTAGATCCATGATCCCATCGGTGAAAAACTTCTGTGGTTTCTGGTCGAAAAACTGAATCAAGTAGTTTTCACAGGCTTCTTTTGCAACCAACTTAATTCCATTGAGAGAGTTCTGCAGAGATCGAAACAGATGATAGTCAGAGGGTGCTATATCCGGACTGTAAGGTGGGTGCATCAAAACTTCCCAACCAAACTCTCTCAATTTTTGACAGGTCATCAAAGAAGTGTGTGGTCGGGCGTTGTCATTATGGAAGACAACACCTTTCCTATTAATCAATTCGGGCCGTTTTCTTTCAATCGCCTGGCGTAATCTCTTTAGTTGTGCACAGTAGAGTTGAGAATCAATCGTCTGACCAGTTGGAAGTAGCTCGTAGTGGACGATTCCCCTCCAGTCCCACCATACACACAGCATCACTTTTTTTGGCGTCAATGTTGGCTTAGCGAACGCTTGTGACGGCTCACCATCCTTTATCCACAATCTTTTACGCTTCCGATTATCGTACGTAATCCATTTTTCATCTCCGGTTATTAAACGTTTCAGAAACGGCTCGATTTCATTCCGTTTCAGCAGCGCATCGCAGATGTTAATTCGGTCCATCATGTTTTTCACGCTCAACTCATGAGGAACCCATACGTCAAGCTTTTTTTTGTAACCAGCTTTGTGTAAATGGTTCAAAACAGTTTTGTGGTCAATGCCTAGCTCCATGCCAATATCGACACTGCTGATATGCTTATCTTGTTGGACTTTTTCAAGAATTTCATCAGATTTTTCAGTGATTGGACGACCGGAGCGTGACTCATCTTTCACATTGAAATTTCCAGAACGAAAGCGAGCGAACCATTTCCGCGCAACAGATTTCGATAAAGTACCTTCACCGTACACAGCACAAATTTTATCACAAGCCTGCGCAGCGTTCTTCCCCTTATCATAATAATATTGCAGAATATAGCGAAATTTCTCATTATTCTTCTCCATTTTCAAGTGCGAATAACTTTCCAACCACTGCACCGATTACAATGTTTCTACGCTCAAACTAACGTTCGGAAGGTCATCTAAAAAACGAGCCCTCGGTGGTGTCGCTGTGACTTGTTGTTCTTTAGTTATCGGCAACCAATGCCATCTATCGGGAAAAACGCCACGAACTTTTTCCCAGACCCAATATATATATATATATATATATATATATATATATATATATACATGAAGTATTTTATGTATTCGTGTGAATAAAATGTTCTCTAATAATTATATTCATTAACTATGAAAAAGAATTTCGAATTCATTTATAAGATAACTATTCTGTTAAAACGGTTTTATGAATAACGTATATACAAATATATATTTTTGTGTAAATGTTTATGATCTAATTATTTATATCTTCGCTATTTTGCGGAGTGAAATTAATATATACATTTTTTTAATATTGCCCAAACCGCAAAAGAGAAAATGCAGTTGTTTGAACCTTTATATTATGAGGTCAAAAGTGTAAGCGATCTCGTGCGCTATTTCAATTACCCTCACAACGTACACCATTGCGTGTTTTTTTTTTAATGAAGCATACAAGAGCTGTTTTTCTAGTTTGATGTCGTTACGGCTCGACCTAAAAATATAAAGCAAAAAATTGTGAGCGATCAACTTTTTTAGGTTGTAATTGTACGTCGAAATTATTGCTTCGTTCGGCAGCAGTTTTTTCATTGATTAAACACTGTAGATGTTTTGCGTTAGAAATTAAACAAATTTGACGTATTTAGACAAAGATTTTCATATCTACAGAAGTGATAAATATTTTAATTCAGTCTTAAAAGGTATTTTGTTCGTATTGCATATACGCCTGGGATCTAGGGCGAATCAATTGATTGATGTCCCTACGGCAAGGACCAATATTTTGCTGAAGGCCCCTTTGGTTCATTCGGCGGTGAATTTCAACAATCTGCAGTACGATTTGCTATGACCACTATTTGTATGAATATATTTTGTTTTAAGATACACATTTCATTTTCACAATGTAACTATTGTTTAATTTTTTTTTTGTATTTCTTTGTTTGTTACCCGTTTTGGAGTAATAATCTCTGTTGGGTAACTTAATAAATATTATTATTATTATTATATATAATACAAAAGCTGATAAATTTGTGGTTTCTCCAGTACGCTAATCTCTAACAACTTTCGAAAATATTTTATGTTTACAGCATAACATTTACGTAAAAGGAACATATGCATAAATAAGCTTCTAATTACAGGCAATTGTCTGTAAAAATACCGTTTTGAAAAAGCTGTTGCTTCCCAGTAGGAATTTGCATTTTCCAAGCCTCAATGTACTATTTAGGACATGTCTAATGAACACAAATATCGTCTGTAATTTCTTGACAATTCAACAGAGTCTCTAACACATCCTCTTATGTAAATTTAATGAACTCTCATAAGCATAATTACGCACAGGTTAGTTATGTAGATTTTAAATGTTATGTAAATAATTATGAAGCTAAAACGTTGCTCAGATAGAGAGGATACTACCAACGTACGGGTTGAAATTTTGTTTTTGTTGAGTCGAAGTGTAAAAATCAAAGCCTAATTGAAATCAAGTGACAACGTAAACTATGTCGGTAATGGCAATGGATTATTAATTAATGATGTATATGGCATGTTTACTTTAAAGAGAATAGCATAAAATACACTTATCTGGATACAAGCATGTATATAAACTACTTAATTGATTAAGATTATATGCAAAATCTAATCGGTAAATTTACGTTTAATCAAGTAATTGCATGCTTAAATAAATAGCCTCAGACAACGGTTAGAAAAAGAGAAAATCGTCTAATCTGCGAATTAATATTATAAGGAAAAACAGTAGAATATTTAAACACAATATAATGAATTGTGAAAAAGATGACGCCAAGTACGAGGGAGCGTTTTTATATTCGCGGAATGAGCGGGTTGTAGAGGGGTGAGTAGGCGCATTGGGGGCGTGGCCTGTGCAGCGACTCATGATTAGTATAAATACGAAGTTTCATTGTTATTAGACAGTTAGTCTTTGAGCTATCGTCAACCAAGTAACATAATCAGGAGTGAAAAGTGAAATACGGAAAAAATCGAATATCGTGCCGTTATAAAGTTCCTTACCAGGCAAGGAAAATCAGTCGCGACCATAATGAATGAGATGTCATTGGTTTACGGCGACTCTTGTCCAGGAAAAACCATGGTGTACAAGTGGAATAGTTTATTTAAACAAGGAAGGGAATCCCTTGAAGACGACCCGAGGCCGGGCAGGAGCATTGAGGTGACCACGCCAGCACTTATCCAAAAAGTTGAAGAAATTGTACTCGAAGATGCTCGACTAAAGAAGAAACAACTCGCAGAAATGGTTGGAGTATCCGATACAACAATTTTTAAAATCCTACACGATCATCTCGGCATGTCTAAGGTCAGAGCAAGATGGGTGCCGAGAATGCTCACGCCGCCGCAAAAACAACAGCGCGTAGAGTGTTCGCGTGCATTTTTGGACCTCTGTAATGAAGACAAGGATGGTGTATTGAGTGGAATTGTTACTGGAGACGAAACTTGGGTTCATCATTATGAACCTGAGTCCAAACAAGACTCCATGCAGTGGCATAAAAAGGGCACAGCACCTCCCAAGAAATTTAAAGTGTGACAATCAGCTGGGAAACTCATGGCAACGGTATTTTGGGACTCGGAAGGAATATTGTTGATTGATTATAAAGATAAAGGTGTTTCTATAACCGGAGAATATTACGCTTCAATATTAGAGCGACTAAAAGAAGCCATTAAAGAGAAAAGACGGGGAAAATTGACAAAAGGTGTTCTGCTTTTGCACGACAACGCGCCCGTCCACAAGAGCCGGGTTGCGTTAGCTGCCCTGCATAAGGTGGGCTTCGAAATTGTGAATCACCCACCCTACAGCCCAGACCTGGCCCCGAGTGATTATTACCTGTTTCCGAAAATGAAAAAAGAGCTGCGGGGTAAAAAATTTACTGCCGATGATGAAGTCAAGGAGGCAGTTTCGGCGTATTTTGCAGATAAAGAGAAATCATTTTTTTATGAGGGTATAAATAAATTAATTGAAAGATGTGAAAAATGTATCCGTCTTGCAGGTGAATATATTGAAAAAGAAAAATAATTTGGTTTTTTTATTTCCACCCCTTGTCCCCCATTCCGCGAATATAAAAACGCTCCCTCGTATATTGTAATACAAGCCGTTTGTATTTACATATGTATATTTTAAATTTTCGATTTGTAAAGGGATTTAGTTATTCAATGAGGATCTATTCCTAGAAAAAGCAACCACTACATTATTAGGAAAATCCTCTTATTATCGGTTTTGGTCCGGGTATCAGATATTAAGGTCTAAACACGGATAATGAAATATGTGAAAGCACTAGAAATAATATCGAATTCTACTTGAAATTTGCTCGTGTTAAGAGGTGTTTTAAAGTGTTATATTACATTGTGAATTTTATTCTTAGTTTATTTTTTTTGGTGAATTTTTAAGCTTTGTAATTTATTCTAATTGAGAAAAATGAAAGCTATTAGTAGCATGGATAAAGTTAAAATAGAAACTTTACTAAAAAGAGGCATATATTCTAACTGACAAATTGTATTTCAAGTACGCCAGGTAAAATTAGTGCAGTCATTAAAGCCAAGAGAGAATTAACAAAATACGAATGTAATATCTTCTGTAAAGCATAAATAAACATTTTGTATTAATATTATGTGTCCGTTTTTGTCTTATTTCTGCTAAATTTGATAAAATACCAAAATCAGAAGGTGGTTCTAATTCTTATTGCCAGGTACTGTGAAATAACAGCCATATGTGATTCCTGTACACACCTCATAAGAAACCAATGTCGGATTATAATAAATCATAAATTGTGGACGTGTTTCTTTGCTTGTAGACATTGAGTAAAAGCCTGTCAATTTCATGAATTTGGTAATGCAATGCCCATTTTAAAAATATATTTTACACACTGTCTTGTTACTATGAATCTTTAACACAAGCAAATCTGTACCAGAGTATAAATCAAACATATTGGCCTTAAAATTGATCCTTACAGAACCGCATTGTTTTTCAATAATATTTAATAATGCATTCATTGAATATAACCTAAATTACCGCAAAGATTGTTACTTTAATGCCGTATCAGAAGGGGACATTAATTCAATTGCCGGGTACTATACGTCTTAAAGCTGTTTTCTGCAAAGTTATGTTGTACAAAGAATGTTTCCAAGGTTCTCAGAAATATAGCTGTTCTATCTTTAATTTTCATCGTAATTTTTAATATAATCTCCATTTAATTGTATACACTATTCTTAAGGTCAATCCAACTCTTTTTAACCCTGTTCGAAGAACTTTTTCAGTCTTTCAATCCACTTATTTGTAGCAAGTTTGACCTCGATTTAAGCTCTAAAATCGAAGACTTCATACTGTATTTATACAACTTGTTTCTACTTTTATACAAACTTAGTTAAAGACATTCGCAGGAAAGAAGTTAATGTTGCTAGTTTCTACTGAAGGTATTGTGCTGCGTAAACGAAATGTACATCTTTTTTTAAATAGAAGTTGTATTGCGAAAAAGTAAAGTGTTCCATTTCAACATTTACAGTTTTTTATTCTATCCAGATTAAGTCGTGTCAGCTCGAAGATGCATATAATTAATTTACACACGAAGCCAAAAAAAAATAATTAATATTTCGGTGAAAAAATGAGAATTAAACGAAACTTATGGCATTTAAATAAATACAAATTTTCAACTGCTATATATCGAACGAAGTAATATTTAAAATATACGTATATTTAACTTATCTTGATAAAAAACGAAATTTCTAATTACTTATTGATTACAGTGAATATTCATGGAATCAAGAGCAAGAAAAAAAAGTTAAAAGAGATCCTTGAAAAATGCATAGAATATCGCTATCTCGGTGAACGTGACCGAAACTTATTGACTTGCATTATGTGGATAGGAGTGTACGTCACGTACTCGAGTGTACGTACAGCCTACGGATCAATACCCTACCACTGGTGTGCTTCCATGCCTACTACTCTCTAAACGGTCTAAGCCATCTATCTGCAGATAGTCATCACAACAGACACAAAATGCACTGAAGTATTTTTTTGTATTTTTTCTAACCTTTTTCCTTATTGTAATAGTATTAATAGTATTTCCTTTTAAAGGTTTAAATAATTTAGTTCTTGAATTTGCGATGTACTGAACAACAAATTTTATTTCATTATTTATTTAGAAAACGTATTGTGGTTTTTTAGCCAGTTGCCAGCAAATATGTGACAGACAGAGTAACAAATTTCAGAAATTACAATCATATTACTGGCAATTTGTAGGATGTTTAAATTCTATGTACATATGTACATATCATACATTAGAAATTGTTTTAATTGCTCCTGAAGAGGGTATGAATGTTAGTGAACTATTGAACATTTCGCTAACAGATAAACTTTTTATTTCATAGTCAGAACACCTGCACTACGTATACATATATACATATAGTCATATGCAGGAAAATAGCAGTCCTAAAAATTAATATTTATAAATAACATTCACAACGGACAATTCTAATGCAACTACATTGAAATTATTTAAAATCCCTGAATATATATGGTTTCCGGTGAAGTACCGAATGGGGGAAATTACTAAGTTTTCTAGTCATGCGCTGTTATTTGCCTATGCATTAAAATAGCAGTACCATAGCTGGCGGCACTAAATGCAGACGTATAAAGTTCTATCTGTTGCAGAATAATTCAACAATTTTTTAATCACTCATTTCTGTTGTAATATGGATCGAGCAAAACATTGTTCATCGGAAAAGAGCAATTATACTCGAGCTACTTAATAGAGGCATATGCTACAAGTTTATACAAAGTACGATTTCATGTTCTGCGAAAATGATTGCAAGCGCCAAAAACTAGAGAAAAGTGAAAGAAAATCGTGGTGGAAAAAGGAAAACCAGCCCTAAAGAAGACAGACACATTATAACTTATGCAAAGAAGACCATTCATAAATTCAACTGCAATTAAAAACGAGTTACACCTTTGTATAAGACTACTATTAGAGGAAGATTGATTCAAGGAAAGTTGCGTGCAAGAAGGCCAAGGAAGGTACCATTATGAAATAAATGGCAAATACAAGTAGATTGTCATTTGCTCATGAGCACGTACAATGGGAAGAAAAAAGGGTGTGATATACTGTGGTCTGATAAATCGAAAATAGTTTTATTTAATTCCGGTGCACAGTAATAACACATATGAAGACTACCATTGAAAGCATTTCAACTCTAGTACACCAAAAAGATAATAAGATTCGAAGGCTCAAGCATTATGCTGTGGTGGGGGTTTTCGTGGTATAGCGTAGGCCCTTTACGCAAAGTAGAAGGCATAATGAATGCTAATGTTTATGTAAACATATTACAAACTGCGTTTCTATTATATGTAGAGGGAGAAAGGAAATTAAGATGATTGTATATGCAGGATAACGATCCGAAATATGTTTCTCGTAAAGTGGAAACATGGTTTCGAGATACTAACGTTCGCGTTTTGGATTGGCCGACGCAATTGCCAGACTTGAACCCCACTGAAAATTTATGGGTGAAGTTGTAAAAGACTGTATCTGCTGCTAAGCCGCAAAACATTGACGATCTGTGGCAAACATGCCAAGCCGAATGGCAATCAATTTCAGCAGAACATGTAGGCAACTGGTGAACTCGTTGCTCCACAGATGTCAAGAGGTGATTAACAATAAACAACAAAACCTGTCCAGTCGTTCACCTTTATAAGTTGAAACTCTGTGTATGTTAATCGTTTTTTATGGGAACCGCCAGATTGCTATAGTTTTGCGATCTGTGTATGTTATCTCCCTGTCTATTTTATATGTTGCACACTTTTAAAGTCATTGTCTTAGAAGAAAGAAAAACCTGTAAAAGTTAACCACAAACGCTGAACTTTGCAATTCCGTAAGAAAATTTAACAAACGGATTAATGTATTGGATGCCATTAGATGAATCGATAATGCATGGAAAAGCGTGTCTGTGAACACAATTAAAAAGTGTTTTAAACGTGCCGGATTTTTGCCGGAGGAAGCGTTTGATGAAGAAAATAATATACCTTTAAATCTTCTTATAAATATGATCCAGAATCTTCCATCTATATTAAATAAGGAAATGGTGCCTGCTTCTGAAATGCTTCATTTTGAAAATGATCTTATTATTCATGAACAACACGGTTTAGCACTTGATGAGGTGTTCCAAGAAATTTTGGATACTAGAAATCCCAGATTCTGAAGGATGACGAAAATGAACAAAAAAATATTCATGAGACTGCGGAGCCTCCTAGTCACAAAAAAGCGATGTTTCATGCAAAACAGCTTATAGCGTATGCTTCTACCCGACAGAAAGATATGGTCAATAAATTATTTGACGTATATAATCAAATCGAAGGGCCATGGTTGCAAGAAAAACTTAAGTGTCGTTAAACAAAGATTAATGATTATTTTTCAAAAAATAGTTTGTTTTTGTTTAAATATATTTATGTTAAATAAAAAACAATTGGTTTTGAACCTTTTTTAAAATTATTTTTGTAAATAAATACGTATCTGTATATTTGGCTTTAATTTTTGATCCACGTACCTTTTCTCTATAAGTTGGCCACCTGTCTAAATTGGACGTTTTTCGGTGCACCGTAGATGATCAATTCACTGTAATTACAAAGAAAAATACACATTACATTAATTACACATAAATACCACATAATGAATTATAAAGAAAACAAAACCATGTCATTTTATTATCAAAGGAATTAAATTGAAGCATCAATACTTTCAAAAGACTAAAGAGTATAGCCAATTTTAATATTAGTAAGTATATTTTGTTATGTATGTTTGTAATAATGATACAACAACAATTCCTAAAACCAATATTATCAACGCTTTCAACTTGTATACGATTATCAAACTCTTTTCTAAACACACATTTTAAGATTCGTAGCTGAATCATTGTGGAAATAGTAAGCTTGTATCAGTTTTGTTATGTGACAATGTGCACTATTATCGTGGACTTTGGTTAGCACGTTTTGCCTTCCGGAAAGATAAGTTATCTTGAAAGTATGTGAAAATCAATTTCAGAAAACTGTTTTCAAGTGTTACAGATAGAAGACAAACAATATTAGAGTGAAGATATTCTGCATTTTAGGTAAAAGTAAATTCTGCATTTATGTATGCACTTAAACACACTTTGTAACTGTTACAGTTGTAAAAGTGTCTATATGAAATTGAGATTTTGTATCTTGTTTAGGTGCATTGAAGAGTAACAAGTATTAAAATAATAATTAAAAGTTCCATAAAATATGCAGAGGTGTAGAACTATTTATTAGAAGTTTGGTGGAAGAAAATAGTAAACACAAGAATTTAGGATAAATGAATGGTATAATTCAGAACCACATATGGCACACGAAATTACTTAAAATGAAATAATATTAAATTTATTTTTTAGTATATCTTAAGCATTCGCGTAATATTTAGTTGAATTTAAATGACGCCATTGGATGTTTATCGAATATTAAACCGTAGTCGTATTCTCTGTGTGGGTAAATCAACAATTATAAAATTTAAGTGTTTTAAAAAGCGACCGATAGAGTTGTTGAGTTAAGGACCAAACAGCCAATGCATAACTCATTTAAAACGCTAGCAAACAAACGCCTTTTTACGCGTACTACAAAGTCTGCAAAATAAATCGCAATAATTTAAATGAAGAATATTTTTACGTCATCAGCACATGCAAGAGCATGACACGATAAGGATGTCAATAGATCATTAATTAAAAGAACGAAAAGCAAAGGTCCGAAGTTAGAGCCTTGCGGGACACCCGATCCAGATACTCATAGGATGAGAATCCACTATGCAAGACGTATTAATTAATTCTATTTTCTGAACAGACATTTACTTCATTAGCATAGACAATGGCATTGACAAGGTAAGGTTGTTAACAAGAAGCGAAGAATAAAGGTTCGAGGTTAAAACCCTGCGGAACATCCAATGCAGATATTCATTAATTGTATCTTTCGCAGAGATTAAGATTGTTTATATTACTGAGGTTTAAAAAATCTTCCTGCTGACCAGTTTTATGTAAACAATGTATGACTCATTCTATTAAAAGAATGTAAAGTGTTTGCATTTGCATTTATACGCACCATTTTTCATACGGCAATAATAATCTTTTTGAATCGCGTTGTACATAAATACATAGGTTAACGCAGCAAGAACTCACACAAAATAACAATTATATAATTAATTACGACGCATGAAGCACGCAGTTTACATTTCATAACATTCTATATAGACGCGTCACAATCCCGGCTCACGGTTAAATGGTGTATTCTAAGAAAATTAAAACATACATAATTTGTCGCTATTCTCGTCCGCTGGCTCGAGAACTCCCTCGCTCGGCACTGACTCCATAATTATCAGTTTGTATGAATCGTTGACCTAAACCTTAGAATACAAGATAGCCGTTTCTGTATTCAACAGACGTGCACTGGCGCCTCTTAAATAGGCGGTAAAAGTAAAAATTAATGTTACAAGAGCTGGCAACTCGCCTTCGCACACCGACAACAACATATGACGAGTGAAAACGAAAAATCGAAATTATTCGAGATGATAGTCGCGCGTGGAACCGTTTAAAGGATTTAAGATGTTTTGTCTAGCCGCTGCATTATATAGATAATTTGATCATTTGTGTCAGTATTTTTGGAATGATTTCTTTTGTGGGTTTCGCAATGTTGTAGTTTTTATCGACGTTTCGCTCTTCACACAGCCTGCTTCTTGAAGACCTGCTATTAAAATGATTCTGTCGTCGTTCTTCTTTATATATGTCTTTGAATTCACTGGTACATAACCGTCATGCTCTATGTTTCGTGGTGTTGAGTCTATGATTGTCCTCCCTGATGAAATTGAAATGCTTGTCCATCTCGATGGCTTCTCTGACGATTCTTCGAAGATATATCTTCGTAATGGCTAATATTTTTGCTTCTTCAAAGTTAACTTTATATCTGTGCTCGTGAACATGTTCAGCAACATATGAATGTTTAATTCCTTCCTTTTATAGAAGCGTGTGTCTCTTGTTGTGATCCAAGATCTTTTTTCCATGAGGTCAAATCACAAATGTATCATCATATACGTCTCATAGCTAGTACTTCCGTTTCCACGCGCTATTGTCTATAAATTCGTTTCTAAAAACCTCCCTGAATAAGTTATCACCGGTGATCATGGTCTCCCCATTGTTGCACCCTTCTTCTGGTCGCAATATCTGCCATTCTATAAAAAGTACATAGCTGACAGGCATAACCTTCACAAGGCAAGTAGTACCATTAGTAAATCCTAGATAATTGATTACTGTTTCCGTGTTGTTTGTTAGTATGTTGGTAAATAACAAAATCACATCGAAACTCACTAATACATACACATACACTGAATTCATAGTCAAGTTCGTCAAAAATCTACGAATTCTGGTTCAACAAATATCGTACCGACTAGACTTTGAGTGTAAAAAGTATTTATTTGTTATTTACTTCTAAATTGAATTAAATAGCATTCAACTATTTTCTGAAAAACTGGAGTTAGAAATAATAAACTACAACTAAATCTCATACAAAATGCTTCAGTGTAAAACGGACACGAAAGTCTGCACTCAAATAAAAAATATCTATCGAAATCAAGTGGTTATTTTATTTAATTTATCACAATTTATAATTTAATCACATTTCCCCATTGCCATCTCATTATTGTTTATTATTGACTGCAATAATAATATATATTCACCGAAAATAATTAGTATTCTCCTCCAAGGTCCGAACGGGGTAATTATATGCTTCATGCACGTCCTCTTAGCTTCCTATAAAACTCTGCGTTGAAACAGTTATGCCAAGAAAGAAGGAAGGCGTCAAACAAGAGAGAGAAGTTGTAAAGGAAATAGTCTTTGAGTCTGTTCTCGTAGAGAGAAGAAAGGCGCGTAGTAGGAAAAGATATGTATGTATGTGTTACTTACTATATATCTTGAACTGAAACAAAAACTCACATACACGTCGTTGCTGTTTGTAACTATGAAAACGTAGCAACAAGAACTAACATGTTTTATGTTCGAATTTATAGGGTTTATACAGTTAAAATAAACACCATAAAATAGAATAAAAATTATGAAATGTATGAAAAGGTTCATTGAGTGTTTTAGTATGTAATAATGATAGTAATGAAATAGCAATAATTCTAGTAATTCTTGTACATATCAAGAAGGCGAAATCCAAAACTGTATTTTACCAAAATTTAAATTTAAAAATGGTATTTTTGAAGTTTTCGAAGATCCTTAAAACAATTGCAGTATCAACGTTTATCTAACTGATTTGATTTAATCCTGAGACAATGATAAAATCAACAGTTCGAATAATTTTGCTACTAAACGTCGTGGATTTGTGCTCTATTAGTTGAGAACTATTTAGATTTCGTCAATCCAGTATAATTATTCCGGAACAACATTGATTCATACAAGAGCGATGTACTGAAACAAATTTAACCAATTACTAGTATTTTATTTCTGAATCAATTTTGAAAACGGACCTCAAGTCGATTCAATTTGCACAGACTTTAGCGGCGAGGCTTTTCACCGAATTGACCATAACTTGTTGCTCTAGGAATTGAAAGCTTACGAAATCATTGGTAAGTTTTGTTGGTGAGTCAAGTCTTGTTTGCTCCGTTTCATCATTTATTAGCTACCTCAGGTGTTCCGCAGAGTAATCGTTTGGTTCCGATATTACTATACAATTAATAGAAACGCCACCCAGGCAACCCTTTGAAACGCCTAAGCACTAAATAATTCAGAATTAAATAAATTTTCATTAACCCACGTTTCAGTTAGTATAATAGAGCAATCATTACTAGCCAACTAATTATTAAAAAATAAAAATATCTTAGTATTCAATTCATAATAAATAACCAGGCCCGTTGCAGACTGTTGTTGAACCATTTGTATATCGAAGCTTTATATTTTCGCAATCAGTCATAATTTTATTCGCAATTTCGATCTGTCTAGTTGATAAATACCTGGATAAAGTTTTTCTTAATTGGACAGTCCTTCAAAAATCTTCTCTTGCGCAATACAGATGCCACGTCATCTACGAAGCGTAATCCTACTTTTAGAAGTGTACTAATTTTGCACGTTTGCATTGCTTCAAGCCTGAAGATCTTCACACTATTTATATTAATATCATCTAATCCCAAAAATTTAAACAAATTATTCACTTTTACTGCATCATCATTGGGATTAAATACAGTAAATAAACTTTGTTGTTAGTTTTACAACAATAACGTGCAAGTAAAGTTATTGAAATAACAATTCCTAGGATAGGATATTACAAATATAAAACACTGAAATAATTGGGTATAAAACAAATTCGTATCCTCTTTTTACATCGAAGCTCTGTGTAAGGTTTTATTTTTTTAAATTGTTGATAAGTAAATAATATATTATTTACTGTAATTTATTTTATATTGAATTTTTGTGTTTCACAATATTCTACAAACGACTAAATTGTCCGTACATTCTACGCGACTTCAATACCTGTAAATGAGATCTGTAAATTATATTTACAGTTATGGTTGCTTAGGTATGTAATTAGCTATTTCTTAATTTTACATAGGAGTGAAGTTTTCATCTTTTCTAATGTTATTTTCTTCACAAATTATAATACTAATTATCTAACGATAATTATGTTTTCTTTTCAGGTATGTGGATTCGAAAAATAGTGGAACCTCAAGGCAGACACGTATGTACGCATGCATTTTTAAACATATCTTTAGATTGCATGAATAATATATCTAGATTCATTGCATATATATGAAATTCTTTTAAACAATGACGAATATAATTATAGTCATTGATATGTTATCGGTTTTAAAACTATAAGTTGGAAATTATTCAAATATCGATTTTTTTCGAAGATTATGGTTGCTCTAAAAACATTATTAAATAATAATAATTAGTAATACATATATACATATTTTGTTAAAATATTCACTTATTTTTATTTGTTAATAATTGCAGATAGCAATTCTTTCATCTAATGTGTGATGAAATTATGCTAAAATCAGTTTTATAAATCGATATTTATATCTTTGTTGCAGCAGTAGCATACATAGTGACATGCTGAAAATGATGAAAACTTTCAAAATTACGTAAACTAAAAAAAGTATATGTCAACGATAAACAAGTGATATTGTGATGGTAGAACAGGGGGGCGATTTAGAAATAATGAAGACATTAGACGCGTAAAGCTAAGTTTTTACTGTATTGTAGTGATAATAATTTTAATTGATGTTAGTGTTAGATGTTTGTGTTGAGAGTTTAGATATTATTCGGTTGAAAATATTTCATAATTTCATAGTTAAAATATTTGAGAAGGCCTATATACATATGAGTTTTAAAATATAAAGTTCTCTATATGTATATACATATATATCTTCTTAGGTACAATGAAATATTATCTGTTGTAATTCTTCTAAATTTTTTGCTACAGTTTTATTTGTATATACACCTACTCTGTTTCCCTTGCTTTCGTTTTTTCTAGCCGAAAGATAGGCACTTGAATATTATTCATTTTTGTGCCAACAATCAAAGTAGAAACAAATGTGTTTGTCTAAAATAAAATGTAGATAACCAAAAATCACACTTCAATTAAATTCATCAAATTTAAGAAACTACAATATTGACTCCTTAAACAGACAATACTTTCTTCTAGACGGGTGACTTCCCACCCTTTCAAAGATCTCAAAATGTATCTAGATTCAGAAAGCTCATTAAATAAGATTTTAATAATTAACTGATGTGGCCTTTACTTATATGTAAAAACTCAGTTGTATGAGTTTCACAAAATATCTTTATTAAAAAATAGTAACAAATGCTTCGTTAACACTGCGACTTCTTCACACTTGACGGTCCGAAGAAACCAGAGTGTCGGCGAAACAATTGCTATTATTTTTTAATAGATATTTTGTGAAAATCACACAGACTGTCAAGCCTGAAGAAGTCACAGTGTTAACATAACAATTGTTACTATTTTATAATAAAGATATTTTGTGTAAATCACATAAATGAGTGTTTGTGTTCAAATTAGATTTTCTTAAAAGAAATCCGTAAAAAAATTACAAATTCATAAGTAAATTCCTGAATTTATAAAAATTAACATAGAAATGACCCATTAGCAGTTACTTAAAAATGAGCAAAACTCATCATCAAACACACCATCACGTCAGCGTAAGACTTTTAACACTTCTTATCGCGTGAGATGAAGATCGAGATAAGGTAGCCGTCCGGAACTTGACATTAAACGTGTATTTCCGGGTTGTATATGCACACATCTTTCCTGCTTTCTCCCTTCGCTGGTTTCATCGCCCTCTGTCTAATCAGTATGTACTGTGGCGCCGCTAGATGGCATTACTAACACGTGCGTTCTCGCCTATGGGGTCAGTCGGTTATAGCCTGGGCGACACAAATAACGATATAACCCCATCTGACTTGCAAATTCTATAATTACTGTTTACGAAGTGTCATTGTCTATAGCCAACGTTGGAACGTGCATTCTACAAAACTTTCCGATTCCTATAGAACCCTTATAGTTTAATAATTGTTTTAAATTTGATAAATAGAAATGGTACAATGTTTATTTACGTTTCTCAATAGTCAATATTACCTAAACAAATATGGTATACATCCTAATACAGTTTTTCTGGGATTTATATATGAAGTAATTATATTTATAATTTTTAAAATATCAAGGACATCGTTGGCTTTGAAAAATAAAAATTTACGATATTAAAGTAATAATCTTTGCGTTAGTTTACATCTTATCATTATTGATCAAAATTAAAGTTCCGCAAGAACAAGTTTGAAGACCAATATTCTTGTTTTTATTCCTTTCAAGGACAGTGTGGAGAGTGTATTTTAAAAATGCGCAATTTATATCGAATTAAGGGAAATTGCCAGTTTTTAAAAACATCAAAGTCTACAGAAAAGAAACACGTCCACAATTTACGATTTATTATAATCTGATTTTGATTTCTTATGAAGTGTGTCTAGCAATTACATATGGTTACTATTATACAGTACCTGGCAATAAGAATTCCAGCCACCTTCTGACTTTGGTATTTATCAGAAATAAAGTAAAAACAGGCACATATTACTAATATAAAATGTTTATTTGTGCTTGATAAAAGATATTACATTAATATTTTGTTAATCCTCCTTTGTAACTGCACTAATTCCCTCTGGTATACTGGAAATACAAGTTTTACCACTTCCTACAGTTTGGCGTTCTCTTATAAATATCTGTGAATCTTCTAGAACGTAACGGGGTATATTATGCTTTCGAAATAGATTTTTTTATCGATTTTGCATGAACGTGTATGGTCGCTCTTCCTCATCTGGTAACTTTAGGAAAGTCAAAAGTACAGTTTCAGTCTTCGCCTAATGAAATAAACACGTCATTACTTCAAATAGGAATTCATCGCTCATGGTTGTGTGGATTTCACCATGTATTATGAAATTATGATTTCAATTGTCAATGACATAAACGATAAACATATTTGGGTGTCAGTAGATGAAACTACTAATGTTAATAGATCCAGTATTGCAATTGTTTTGGTTGGAATGATGGACAGCGACACGGCAACGGTTACACATGTACTTGCATCTAAGAGAGTCGAAAGGCCTAATGCAAAAACTATATCACATTTCGTAACTTCGTGTTTGGAATTGCTATGGGGCAAAAACACGATAAAAATAAAGAAAAAGGGTTATTATTTGTAACAAATGCAGCGGCATATATGAAGGCGGCTAGTTCGGTCTTATAACAAACATACAAGTAGTATAACGCAAATTACATGTTTCGTCCATGCTTTTTTCATTAAATATCAGAGAAGATGAGATAATACTGCCCGAATGCAGATAAATTGATATCTTCTGTCAAGAAGGCTTTTGTGATGGCACCTGTACTCAAGAACTTATTTGGTGACAAATTGCCATACATGCAACTACCACCAGAACTTGTAACCCGTTGGGGCAGATGGATAGAGGCAACCTGCTGTTACCACATGCATTTTGACGAATTAAAACTATAGTAGAGCTACTGGATTCGAATGATGCTGTTTCTATTTTACACATTCAACAAGTATTTATGGACTCAAGTATTCGGGTGGATTTAGACAATATTCATGGACATTATTCCAGAATATCTGTAGTCATTAGCCATCTAGAATTTACTCTGACCAATAGACAACATTCTATAACTAACGCCATGGGCTTGGTTACTGAAGGAAGCAGATTTTTTCGAAGCGGGGATAAATGTGCCCTTACTAACAAACTGTATGGACTTTAAATATGCCCTTATTTCATCAGTGGATATTGAACGGTCGTTTTTAATGTATAAATGGATTTTAGTTGATAGACAGTTATTGACACCTCAGCATATGGAACAATTATTGGTGATTTACTTTCGTTTAAACTCTGAATGTAAACAGTGAACACTGAGGATGTGTAATATTTTTTATAAACCGCGCAATGTTCCCTCTGGAGAAAATGTATTTACTGTTACTTGGTAAGTACTCATTTCTCTATACGTGTTTAAATTTGCATGGGAAAAATGTCAAATCGCGTTTCATGTCCTCGCTCCGTCCCTGACACTGAGGTCATGTCCCCTGACCTCCTATCCCTGTTGATCATAAGTTGTAACTTCAATAAAATTACTATTATTTAAAATTCAGCAAACTTACTATTAATATCATCGTACAATTAAAATTTAAAACCGAACGCGATATTATTTTTTGGTCAAATAAAAATATTTATAAACATATACACTTTTCCAGTTGAATCTATCGTCAACATATATTGTATAAATTCTGTTTTTTAACTATAGCTATTGCTACTTATTTTTGTCACGTTTTGTGTCGTAAACAACAATGCAATTTGCATTTGCACACCGGGGGAGTCCAACCCAGCAATCGGGTGTGTGTATGTGTAGTTACATAGTTAGGTGGAACAAAAGTGAATGAGATCGGTGTATTTAATTAATTGAAAATTTTCACGCTTCGAAAGAGTAGGAAGGATAAATGAATATTATTTTCTTTCCTGCATTATTTAACGTATTACGAATAGGTAGGGGTCTGCGTGTTGTTCTAACAATACTTAATCAGTACATTTCGTGCTTTGGAAGCCGGATGCTAGAATTGATGCTATATATGTTTAGTAGGCGATATCCGATAGGGATCTTTACACTTTACAGGTTATGGAAAAAATAATAATTATTTATAGTATGTAGAAAGCAACGGTACAGATTTAAATACCTTTCAGGCGCTCTATGTTGTAACTATCTCTGTGAATTAGTTCTATGTACAAAAATTGTATTGCTTGGGATGTACTCCAGTTTTTATGATGAAATTCATACAATAGAGACGTAATGCTTATAGTATTTATACAAGGTGATTGATTGAAACAGGTCATTAGACATATTAGGAGTACTACTTCGTTCTTTTTTCTACAAATTTTAGAATAGACGTAGTAATAGTCACTACCAACTAGTTTATTTGAAATGTAAAGATGTATCTTTCACTACATGTTTGTATTTTGCAAGTTATTCTAGGGAAACTTTCAGAAGTTTTCCCTATACCCAAATTCAACCATTTTAATTAAAGAGTTACCGTTGAAAGCCAAAACGCACACTGTCATAGTGTGCATTTGTGCAACTTAGTTGTCGAAATATGTATACAGAAAACGAAAATTAATGTAGAAAGGGGTTATATATCGACCTTCAGTGATTAAGTTAATCAGCCACAGGCTCCATCTAAATTACTTTGTATACGTTAGATTAGATGGCGTTTATTTTGCAATATGCAATTTCAAATTTAATAACTTTTTAGATGAAAAGTTTCTTTACTATTTCTTGGGCTGTACGGGGTTAAATTACAATATAATTATATGGGTGTCTTCCGTCGAATGGGAGACCTTTATTATATAAAAAAAAGAATAATACTGCGGGTAATTTTTGATGTCGGGCCAATAGATACTTGCATTTAAGTTGTTGCAGTATGTATTTCTCAATAAAAATTATTTAAAACTGGAAACGATTTGCATGGTTATAATACCACAATCAAGAAATTATTATGGCTCATACTCTCACGAGTTATAAAAAGTCCTGTATGCATATGGCTGGTCGTATGGAACATCAATAATAACTAAATTTAAAAGAGACAAAGTAAAGCACTACTTAATTTCAAAAAAACACGATCGGAGAATTCTTTTCGCACCATTTGTGACCGGTTTTTTATTGTTTTTTTTTCTTATTTAACAATTTTGCACTTTCGCAATATTTTTATTTACGTAGTGTCTTTTTTATAACGTTTCACATCCAAATGGCGGGCGTGATTAATAAATATTATTATTATAAATATTATTATTTCATTTTCGTGTCTTTGTTTCCGTTGTTTTTATTTATGATTTCCCGGTATTTTGTATTTTCATGCATAAACAATAACAGCAACACACACATACACACGCACATATGCCTTTCACTAAGGCAATCACACACCGCGTGTTTATTTTTGTTTCTATTCCGGACCGAACACTGCGGTTAGTCGAAAGTCGAAAGAACATCTGCACTATTATACCAAACACGCACAAAAAAGAGAAAAATGAACCTGTATAAACCGAACTCGCAGGCGTACGTATGAATTTTTGCGGCTCGGATCCGTAATTTTTTTTATTACATCACTTACACAGGCATGTGGCGTCTATAAATAAGCGGTCATATAAGATTTCACATGCAGGGGATATCCTAAACTTGTGCTTCTACTGCTTACTGATGGGTATTTTTAGATATCTTTGCATTAATACGACTAATAAGTCATAAGTCATTTGTGGAGTGTATAAAAGAAAGCAGCATGTGAAATATAAATGGACGCGAAAACTTTTAAAGTAAGCATTGTACAACTTTCATAGAATTTTCTTCCGAGTTGTGTTAAATATTAACTTGATCGAGATTTAATAAATAAAAGAAAAGTCTAGATCAGCGGTATTCAAACAGTCGATCGTAATATCCATTCCTTTAAGAAAGTAAAAAATAACAGTCAGTTGGTCACTCGTACGGCAAGACTGTAATAATATTTAAAAAACCATACCTTACTTTCTTTTAAATCCGGAGTGGGATTTTGGATCCAATTATTGCGCAATGAGAGTGCCTATAACTTCGATGCCATTGTGACTAAGCGTCCTTGAATACGTCCAGATCTTGTGCATTGAATATTGACTCTTATGTTAATTTGTTTACATTTAATTATATCTTGTTTGTTATCAGAATTGTGTCGAGTGTTCTAGCAGCATCTAGTAATTTTATAGGAGTATAAAAGGGGATTATTTGACCTTCGCGAGTCTGTATTTCTGTGGATATCAATAAGTAGAGTAATGCTGTATTGTTGTACTTGAAATTACTTAGTTAATAAATGGTGCGAGTAATATCTCTGGTATTTAAAGAGTACTTTTGCTGCCACATACTGGCAAAATAAAAGAAGCCTTTTGAATATGTGGTGGTAGTGAAAGAAGCATTTCTCGAAACTAAGGAATAAATAAAACACTGTCTAAATTTCACACTATATTATATATTAATTGCGATTAGTTTCGTCTGTTAGGACATTATCAAACTTGTCCTAACACGCGTTACAATCATTTTGTGTAAATTTTTTGAATGTAAACAGAAAACTTATTTCTGATTGTAAAAAAGGAGTGATCTAAACTATTTTGGCGTCCGCTTGGCAGATTGGAATAAATTTTGGGTCCCACATTTCGTATGCAAAACGTGCGTTAAACATTTGTGGCAGTGGAGAATTGGAAAGAGGAAGTGTCTAAAGTTTGGACTACCAATAGTTCGCAAGGAGCCAAGAAACCATTACGATGCCTACTAATTTGGTCTCGTAAATACGAACAAAATATACAAATGAATATATCCTATGAGAATGAACAATTGCAAAGGAAAAGTGCCTAAAGTTTGGAGCACTAATAATTTGCAGGGAGCTAAAAAAACCATCACGATGGCTACTATTTTTGTCTCGTAAATATGACCAAAGGAAGCAAATGAATATGTCCTGATCTAGATTCAGCAAAGAGACCTGTACTGCATTCCATCATTCAGAAGTCTTGCCTAGATCCCAAGAAGGTGATACGGAACCATCAACCTTTGATGAAGTTCAATGTATGCAATCAGAAAACGACAGAGATTCTGAAGTAGATCCAGCTTGTCTTCATTGTTTCAATCAACAAGAACTGAATAATTTCATTAGAGACACCTGAACATCTCAAGAGTGACTATTGAATTACTTGCCTGCATATTAAATGCTACGAATGTACTTTAACCAAATATTAATATTACACTTTATCATAACAGAGATTTGGCTTACCGATCCATATACCGTTATAATACAGTCTGCTGGCCATCGGTGTAATACCCTATTGCGTCGTTGTCAAATATCAACAAGAATTATCAAAACAGAAGATGGCAGATTTTTTTGCTTTTGAAAACAAGACATTTCCTATATAAGAGAATGGAGTTTATAAACACCTTGGGACAAAATAGTTGTGACAGAATTTATTTAGATGAATGAATTCATTTTTGAAAATTAGTATCTTTATTTAATTTCTAATACATAAAATTTTTTTGGTCATCTTGTAAAAGAAAAATTAGCATTTATTAGGACCCTTTACCATAGTTTTTATTTATTTATATGCTAGGTATCTGTTTCGTTAACTAAGTTACCATCTTCAGTAGGGAGTAAACACAAAGTTTGAATATGAACTCACACTAAAACTACACAGAAGAAAACACGAAATACTCTTTTAGATCTCCATACAAACAAAACAGGCGCTTATATGATGGTATTTCGTAACACTAAGTTTTACTTCTTAACTGAACATGACAACTTAGATGTTAAAATACGTATTTAGGTTACAAATGCTAGTGTGGTAAGGGGTTTTAATTACTTGTGTGTATATTTATTCAACGGCAATCTCCAAGATAACGACTGTATACATAATTCTCTATGTTATATTTTAAAAGAAATTTCCGATTTCTTTTGAAACACTTAATATTATTAAACTACTCTTAGATAATGGGAGAAAATAATTAAAATAACTCTTCAAGATTAGTCTAAGATAATGTTAATGCATGTACGTAAAAAAGAGGAAAAAAATAAAGTGATTTTAAAGACCGTTGATGTGATGCCACTAAATTACTATAACTAATATGAACTCTAAAAACTGAGAAGGAAAAAACTGCAGTTCTTAAAATCCTTCTTCTTTTATCAACGTATAACATACGTAGGTTTTATTGTCGTTTGTTTTTGTTTTCTTTTTTCTTCCATCACGGCTCGTTTCTAAACTGATACCACAGCTGACAAGATGTGTGCTTGGCTTTTATACTTCTGTTTTTCTTGTGTATATACACGGTGGGGTAATTTTATAAATATACTCTATTTCTAATTGCCTTTTTATCCCGTTTCAGTTTTAGTTCAGATGGCTTAACGTGACGCATGTGTAGTGTTTTGCGTGTGTCGTAATAAATGCGATTTAATTTCTTGAATCACGCTGAACTTTTATTCGGTTTTTTTAATCTCTCTCTAATCTTCGTTCGTCGCTAGTCATATGTTGTGATATTAAAAGTGTTGTGTCTAATTACATACTCTGTTAAATAGTACCACTTCAAAGTAATGGAAAATAAATGTGGGTCCAAATTAAAACGGTAAAGTATTTCGTCATAATATTTATGATAACTGGATGGAATTTAAGTGTGCTATGAATTGACGGATTGTTTGTTTTTGTTTTATTTACTTTCGAAGCTACGATATTTAAATTAAATTTTGTATGGTATATACAACCGCAAGGTAATTTCATGGAAACTTTAGAAGTTTGTTCGTGAATAAGTTAGTATTTTTAGATACTTTAAGATGTCTTAAATTGTTCTTTTTCTTCTCCGCCCATATTATTTTGTATGTTTGATGTATTAATATACTAATGTTGCTATAAAATAAGCCTAATATTTTTCTATATGTTCCATCGCTACATAAGCGAATATTGACAGTAGAAGTAGACTTATGTGTTACTAAAATAAAGCAATAATAATTAAAAGTCTTATTTATTATTTTAACAAAGATCGTTACTAGTGGCAATGAAGAGTAAACATTATGGCAGGTAGAATCCATCTTTAACTAGAGTTTGATCCCAAATTATCTACAGCAATCGGCTAGAACAATTTTTTTATTGTAAATGACATAGGCACCGAAGAAATGTGCTGTTTTATTAAATGAGTTACCATAATTATATCAGGATGCTGAATAAGTTCTCGCTGATTTTTCGTGAAAATTAGTACTTTATTTAAGAAAAATTAACATGGCACTGAAAGTATTGTCCATCGCTAGCCATTACTTTTTCCGCCTTTCTGGGCAACATTGAATTCCACGTCGGAAAAACAACATCTCTTTTGAGGCTATCCAAAGGTCGATCCGTTTTTTGCATCATGAAATTGAAAATACTGTTCAGCTAGGCCATATTCCATCGATAGGAACAAGTGACAATCGGAAGGCGCAATGTTTGGTGAATAGAGTAGGACTTCCTATTTAAGCGTTTCCGAATCGGTTTTTATCGGGTCTTCAACTTGCATCGATAGCAATCTCCTGCGAAGGCTTCGTTCGGTTTGAGCTACTTCTAACTGATCCGACCAAATGCAGAATAGAAGCTTGGAACCATGGATATTCGGTTTTGCCAATGATGTTGGTGCATGGCCAGGGTTCACCTACGATTTTCTGCACTTCGATTTATCGAAGAAAATTAATTTTTCATCACCAGTCACGATACAACGCAAAAATTGTTTACTAAAAAAACAGTTTCAAAAAATACCAATCAGACTCAGCTAAAACATGGAATATATTAAATAAGAAGGTGCAATATATTAAATAAGGAGGCGAATTTTAAAGGAGACTGTGGCTGATTGAATTAATCAAAAAACCCAGAAGCCAAGATGAAGAAAGTATTGATAATCGCGGAGGACTACGAGCCAGAGTAGCAATTCTCGTATGCAAAAAAGCAACAAATTGGATCCAGGGAACTATAAATTTCGTTTCTATGGTTTTATAATAATCTTCTACCTTACGGAATTGGTAACGTTCTGGGTTGATTTCAACGTATTATGGACCAGATTTTCTATAATATTAATGGCATTTATATTTTCTCGAATGACGGAAAGAACTATAACTGTACTAAAGATTGATTTATGATGCTGGTTTCCACATTAGTGGAAGTATAGTTTAGACTTCATGCCTATGTTGCAGGTATGCTGCCACTTAAATCTACGCCCCTGATCTACAATTCACAACAATTTAACAAATGAATATCTCGGCACTTTAATATCAATTATACAAGCAGAGAGTTTGAAAGGCAAAGATGAATATTTTTGATGCTCGAGGAAGCATACGTTAAAAAGATACACAACATTTTACCATAAAAATAAAACCGTCATAAATTCGATTAAATTCACATGCTGCACGCCATGCGGGACTTCGCACAGAACCAATTATCCACCGACATAAACTGAATAGGTACATATTACTCATACTATTACACGTAACAACACTACCACTAGTACTAGTATACATCGTAATTATTAATTATACAGTTAGGTCTTGGGATGCGGGTCTTTCTTTATTATATCTAACGTAATATTTCCGCGATAAAACGACCGACGGCCGCCGTAATTTTCATCGTCACATCGATATTAACGCGGGCGAAAAAAGGGAAAAAATAAACACTGCAACCATTGCACTGGAAGTTATCTGAAGTAGCAACGAGTTACTACGGATAACTATGCAGATAGCTGTTACCTAGCTCGTTTGACTGCAATATCTACCTGCAAAATCACTTTCCGGATATGAATTAGATGAAGTTGATATTCAACATTATTAGGATATTGCAGAGCTTGCGGTACCCTCTAGGAAATTACCTTTACGAAGAAATTATTTATTTTTCTTCCGTTAGCGCTAATGGATTGCATGTATACAAAAACTAATAAATTTACTCCATCATTTCAATCATTAAAACATTTTTTTATGCTTTATTTAATGTGTATCATTAGTAATATTACAGAAATATCAACCAGTATAATAATAATAACCTTTATTATCCAACGCTATATTGTTACAGGATAAATAGAAGAAGTATATGCGCATACGTGCTTACGAAAAATACATAATATAAATTATTTATAAAAACTATAATCAAAAAAGTTTAAAAAAAAATTATGAAAAAAAAACTGAAAAACAACTCATTGCAGTTGATTAATAGAATCAAAAAAAAAACATTATAAAGTGCTTTAGCATTGTGGCATATTGAGGTTAAAGGAGCACTATACAGAACGAAATTAGTTCGAGGAAACGGTAATATAAAAGTAGGACAGGAACGAGGGAATAAATGTGGTACAAAAAATAATAAAGGAAAGTAATTCTGGGTCGTGAATAAGTTTCCACAGAAATCTTTTTCAATGAATCTGTCGACAACCCTCAAAGACTGCACACCCTGTCTTCTCAACAACGAACTATAGTCTCAGATAGCCATTATCAATCCTAAAACTTTCCATATTTTTCTATAACCAATTGCAAATAATTATCAAGCATCTCATCCTGCTGGCAGGATGAGATACTTGATACGGCATTAAAGTGTAGACAACAATAGGTAACACACTCGAAAACAGCAAAATTTGATAAAATTTCTATATTTATCAACACAAGCATTGTCACCTTCTTTGAAAACTAGACTAATTCTAACACGCTTCCACACCATCAGAAAAGTTGCAGTTTGATTCGCTAAACCCATCATCATTTTTAAGAGCTTACCTAAAACAAATCTTGCATCATATGAAAGAAACCTAGGGATTAAATCACCTGCACTCTTGTTTTGAAGAAACTTACTCAATATATTGATTACCTCCTCTTCAGTGACCAACAGCACTGCATATGATAAATGGTTAATGTTGAGCATGATGACGAGAATTCATACTAGAAAAGTGTGTGGAAGAGAACTTATAGACAAAAACATCCACTATACTCTGAGGAGATTCAATAAAGCTTTCATTATAGAATAAAGTTTTAGATATACTCGTCATGCCCTCTTTAGCATGAATATATTGGAAAACCATTCTTGGTTTAGCTTTGATGGATTCTTCAGTTTGCTTAAGATAAACAGAATAGGCGGAAGCTGTATCATCTTTACAGACTGTTCTAAGTCTTTTGAATCCATCCAGAAACATATGATTTTGTGTACGCTTCATTTACGTCGATAGAAATCTTCTAATTTTAAATTGGAAATTATATTAGCTATGATCCATACAGGATTTCTAAATCTAGTTGACAGAGAAGAATACTTGGGCGCATGTCCATTTTAACTTTCATAGATAGTAGAATAAAAGTTTCCCAATATACAATCAACATCAGTAAAGTGTTCTAAAATAGACCAATAAGCATAAAAAATGTCATTATATAGATGAGGTATATCCGCTCGATGGAAATTATATCGAATATTTTTATTAGATCAAAATGCAAGCTGCTGCGTAACTATTGTAGAAAACGTCAAACATATACGTACGGGTGGATAATAAGCATCAACTGGTACAAGAACAAGTGGCAAAATATCCCACGTTACTAGAGTATCATCAGGCACGATTAGAAGTGACAAGGACAAGTGGTCGATTATCACGATTAACAAATGCATTAAATTGTTTAAGATTAAGAAGACTGCATAAGCAGTTGAAAGAACAACATTTATTACAATCAAAACAAACATCCACATACATTGGTAAACTAAAATTAACGATCAAGACAATTTGGATTTCCAGGGTTTCACAAAAAAAGATTAAATTCATCAATAGAAGTATTAAGTGGAATATACGCTACAGGGTAAAACGTAATTAAACCATATTTGCAAGAACAAAACATCAAAGTGAACTACAGGGGCCAATCGAGAATTGTCAATTGTTTTATATGAAATTTCATTAGATAAAGCAACAAAGACACTACCACCCAATGAACGATCAACAAGGAAACATTTTCTAATATTTTATGCAGGGGGTATTAACTTAGAATGTAATAAATGTATATATATATATATATATACGAGGGAGCGTTTTTATATTCGTGGAATGAGCGGGTTGTAGAGGGGTGAGTAGGCGCATTGGGGGCGTGGCCTGTGCAGCGACTCATGATTAGTATAAATACGAAGTTTCATTGTTATTAGACAGTTAGTCTTTGAGCTATCGTCAACCAAGTAACATAATCAGGAGTGAAAAGTGAAATATGGAAAAAATCGAATATCGTGCCGTTATAAAGTTCCTTACCAGGCAAGGAAAATCAGTCGCGACCATAATAAATGAGATGTCATTGGTTTACGGCGACTCTTGTCCAGGAAAAACCATGGCGTACAAGTGGCATAGTTTATTTAAACAAGGAAGGGAATCCCTTGAAGACGACCCGAGGCCGGGCAGGAGCATTGAGGTGACCACGCCAGCACTTATCCAAAAAGTTGAACAAATTGTACTCGAAGATGCTCGACTAAAGAAGAAACAACTCGCAGAAATGGTTGGAGTATCCGATACAACAATTTTTAAAATCCTAGACGATCATCGCGGCATGTCTAAGGTCAGCGCAAGATGGGTGCCGAGAATGCTTACGCCGCCGCAAAAACAACAGCGCGTAGAGTGTTCGCGTGCATTTTTGGACCTCTGTAATGAAGACAAGGATGGTGTATTGAGTGGAATTGTTACTGGAGACGAAACTTGGGTTCATCATTATGAACCTGAGTCCAAACAAGACTCCATGCAGTGGCATAAAAAGGGCACAGCACCTCCCAAGAAATTTAAAGTGTCACAATCAGCTGGGAAACTCATGGCAACGGTATTTTGGGACTCGGAAGGAATATTGTTGATTGATTATAAAGATAAAGGTGTTTCTATAGCCGGAGAATATTACGCTTCAATATTAGAGCGACTAAAAGAAGCCATTAAAGAGAAAAGACGGGGAAAATTGACAAAAGGTGTTCTGCTTTTGCACGACAACGCGCCCGTCCACAACAGCCGCGTTGCGTTAGCTGCCCTGCATAAGGTGGGCTTCGAAATTGTGAATCACCCACCCTACAGCCCAGACCTGGCCCCGAGTGATTATTACCTGTTTCCGAAAATGAAAAAAGAGCTGCGGGGTAAAAAATTTACTGCCGATGATGAAGTCAAGGAGGCAGTTTCGGCGTATTTTGCAGATAAAGAGAAATCATTTTTTTATGAGGGTATAAATAAATTAATTGAAAGATGTGAAAAATGTATCCGTCTTGCAGGTGAATATATTGAAAAAGGAAAATAATTTGGTTTTTTTATTTCCACCCCTTATCCCCCATTCCGCGAATATAAAAACGCTCCCTCGTATATATATATATATATATATATATATATATATATATTCATTTTAGAACTGCTGTACCTCTTTAAATCTATCGGTTCGTATTACAATTGATAAAAAAATCTGTTACTTGTCCACCAAAGTGCGGAAGTGTGCGTTCGTGCTGTATCTAGATTCGTCGTCTTACATTAAGAGGAACGACATTCAGTAATGTTGTGAAATCACTTTCCAGAAAACGTAAATAACGAACTGACGTGAGCCGCTCTTCGATTATAAACGAACCAGTGAGATGATCGACAATAATACCACATCAAATATTCGTTTGCATTAGTAGGGCTGTCCAAAACTTCGAATGCCGCTAGCTCAGTTACGATACAATTTTGGGCATATGCTAATTAGACATTTTTAACTTGGAATTGCTTCAGTAACACATCCTTAAGTTGTGGCAATTATGTCATGAAACACCCGGTGTATTAACGTCTATGTAGCCTATTGTGTAATAAAAATATCGAAGAACATTTCTCCAGAAAATTCTTAATTGAATCAATTTCTTTTGCTTCAATTATTATGTTAACTATTTATTTAAGCCTATGTTCCACAAAAATAAGATAAATTAAAAAAAATAGTTGTGGAAGCTTATTACACAGAATTTATTATAATAAATCTAATCATGAATAATAAAAAATTCATGGAAATAATTTTCTTTACATCGATTAACATTGTTATATAACATGACAATGACACAAGTGTAAACGAAAAGTAGACAAAAAGTGATAAATTAACTACCTGTATTAATTTAGGAATGTAATTGCTAAAGACCCCAAAACAATACTTTAAAGCAAGATTTATGTAATGACTTACTCATTAGCAATTTTGGAAATTTGCTGATGTATGTGGGAAATTATTTAGTTTACTTCTTTTTCTTTCTCGAAACTGTTGACGTTTGAGTTTGTTGTGTTTTTTCGCGAAATTTATGTTCAACATGTCAACACATTACCCATTTTTTTCCAGCATAAAATCCACATCCAAGTATTTCTAAATAACCCGATAATAGCATTAGCAATCCTCCTATAGAAAGCTGGTTACTCTGAAAATCAATTAACGATGCATTTTTATCAATTATGTTCCGTGTGGTATGTTACAACGTTTCATGTTCTTTAATTAAGAAAGAAAAACAAATTTTTATACCCCTATACACAAACAACTGTCACCCTCATCTTTTTCGCGATTCATAATTAAAATGAATTCAAGTTTTTCTATACCATAAAACGTGACATGTCCGTTTATGGTTTATTAATGTGTTTAATTCATGTGCCTTTGTCTCGTTAAATATTCATAATAAATTTTTATTTTTCCGTTGTATTTAATTTATTTTACAAATCTTGCATGGCTGCTGTTTTAAGGAAATCTATGTTGTGTTGCTATATTCCAATATATTTTTGTTTAATTTTATAGAATACTACTGTGGGCAAAAAATAGTAAGACTTTTTAATTTAAATTTCGCGCGAAAACCATTCGTCGAAATATTTTTTTTCTAGGTTGGTATGACTGTCAGTGACATCTGTGCCAAATGTCACATCAAAATAATCATTAGTGTTTAGTATACGCTTATCTTTCTGAATTACAAAAAGTGCATTCGGCAATTTTTACAATGAGTGAAATTATTCAACAAACAAGTTCCATTAAATTTTGTGTACGGAATCAAATTTCTGGTGCCGAAACGTTCAGAATGTTGCAAAAGGCCTTCGGTGATATTTGTTTGTCGCGAGCAAGTATTTTTGATTGGTACAAATTATTCAAAGAGGGTCGAGAACGCGTTGATGACGAACCACGTCCAGAACGGCCATCAACATCAACTGATGATCAACAGTCAGAAACCTTACTGGCATCGTTGGAATATCGCAAGGATCAGTGAAAACCATTTTGAAAGATCATTTGGGCCTAAGAAAAGTAAAAACACGATTTGTTCCAAAATCACTCAATTTTTTCGAAAAACAGCGTCGCGTTGACGTCTGTGAAACAATGCTTTCCGACTATTAAGACAAAATGAAAGGCATCATAACTGGAGATGAGACTTGGATCTACGCTTATGACCCGGAAACAGACGATCAATCGGTCGAATATCGTATCAAAGGTGAGCCGAAGCCCAAAAAACCACGTCAAAGCAAGTCAAAAATCAAGGTTATGTTGACAGTTTTCTTCGATTATCAAGGTGTGGTGCACTCCGAATTCCTTCCGACCGGCCAAACTGTCAACAAAGAATACTATTTGAGTGTTATGCGCCGTTTGCGCAATGCTATTCGTAAAAAGAGGCCAGAATTATGGGCCGACAACTCTTGGTTTTTGCACCACGATAATGCACCGTCGCATACTGCATTAATTCTTCGTGAGTTTTTCGCCAAATTTTCAACCAATATCGTGCCACAACCACCGTATTCGCCTGATTTAGCTCCGTGTGACTTCTGGCTATTCAGCAAACTCAAACGATCGCTCCGGGGAAACCGTTTTGAGTCAATTGAAGACATTAAACGTGAATCGCTACGCGCATTGAAGGCTATTCCTGAAATTGACTTTAACAACTGTTTCGAGAATTGGAAGAAACGTTGGCACAAGTGTATTGGGGCCAGTGGGGATTACTTTGAGGGACACGAAATAGATTTGGAAGAATAAATTAAGAATTTAAAAATTATGAACAAAGTCTTACTATTTTTTGCTCACAGTAGTATATCATTCATACCTCTGTAATATAGAGGATCAACGAAATTTCAACAATTTGCCAACTTGATGATGATTTAATAGTTTAAAATGATGGTGACATAAAAAAAAATTACGTGGACGTGAAATCATATACGTTTTGTTTTTCTATATATCCTTATCGCAACCCGAAATAATTTTGGAAATTAGTAATCTAAAGTATGTTGAAAGAAAATTATCTTCTCCAATGAAAAATAGTAGTGTACATCACCAGGAACGTTTTAATTAGCACAGGATGTTAACTTTTTAACAACCTATTTAGCAAGAAGAGCTTTTGCTAGTGTCATCACATAATTTATACCACACTAATCGTAAGAAGAAGGGGGAGGGGGTGGATAATTTATTAAAATGCATGTCATAATTATAAAATCACTTAAATTAACTTGAAAAACAAATACGACTATATTTAAATGACTGGAATTAATTAATTACTGCAATAATTAGGAAAACAAAACTTTAATAACAATAGTAAGCGAGATGAAACTATGAACGCATAGAGGGCATTAGAATAACCATGAGGGGATAGTTAATAATACCAGAAATGATTTTAAAAACGAATCCAAAGCAGTTTATAGTTCAAAAGAAAATTAGAATAATTGTAAAACAAAAATATTAATTAGTGGTACGCAAACTTGAAGTAAATGAATTATTAAAAACTAATATATTTATGATCGATCAACTGATAAATTCACGGAGATAAACAAATGAAAGCAATACCAGGTGTACCGGAAAGTCATTACCGGTTTTTCTAATAGATGTCGCTAGGCTTAAGTATGCAATGTTATGATTTGACGCATCTGTCATTTTATTCTACTGACATCAAACTTCAAAGCCATACATGTAAACTGTCATAGATTTATACCTCTTTGAAAATGTGGAGTTTCGTGCCTGGAAAAGTGCTTTTGCGACGCGTATTACTTTTCTTATTTAATCAAAAGAAAAAAGTCGCTGAAAGTCATCGTTTGCTGGTAGAAACTTACGGTGAGCATGCTCCAACCATAAAAACATGTGAGCCGTGGTTTCGACAATTCAAAAGTAGTGATTTCGATGTGCAAGACAACGAACGTTCTGGTAGACGAGCAAGTTTGAAGATGCATAACTGCAGGAGTTATTGGATGAAGGGCGAACCCAAACTCAAAAACAATTGGCACAAGCGTTAAATGTGGCCCACGAAACGATTAGCGACCGATTATGAATAATGGGAAAAATCCAAAAGCTGAGAAAATGGTTGCCACATCAATTGGATGACAGGCAAATGGAAAATCGAAGAGTTGTCTGTAAAATACTACTTCAAAGGTATGATCGGAAGTCATTTTTGCATCCAATAGTGACGGGTGATGAAACATAATAATAATAATAATAAGTCTTTATTGTCCAACAGATTGTTACAATCCAATAACAGGACAAAAAAAAATACATATATATATATATATATATATATATATATATATATATATATACACACACTCACATATTATATATATATATATACATATACAAAAATACAAATCATCAGATCATCAGATCAAACAAAACAAAAGTAACACAATTAATGTTCACAGTGCTTTAGAAAAAAAAAAGAAAAAATCAAAATAAAGATATAAATGAATATAAATATAGGTTATACACACACACCCATAATTAAGAAAATTAAGACAAACGCGCCCTAGCGACAGCCAGTATCCGCCCCAAGGAATCAAAATTTAAATCACAATGGGCCGACAAACCGTTGAAGGCCCGACATGCAACTGCCAATGGGGAATTGAAACCAATATTCGTACTAAATGTTTCAACATAAAAGCAAGGGCTATGTCTAGCCGACACTCGTGGTACCATAAAATTGAGCTGAGAAAGCAAATGAGCACAATCTATATTCCCTCTAATCAAATTAAATACAAACTTAATACTGCTCAGTTGACGCTTGACTTCCAAGTACTCCATTCCAAACTTATTTAGAAGAAAAGAGTTCTCGACTCCTCGCGGAGGACACACACCTCCCACCCTAAAGCTCAAAAACTTCAAAAACCTTCTCTGAACTCTTTCAAGTGACAATTTGTGAATCTCATAATAAGGATGCCAGATCAAAGATGCATACTCCATTACATACATAGGTTCATTATGTATGAAATGATATTTATTATTTCTACTTTATCAACGGATTATAATTTACTTGTTTCAAAATAATTTATCGTATAGTAAGTCATTTTATTTCCCACGCCAAACTATGATCGATTTATAGAACTCAGTTTTATCATCATCATACATAGAATATATACTTCAGTTTTGCCACACCGATATTTAAATGAAAAATGTATATGGTGTGGTTAAATAAATGTGATTTTAATACTTTCAGTATTATATATTGCTTGTTCATTATTCTCTTTACATAATTAATCCTAACTGTATTCAGCAAATAATATTAATTATTGGTTAAGTTGCCACCGGTTAAACAAAACCAAAAAGAAACATGCCTTAATTTAAAGAATTATTAATTAATGAGCTCCCGCTGAGTGAGAATTATTTACGATGACAAAAATATTTATTGAGCAAGCAGGAATTCTTTTTAATTTAATTCTTTTAATGGCTACATATCTGTCTTCGTATTTTAATTGTACTTTTATTGCTACCGACAAAATATGGCACTCTTTATGGCTCTATTTAAAAGTATTTATTATCGTTGCGTTGAAGCCAATTTGTCAATGCGAAAGAAAACGTACTGAAAAAAGAACAGGAGATATTTCGAAATTAATTTTTATGCTCTACCGGCGTACCAACAAAAAGGTATAAATTATTCTATTAAGTTTACATAAAATACGTACACTATGCATTATTAATGCATTCTAGTGGAAGATAAATCCGTAAGAGAAATAAACTTGCTGTAACTTACGACACATGTACACTTTGGAAGAAAGAAACCTGTTTTTGTACTTTAAATGAAGCTCCGAGAATTAATTTCCGACATAATGCGTAATTACGGGAAAATGCGGAAGAATAACTTGAATAGGGTATTAAATTGATGTATGTATTTCGCCATTTTGTCATCTACTTTTTATTATATTTTCGCAATGTGGAAGCTTGGGATTTATTCATTGGTAATTATGTGAAAGTAAATTTTCATATAATAAAGACGAAACAAATATTAGTTACGCCTCTTTACACACTAGTGTAGATATTAATACTACATTGACTATGGAGGGTAACTCATACTTCGTACACAAAACTTGCACAAGCCGAGATACGAGTAATAGGGTCACAAAATTAATTTATGATTTGTTACTGTTCCAAGTTCTGGGAAGTGAGTAATCAATGCAGTTTCCACCCGTACCTAATTGGTATCGATTGTTGTCGAAGTACGGAAAATATGCTTGCGAAAATTCTTAGTATGTTGCACGTCTTACGGGTTAGTATTGCTAATTGTTTTAACACACACGACTTTGTACAAAACGGCCCTTTTTAGAAACTATCATGAATAGATATTAATATTGTCACGTTTCTATCAACTATGGTTGATAGTGGTAACCTAAGCCAGTATTCGTTTCCTTTGTTGTAACAAAGGGGCTCGTTTACATCCTTCGATTATGGATTGTAATCGGCTTATTAAATTCAGAATTCCAACTCGTTCTCTAAACGATTTGCAAAAGAAAACGATTGACTTACATATTCGTTTATAGCTTATACCAAATTCAAGTGGATGACACTATCTCTCCCATGCATCCCTGCATTCCGAACACAGTGCGTAACTCCCAATTACTCCCAAATGGCAGGATAGTTAATCCTGTGCATATCGATGTAGTTAATTTGTCGTCTTCTTTCCGGTTTGAATACGCTATTTTAATAAAAGAATGAACCAATTTGTGAATGAATATTTGATATCACCCTATCAATATTAAAACTATAATTTTAAAAACGAACAAGTATACTCGATTCATTTCAAATATTTAATTCACCAAAAAAAGAAAACAAATGAAACAAGACTTATTTAATAGAATAATTCAACGTAAATGTACCCTAATTGACTTTATCAATTTAAATATCAACCTAATTCATTACTGTGAATAATGAACCAACATTCAATAATATCCAATGAAATAAACATTAAATCGTCATAACGAAATGAATGTATTACGTAATTAAAGGGATTACAAACAATTTCCTTGAATATTTTTCGTTTTTCAAATAGGAAGAGTAAAGGTCCGCATCATTATCAGTAATTAGAAGGGAACTTCCTTGAGTAAAGTGCCCATTAATCCTGTATGACATGACCCTACGGTTGAGTTTATTGATATATATATATATATATATATATATATATATATATATATATATATATATTTCTCGAAGGAGGCGAATGGAACGCCCCGAGTTAGCAGTGAGTAACCAGTGACCATCCGAGCATTATAAAATCAATGATGCCTGACTTCAATTAAAGTAATAATGCAATGTATAATAGAACACACACATACACACAGATACTAATAACTAGAATAATGGCAACGGTTGATAATGAACAGAGAAGAAATAGGGAACCGGAAAAAGGTAAAAAATCAGTACACAGCGGTCAGTTGTCTTCGGTAATGATTTCTCTCTGAAAATCGATTACCTGTCTAACTCGGTTTACAGTTATCGTGTGAGTGTTGCACATTTACTCGTCCGAATTATATGTCGAAGCAATTTCCTATGAGCAATTTCTTTTCGCAGTAAGTATACACGTACTTAGATTAACGAAGTGAGCTACCAAGGCTTTTTAGTTCCTTATTGCGGTAGTACCACTTTAGATAGTTAATCTAAGGATTTTTATTATAATTTCATATCTCGTCTTAATTTTTTGTTCCATCTGACAAGACAACAAATCTGTTACCATCTAACTAGGTGTTAACATTTTGTTGTATGAATTTTTGATAAACTTAAATATTCAAAATCCCTGAGAAAATATTCAGAGAAATTTTCGGAGGTATTAGAAGAAAATACGAAGAAAAGACTCATATTTTGTTAGAGTTCGAAGGATCTTTTTTCAGGTTTAGTCATCGTCGTATTTCATAACTAATTGCTAAAGATGGTATCATCTTCGTCAAAAGTCTTCTAAAGACAATTTTTAGGAAAATTTATAAAGAAGCTCGAAACATTAAATGTTCTAATTCGACAATAATTATGTAAAACTGAAATATGAATATATTCTTCAGTGGCATGCATATGTCCACGAAAGTCTACCTTCGATAAACAATAAACTTATTCAAATATAATTGATTAAACATCCATAAGACCAGACAACATGTAGAAAATATATAATGAAGAAGTGAGGTAAAAACTTAACTTTGACACTGTTAATTAATCATAGATGGCGTCGCCTAAGAGACGAAAATCTGATATTGAAATTATACATAGAAGATAGAAATGTAAAACTAGCAAACTTAAGAAAATGTTTATCTAAGAATTATCTTAAAAATCTTGAAAGGGAAACTGTCAAACAAGAATCCAAAAATCAACGAAGAAAAAACAAAACGGTTTGCGATAATACGGGAAAATTGTTGCTGCAAAGGTGGGCAATACAAAAATCAATTATATTTACGTATTGGTTACTTACGATGTTCTAAAATATGTTCATTAAAGGAAATCTTAAGCACTTGGATAAGTACCATATATTAATTTATACAATCTTGACTTTTTAGATAGTGTGTTACTTTTGTTGGTGACTTTAAATGTTTAAGGTGTTTATATGAATAACTGGCAACTACAGTATAACGAAATAAAACAAATGAATATAAAATGCAGGTAAATATTATGGGAGACTGTGGATAATAGAATTAGTCAAAAAGGGCAAAAGAAACCCTTACCACATCAATGTTAGTACTCTGTATACGTATATCTACAACTAAGCTGTCATCATCAACACATTATTAATCACAGTGTGACACCTGGATTCGCGCTAATTCTTGCACAGAAAAAATTCCGCACACTTATCTCACAAAATCAAAACACACACTAATGTTCACAAGACATATAAACTAAACTAAATATAAACTAGGGATCTAGAACTAGACTAAGAAATAATGAAATGAACTAAACTAAATCTAGACTAAGAAATATTGACTTATAGATGTTTTGTGACCGTCAATGTGTTTTGGTTTTGGTGGGATGAGTATGCGAAACGTTTTCTGTGCGATCCAGGTGCAATAATGTGATTAATAATCTGCTGATGATGACAACTTAGCTATGTAAATACGTATACAGAGTAAGAACAATTGATGCGATAAGGATTTTTTGCCTTTCTTGATTAATAAAGAATGCATTAAAATTACACCATTATTATCAGCAGTTGCATATCTGTTGGAAAGAAAGAAGTGTTAAGAAAGAACGTTCCCTAGAGGATATCGGGCGTAACCTCTCAGTATTGACTGGGCGGAATATTGTTCCTTTCACTATTCATGAGAATATTCTGCGAAATTACATAGAAAATCCTAAAAACAAAGCTTTCAAACTGCAAAACAAGAACCTTCCTCGGAATAAGCAGTCAGGAACGCGAAGTTGAGCTAGGGCATCCACATAGATGAAGCTACATGAAGCTGTAAAAGTAAATGCCACAAATTCGACTACCAGTAGATCTAGAATTTCTAAAGTTAGAGTGCAAAAACTGTTGAAGCAGGGTCAAAATTACAGAAAGGTCAAAAAAAATTTTAATCAAGGCTAATTTCAACAGGTATATAGAAAAAAGCCAAAAGACTTCAGATAACCATTAGGACCACAAGAAATCCGCCAAGATTGCAACCTAACTGTATAATTAACTTAAGTTATCCAAGAGAGAAAGAAATTAATGTATATAAGCAGATGTTTGTGCCAATATTCACCTATAGATCAAAGAGCTGGGGTGTTAATAAAAGGCCAAAAGCTATTGTCAATACCCAGCTACTATAATGTGCCGCCAAGAATTGGCAGCTTTAAAGTCTCAAAGTACTTCCAGTTTTTTCGAGTTTATTTCAAAAAAAAAAAAAAAACAAATGTTCACTATACACGTTGACGCAATATTTTTTTATTAAAATCTAAACCTGTCCGGAGTAAATTTAGCTGTAAATTTTTTCTTTTAGTTTTATTTAAATTCGAAACTTACATTATTTGAAATTCATCGAACTAAATTCACATAATGAAACCATAAAAATACACAACTAAAAACGTCATCGTAACTCCGGCATACGCACAAATTGGTCATGCGACGAAGATAGAACCACAAAAAAGACGAGGAATTATTACCGGAATATACTCTATACGTCACATAAATTGTGTGCCCGTTTTTAAAAGCGGCCCTGACCGGCGTGTCAACATGCGCGATATATCTGTGCAGGTGCAACTGTGTCCACCTAATAAATTTCAGGTCGACTTCGTGAACCCGTCGCCACCGTCTTACCTACCGACACATCCATTGAACCGAACCCGATGGGTACAGCTGGACGAAGTAAACAACGTAACGTCGAGATGGCTTAAACCAACATACATGCATACATATATACCTATGTATGTACCATCTATTTACATATACTGGACTAACGTATATATAGGCGGGCGGGCATGCATATTTAAAATTACTATACACACGCATGTACACGTGTATAATTGTAAGAGCTAATGCTTTTGCATGTATTCTATAAAATGGTATATATGAAATATTAATTATTATTATTATTAAGAATTATATGAACACATTTTTTTTAGTTTGTCATACATATACAGTCTTGTTCATATGTGCTACACTTCCACCAGATTTATCAGTTTTAGGTATACTAAAAAAAATACATTACTTTCCGATACTCGTGAGATATGCATTCCAACAAAAACGAATAATAAATTCGCGAATACCAGGGTTTTAGATCTGTACAAACTATGGGTTTTGGTTCCGCTGTCGCAAAAGTAAAGCAAAATTAAAAACCAAACTTATGTTTTGACGTAAGCTAAAGTTTTTGCCCTAAGTTAGTAACTGACAAAATTAAACAGCATATACAAACAACAAAATTATTCGAAAAATGCTAGTATTGGTTTAGCTGTGCATTTTATATCTACAGCGAGTTTTTAATTAAAAAGATCTGGTTCCATAATGAGATTTATGGCGTAATTAAAGACTCGAATCTCTCAGTTTTTGATAGCTCATCGATGGATAATCCGTTTGGCAAGCGGATGACTGGGGTTCGATTACTCATCAAATAGATATATACTTGGACCTGATGAAAACTCTACAAGCACAAATTTCTTCATTGATTTGTACCGATGTAAAGAGTTGGCAACTAAGTACTTTCGGTTTTTATAAAAATAAAGCAACGCTCTCTTGCTTTATTTTTTGTATAACGTATGTTAGTGCTGTACATTACCGTTTGTCGCGTGATACTAGGCAAATTGACGTAACTTCAGAAGCAAGTAGTGCGTGATTTTTATTAAAGCTATTAGTTGTGGGTTAATTTTAAATGGAGTGCAGAAACGAACATTTTCGACATATTTTACTATTTTATTTCCGTAAAGGAAAGAAAGCTGTTGCGGCCCACAAAAAAGTATGTGAAGTTTATGGTGCTAATTGCTTAACAGAGCGCACGTATCAGAATTGGTATAAAAAATTCCGTTCTGGAGATTTTTCCCTCAAAGATGAGCAACGTTCTGGTCGACCTACTGAAGTTGATGATGACCAAATCAAAGTCATAATTGAAGAGGATCGTCATATAACTGTTCGAGGGCTTGCGGAGAGGCTACATGTATCGTACACAACAATTGAAAAACATTTAAAATGTCTTGGGCTAGTTAAGAAGCTTGATATTTGGGTACCTCACGAATTGAAAGAAATTCATTTAACACAAAGAATCAACTTTTGCGATATGCACCTTAGACGAAATGAAAACGACCCTTTCTTAAAAAGAATCATCACTGGTGATGAAAAATGAATCCTGTAAAGTAACACAGTTCGAAAACGATCATGGAGCAAACACGATAAACCAGCTCAAACCACATCGAAAGCTGAATTGCATCCAAAAAAGATCATGCTGTCAGTTTGGTGGGATTACAAAGGTGTACGATCAATTCTGATGTTTACTGTCAACAGTTAATAAAACTTGATGAAGCAATCAAAGAAAAACGGCCAGAATTGTCAAATCGGAAAGGTGTAGTTTTCCACCAAGATAATGCAACTCGTGGGAAACTATTGGAGCTTGGCTGGGAAGTGATGCCGCATCCCCCATACAGCCCTGATCTAGCACCATCTAATTACCATTTATTTCGAAGTTTGCAGAATTCTTTGAATGGTAAAACTTTCATAAATGACGATGACCTTCACTCGCACCTGGTTCAGTTTTTTGCTGATAAGGACCAGAAATTTTACGAGCGCGGAATCATGCAGCTGAAAGAAAGATGGCAAAAGGTCATTGAGCAAAATGGAAAATATATAATTGATTAAAAACTATTCTTTGTTTAAAAAAAAGTGTTTTATTTTATACTACAAAACCGAAAGTACTTAGTTGCCAACCCAATAATAAGCAGAAAATTACGAGTTTTCATCAAGTCCAAGTATTTGTTGAACCTCTAACTCCACTTCTATGTGACCATCAAAAATGGGTTTCACTTGTAGTACGTACTACATGCAGCAGATATTTAAGAGATTGGTTATCTGGACAGCGACATTCTTCACTTTTCGTCATTCTTATGCGTTGAAGAGAACAAAAGAACTAAAATGAGAATTGCTATTTTGCGTTAATAAGAGTTAAAAGTAGAAGATATTGAAGTAAAGACGACCTAAATATTCCTTTTTAGAATAAAAACAAGCAATAGTATAAAAATTACTTATTGAAAATTCATGTTTTAGCATGTTTTATCAAGAGTGCCTCAGGGAGCATTACTATCCCCACTGTTTTCTATATTTACATAAACGACATAACTTCCTTTCTTTAGAACTATACTTGGATAATGTATGTATTAATTAAAAATTGTTAATTCATTGATTTCTGCCGTTTTCTGCGACTAATTTCTCGAAAGTAAATCGAAGGGTCTTTTCTTTACTGTTATTAATTGAATATTTATAAATCTAACAGTACATTTTCATGGTCTAGAGGTTTGCTCCAAATTGATGAAGTTTTATATTAAACCTTTATTTGGTATTTAGTTTGTATCATGAAAAAAAAACCACTTGTTCATAGAGTTTATTAATCCTCCTCTTTATTAATAATTTAGAATTAACCCCTTTTTAAACCAGGACAATTTCTATTGTATAAAGTTTAATTATTGCGTTGAAATTATTAGAGTTGTTTGCTTGCACAATAAACGCCGATTATTCTATGCACTATTTATTCGTTTGCCTCTCGAAATGAGGAATTTATTCACACAATACTGACGTTTGCATAATACTGTGCACATTGCGTTTTTAATAAGTTAGCGGAACCATCAGCTGCAAAAAATACGCGTTAAAAAAATCGTATTGTAAATACTTGGTATTATTAAAAATTAGAAATCCATAGTAATATATGTAAATAATTGAGTAAATGGTTTATTTCTAAAGTCGACGCGATTTTTTACCATTAAAGATAGTGAGTTTATATTCTAATAGTTTAGATCTACCGTTTTACGTACTCCGAGGGAGCGTTTTTATATTCGCGGAATGGGGGACAAGGGGTGGAAATAAAAAAACCAAATTATTTTTCTTTTTCAATATATTCACCTGCAAGACGGATACATTTTTCACATCTTTCAATTAATTTATTTATACCCTCATAAAAAAATGATTTCTCTTTATCTGCAAAATACGCCGAAACTGCCTCCTTGACTTCATCATCGGCAGTAAATTTTTTACCCCGCAGCTCTTTTTTCATTTTCGGAAACAGGTAATAATCACTCGGGGCCAGGTCTGGGCTGTAGGGTGGGTGATTCACAATTTCGAAGCCCATCTTATGCAGGGCAGCTAACGCAACGCGGCTCTTGTGGACGGGCGCGTTGTCGTGCAAAAGCAGAACACCTTTTGTCAATTTTCCCCGTCTTTTCTCTTTAATGGCTTCTTTTAGTCGCTCTAATATTGAAGCGTAATATTCTCCGGTTATAGAAACACCTTTATCTTTATAATCAATCAACAATATTCCTTCCGAGTCCCAAAATACCGTTGCCATGAGTTTCCCAGCTGATTGTGACACTTTAAATTTCTTGGGAGGTGCTGTGCCCTTTTTATGCCACTGCATGGAGTCTTGTTTGGACTCAGGTTCATAATGATGAACCCAAGTTTCGTCTCCAATAACAATTCCACTCAATACACTATCCTTGTCTTCATTACAGAGGTCCAAAAATGCACGCGAATACTCTACGCGCTGTTGTTTTTGCGGCGGCGTGAGCATTCTCGGCACCCATCTTGCGATGACCTTAGACATGCCGAGATGATCGTGTAGGATTTTAAAAATTGTTGTATCGGATACTCCAACCATTTCTGCGAGTTGTTTCTTCTTTAGTCGAGCATCTTCGAGTACAATTTGTTCAACTTTTTGGATAAGTGCTGGCGTGGTCACCTCAATGCTCCTGCCCGGCCTCGGGTCGTCTTCAAGGGATTCCCTTCCTTGTTTAAATAAACTATGCCACTTGTACACCATGGTTTTTCCTGGACAAGAGTCGCCGTAAACCAAAGACATCTCATTCATTATGGTCGCGACTGATTTTCCTTGCCTGGTAAGGAACTTTATAACGGCACGATATTCGATTTTTTCCATATTTCATTTTTCACTCCTGATTATGTTACTTGGTTGACGATAGCTCAAAGACTAACTGTCTAATAACAATGAAACTTCGTATTTATACTAATCATGAGTCGCTGCACAGGCCACGCCCCCAATGCGCCTACTCACCCCTCTACAACCCGCTCATTCCGCGAATATAAAAACGCTCCCTCGTATGTAAACTAAATTCTAGGGTTAAATACCCTAGAATTTAAGGTTGATATATAACCCCTTTCCACATTAACCTTTGTAATTCTGTATACGCATTTCTACAACGAAGTTGTCATCATCAGCAGATAATTGCACATACAGTCGGACCTCGATTATCCGTGATGGTCGGGACCAGAAGCATTACGGATAATCGATTTTCACGGTTAATCGAATAACAATTTTGATTACACAGTTTTTTTAATATTTTTATTATTTAACAAGTGAACATTGGTGTATATACATATTTACATTAAAAAAAATTAATTCAAGAAGTTTATGTACACTTTTAAATTAAATAAGTATGTATACATTAAATTTTCTACTGAAAACATGAGGCAAAAAAAGACATTAAGCAAAAAAAGAATACAATTTCTTAAAAAAGGTCGTGTAATGTTGTTTGTCTAATATTTTTCAACTTATAATTTTCTTTTATAAGTTTTTCTTGGATGTGATAAACTTGAATTTTATCCTGTTCTGTAATTCCGGAACAACCAGGGCTATCCGGGAAATTCAGCAATGTGCTAGATGCCTCTATCGCTTCTTTAAAAGTGGTTTCTGAAACAATTACATCGTCTTCATCAGTGTCTTCCAATCCATTGTCTCGCTCAGGTTCATCTGAGTTACTGTTTGCCATGCTTATAATTTTTTCATCTGACAAAACAGCAAATTGGGAGGCATTTTCATCACATTTGAGCCATGCCTCTATATCCTCTGTGGTAAAGTCATCCGTAATATTGATTATTTGTGCCACATTCTCGAGCGTATTCGATATTTCCATACCCATAATAAAAATCAATGAATTTTTGCATGAAAATATTTTATAAAATTTTAAAAATATGCCTACACACACATCTTCATTATCTACGCAGAGCAAATTATTCCAAGCGTTTTTCAAAACTTCAGAAGTAACAGCGTCCCAAGCATTATCAATAGACCACAGGGATAATCGAGGCCCGACTGTGCTTCTAAAAATCTTTCCATAGTTATTGTACATTAACGAATACGCGCATGTTGATATGTTCCAAGACCTTAAATATAATTGTGAAGTCAAAATTTGTCTAAACTTTTTAGCGTAATCCTCAACGAAAAAAAATTTTGAAAAACAATGTCGAAATGTTAACCTTCCAATATAAAAGTGGAATATTTCCAAAATTTAAATGATTTTTACTTTGACGAAAATTTATCTCGAATTATCCCGAAAGCTTAAATGATTTTGTAATAAAAAGTGATGTATTTGTATTCCACTAGTTCAGAATTATTTTCTTACGCACTACCATGGTTAAATGCAAAACTTATTATTTTGACGAAAATATCAATTTTTTTCAAAGGGGTATACCCGCAAAAATTGGTGTTTTTCAAAAGTTACTGGACAGTAACAAATACTCATTTGTTGATATTTTCAAAGATTCTAAAAACGGTTTTGAAGTCAAAATTTATCTAGCACTTTTGCCTTAAAACTGTGCCAATAGAAAATTTGAAAAACAATGTTGCCGAAACTTGAACTTTTCAAAATGTAATTGGATTCCCTCCAAAGTTTAAATGATTTCGCCATAAATGTTGCTGAATTCGTATTCTGCTAGCTCAGAATTCACTACCATGGTTGAATTCAAAACTTTTTATTTTGACGAAAAAACGATTTCTTTTCAATGAGGTGCGAGTATACCTCATTGAAAAGAAATTGGTGTTTTTCAAAAGTTATTGGACAGTGACAAATACTCATTTGTTGATATTTTCAAAGGTCCTAAAAACGATTTTGAAGTCAAAATTTATCTAGCTCTTTTGCCATAAAACTGAGCCAATAGAAAATTTGAAAAACAATGTTGCCGAAACTTGAACTTTTCAAAATGTAAGTGGATTCCCTCCAAAGTTTAAATGATTTTGCCATAAATGTTGCTGAATTCGTATTCTGCTAGCTCAGAATTCACTACCATGGTTGAATTCAAGACTTTTTATTTTGACGAAAAAACGATTTCTTTTCAATGAGGTGCGGGTATACCTCATTGAAAATAAATTGGTGTTTTTCAAAAGTTATTGTACAGTAACAAATGGTCATTTGTTTATACTTTCAGAGATCCTAAAAACGATTTTGAAGTCGAAATTTATCTAAGTCTTTTATTTTACACCTAGGCGAATAAAAAATTTGGAAAAAAATGTCAAAACGTGAATTCCCTCCAAAGTTTAAATGATTTTGCCTTAAAGGTAGTAAATTTGTATTCTAATAGTTTTTCTGTCCCACAGAAACTGAATTGAACACCAATTTAAAAAAGGGATTAAATATTGAAGCACTCTTTGAGAGGCTTCCCATTTTCTCATTTCACGAATACAATACCCTCTCAGAATACTGCCCCTTTTCCACTTCAAACTTAATAAATTAAGTATTATGAAGACGTAAATTTAATCCGTATATATTAAATTAATTAAATAAAACATTGTTGCGTTATTAATTGGTTTTAAAATTTTCTGTCGGACCGTTATTTTACGACTCAATGATTCGATTAAAATTAGTGGACTGGAGAATGTAGAATGAACTACTCTAATGGTTGTTTATGTATATGGTTGTCTATTTATAGTTCTAATCAATCAAGTCGTAACAGTGTGTCTTATTTACTCATTTCTAATTGTGACAATTAATGTTCTCGGAATATTTTAAATTCTACGCTAGTCTCTTCGTTTGGAAGATTTATCTCTGCTTTCACTGATGCGAGGTAGCACGATAGTCGGTTGAGTCTGTCGCTTTTTTTTCGTACGTAACACGTTCGGAAAAAGCAAAACTTGTGTGTGATAATAAATAATTGGTGTGACGTAAAAGTTATTTAAGATATTTGCGATTTAATTTGAGGGCTTCTGGAAATTTAAAATAAATTGGAAATTTATTAGGTGTGTATGCAAATGCATTTGCGAAATAGAATGACTTTATTAATTTGACGTGGCTGTCGTTATATATGAAAATACGGCAATATAATCAGTAGAATTGTAAATAGTATACAGTATACGATTAGCTCAGACTTCAGATATGATGAATAATATATTTTAATGTAATTTTAATGTGATTTCTCCGAAAAGATAAATGCACATGCTTTTAAATACACATGTTACACCTACATTGCATATATATTTATCTGTTTCATTCATTACTGAGTTTCGAGATCTTTAATTTGATACTGAGCTTGTAGTCTTTATGCCCGCTAAATTTTCGGAAGATGAAGAGGTGATATAATGCCCTTATATGAGTAAAATTGATTCAGAATTGTTACAGATCTGGAAGAGTTTATTTCTGATGACGTATTTACTATTTTTAGTTTAGTATCTTATAGTTAGATTAATGATGCGCTAATTTGATTACTTTATATTTTTATAAAGAGTTTATGCGCCGCCATGAACAAAACGAAAGGCATTACAAACACTGAAAAGATTAGAATAGAAACTTTATTAGGGATTGGTTCATATTTTCAAAGCGAAATTGCTAGAAAAATGAAAATTTCACGGCGGACAGTAGCAAGAATTGCAACACTATCAAAGCAAATTTGCCTTCGACATCATGCGCTCGACAACATTGTTACCGGGAACGGAAAACCATCAAAAGGGGAGGATATAAAAATTTTTAGCACTGCTTCCATCAGAGACTTGTTCTATCTTCAGCAGTTCTTTAATATAAAAGCTCTTGCGAACTTGATTATATGTTATTGGATTAAAATGTTTGCCGGCCTGCGAAAAAAACACATTTAACCAAAATAATGAAGAAAAAGCGTCTATAGTGGACCAAAATGCATCAATATTTTACTGTTGAGGTATGGATAAAGATCTTTGTATAAAATTGTATCGCAAACATATTGAAAATTTGGTACGTAGACTTCCGCAGTCGTGGTCCATGCTATCCGCTTCTGGGTTTCCGGGCTGGAACCGCGTCACTAGTATATCTGCCGACGTTTCGTACCCATTTGTACTGAAACTGTTTCAATGCAGTAGTTCAGCCCTGAAGATGTCCCATACAAATGGGTACGAAACGATGTTTTCTTATATTACGTGTTAGCTACTCTTGTTGATTTCTTAATCACAAGTCATATTCAGTGACGAGTCCAGGTTCGAAATGGTTACAGAATAAATTAAATTCTTGGAATGAACACTTTCGGCACGTTATAAAAAGGATTGTGTAGCGCAGTGTTAATTCCACCTCACCTCTGTGATGGTACGGTCATGCATTACTGGGCTGGAACATCACCTCTCCACGAAGAGACAATGAACCAGTATTAATACAAAAATGTAATAGAAACTGTTCTATTGCCCTTTATTATAATATATATATATATGGTGAGCTAATAGCTATTGATTTGATATTAAATGGTTTGAGTAGATTGATACCATTGAACCTATTCACACAATATTAATATTGGGTCTGGGAAAAAGTTCGTGGCGTTTTTCCCGATAGATGGCATTGGTTGCCGATAACTAAAGAACAACAAGTCACAGCGACACCACCGACGGCTCGTTTTTTAGATGACCTTCTGAACGTTAGTTTGAGCGTAGGAACATTGTAATCGGTGCAGTGGTTGGAAAGTTATTCGCACTTGAAAATGGAGAAGAATAATGAGAAATTTCGCTATATTCTGCAATATTATTATGATAAGGGGAAGAACGCTGCGCAGGCTTGTGATAAAATTTGTGCTGTGTACGGTGAAGGTACTTTATCGAAATCTGTTGCGCGGAAATGGTTCGCTCGCTTTCGTTCTGGAAATTTCAATGTGAAAGATGAGTCACGCTCCGGTCGTCCAATCACTGAAAAATCTGATGAAATTCTTGAAAAAGTCCAACAAGATAAGCATATCAGCAGTGTCGATATTGGCATGGAGCTAGGCATTGACCACAAAACTGTTTTGAACCATTTACACAAAGCTGGTTACAAAAAAAAGCTTGACGTATGGGTTCCTCATGAGTTGAGCGTGAAAAACATGATTGACCGAATTATCATCTGCGATGCGCTGCTGAAACGGAATGAAATCGAGCCGTTTCTGAAACGTTTAATAACCGGAGATGAAAAATGGATTACGTACGATAATCGGAAGCGTAAAAGATCGTGGATAAAGGATGGTGAGCCGTCACAAGCGTTCGCTAAGCCAACATTGACGCCAAAAAAAGTGATGCTGTGTGTATGGTGGGACTGGAGGGGAATCGTCCACTACGAGCTACTTCCAACTGGTCAGACGATTGATTCTCAACTCTACTGTGCACAACTAGAGAGATTACGCCAGGCGATTGAAAGAAAACGGCCTGAATTGATTAATAGGAAAGGTGTTGTCTTCCATCATGACAACGCCCGACCACACACTTCTTTGATGACCCGTCAAAAATTGAGAGAGTTTGGTTGGGAAGTTTTGATGCACCCACCTTACAGTCCGGATATAGCACCCTCTGACTATCATCTGCTTCGATCTCTGCAGAACTCTCTCAATGGAATTAAGTTGGTTTCAAAAGAAGCCTGTGAAAACTACTTGATTCAGTTTTTCGACCAGAAACCACAGAAGTTTTTCACCGATGGGATCATGGATCTACCAAAAAAATGGCGAAACATTGTCGATAATAATGGAGCATATTCGGTTTAAATGAATTCGTCCACGCGCCATGCGGGGACCAGTTGAATTTTACTGAAAAAACGCCACGAACTTTTTCCCAGACCCAATATTATAATTTGATGATTAAACTAGCAACTAATTATACCAAACACAACCCACAAAACACATTACATTCAAAATCAGTTTAGTCACAAGATCTCAGTCGTCTCGATTGTCTGCTGATGATGACAACTTATTTGTCGAAATACGTATACAGAATACGAAAATTGATGTGGAAAGGGGTCATATATCAACCTTAAGTGATTAAGTTTTATTCATTTCAATCATTTTTTTGATTTTTAACAAATTAATATATAAAAAATCATCCATTTAAGAGTTAATAAAACAAATTCAGAAATCGTGTAGTTCTAATTACCGCTAGCCGCTACAATACCGCTACCAAATTCTAAAATATCCATATTTAGAATTCTTGAATATATTGTGTTGAGCTCGCTTTGCAAGATTATGATTCAATTTAGCTGCACGACACAAAAAATATTACTGCCACTGCAATAACTTCCTTAGAATTAGAATTCTTGAACATAATTTTAATTATTTTCGCGATTAATTATATTTAACGTTTAATACAATAAAAACGTTCGTTTCAATTTTGCTGACATATTTACGATTTCCTAATTGCATCGCATTACGTATCAAGATTTGCATGTCGAACTGCGTGAACAAATGAAAATATATGCAACCGCGTACGTACGTATGTATGTACATACATACTTAACACACTCACACGAGTAAGACAAACTGCCAACACCGACGTCGTGTTTTACTTGACCGCTAATTAAGAAACCTGGCGGTAATTACCACAAAACACATGTCGGATCGATTTCTATGATAATCGATTTAACTTAAGGGTTTTTTGGGTATCCAATGTAATGATACTTCCAATCGGAATCCTCTCACATAATGACCTGTCATGTGTGTGGACGGGTGACTTTTCTCCTCATTTAATATTTGTTCTGCGCTTTCTTGTTTTTTCTTCTTTTTTTCTGCTTGCACGTCTCTTTCGTGCTTCATTCCACGTGACGTTCGCTAATTAACACTGAACTGGGTAATGTTTTTCCTCGTTTCAGCCAGTGCAAGGCGAAAAATAAATACTATTACTCCTTAATTACACTTCCTCTTCTACTAAAGGCTGACAACTACGTACATGTTATGATGTACGGCTTACAATGCGGCAGAGTCAGTCATTCGAGACGTTAGTCAGGAACTACCTACTATATAATACTTATAAGTCTGAGCTAATAAATAAAATGCAGGTGCGCGCCTTCTTTGCGATCTTGGCTTCGACGGACATTGCTAAAATTAATAAGAAATAAAATGTGCTATTAATCAAGCATGTGTTTCTTTTTATCGAAATGTGGATACCATAATTTAGCGGGCGAGGCGGTTTTACGTTATATTTTTTTTCGAATATGTATTGCGGTTACGCAATTACTATAAGAAACTACGAGGCATGTTTTTTTAAGTAAGATCGCTTTGAATATGGTCGCCTATTCTTCGAAAAAATTGTATTTATCTTACTCTAGATCATGAGCATTCCAAACATTGTTTTTCATCGCTTATAATTGATGTGCGGAAATTCGGTCGGCCCTTCATTAGGCAGGTATACTTATAATGTTGAGCACTCCATTAAAGAAAATCATTCGCAGGACATTTTGATTCATTTGCACATTATTTTTCCGGTGTACATTGCCCCCTCTCATATGTACGAACTCATTAATAATTCTATAGATCTCTACACTTTCTGGAATAGCCCAGTTAATGAAGAAACCCTGATTCAAATTATGGAATCTTTTCCGAATAAATTTGCTTCTTGTGATGATATGATTCCTAGCTTTATTATTAAAGATGCTCTTCCTTTGCAAAAGGTTATCAATCTTACCATCTTTGTTTGTCTTTCCATCTGGAAACGTGCTAGATTCGTTCCAGTTTTTAAGAAGGATGATAAATCTAGTTTCTCCAATTATCGTCCTATGGCAATTCTTTCGAATCTTTCTAAGGTATTTGAGCAATATTTATACAATTCAATATTTTGTAATATTCGCTGCTATAATTTTCCACGTCACCACGATTTATTTCCTGGGAAATCTACCCTGACTAATCTGGCTTGCTGATAATCAAGGCCAGGTTGACAGTATACATACTGACTTTTTTCATGCTTTCCACAAAATATATCATCGTATATTACGACCTCCTTAAGACAATACAATGCTATCTCGAGAACCGAGTTAATTGTGTCGTTTACAATAGATTCAGTTCAAGAATATTTGCTACGTTATCTGGTGCTCCTCAGGGGTCAAACTTAGGCCCGCTATTATTTTTACTTTTTATAAAATACTTATTACTTATCTTGCCTTTTCCTGCCTTATGTTATGCCGATGACGTAAAGATTTTTACTGCTGTTTCTTCTATTGAAGTAGTCAATAAGCTACAAGCGAGTCTAGACCTTATTTCAGCTTGGTCTAAGCCCAGTAGTCTTTGTTTAAATATCGATAAATGTTTTGTTATGTCATTTATCTGCAAATTAACTGTTCCGTCCTCATATTCTATAGATGAGCACATTCTTGTGAAAGTCGACTCTATCAAGAACCTCGGTATTTTATTCGATTTGCTAATCAACTTTAACTTACATATTGGTAAGCTATGTCGTTCTGTGATCAAAAGTCTGGTTATGTAATGAAGATTACACAGTATTTTAATGATATTGGTTTTATTAAAAACACTTTTCTTTGCGGTGGTTGCTAGTAAGTTTGAATATGTGTCCATTCTTTGGTATCCCTTATAAAGATTGACAAGAAATATGATTGAACGTATTCAACGTCGATTTATGAAATTCCCGACATTTAAATCTTCTAGCGCGTATCCTGAACGTGATATCGACTACGTTCTTGTATTAGAGAAGCACAACGTTAAATTATTGAATTTGATTTGGCGAATGGTCGATTTTTGTAATTTGTTCTTTTTTATATGTGCTTTATACATATGTATTTTTGCTCTGTAATTGGGTTCGTTTGTTGGGCAATAAAGTGTATTATTATTAGGCACACGTTGAGAACAAAGAAGGGGTCTATCGCTGATATGTATGTACATACATATATATGTAATGCAGTGAGAGTTGGGGTTTTAAATTGTCAACTTTTTTGTTAAAAGAACTGCAGATATTGATAATAGGAAATTTTCAATCGCGACTGAACTATTGTTTCCATTTTAGAATTCATATAACAAGCAGCGTCAAAAATTCATTTTATTAATAAGCATCCTTTTGGTTTGCAAGAACAACACACTCTGATTCTTGTATTACAAACATTGTGTACATAAAGACATGCAATTTTTATCCAATTACGAGGATTTCTTAGAAATTGTTTCTTAGAAAACAAAAATACAACTGAACTCTCCGATAAACCTAATATAACGCATCGAATGTAGAATACAATATGCGATTCTACAAAATTGAATCATTACAAAACGTTGACTTTTTCCTGCATTAAATTTAGAGAAAAAGTTCTATCTATTCAGCTCTGACATTCCCAAGATTCCGTAAACTATAACATCATTACGTTTTCATTTGTTTTGCGAAAACTTCCTGTCCATCTCGTACAAAAACACGTTCTGCTAAGTACGTTTGTGTACGGCAGATACAACGAAATAACTTACTATACCGTAACGTAAAAAGTCAGAAACAATTTCCACATTAAATCGGAACACCAATGGATGCAGGAATAAATCTCTGGGCGACGTAACATTTACCTCCGACGAAGTGTAAAAAGATCGTACGATGTAATAAGTGGGTCCGTTAAATGTCATGATAAAAACTAGTAAATAGCCTGAAAATTACACGGAATCTTCAACGAAATACATTCATATAAATGTAATAATCGGGAATCACGTTCGGCCATTTTATTTATCGAGCTACTGTGTGAAACGTGTGCGAAAAGACCGCATCAGAAAAAAGACGATGAAAAGTGGAAGAACAACGACTACAAGAACCGCAACAGCAACAACGTTACAAGAAGAAGTACAACGGCGAACCTGAACGATGTAAAGGAAGTACGAGCAACAGGAACTGGTTAGACTAGTAATGCATCATATATACACATACAGTATGTTCCACGTTAAAAAAATATATATAAAAATAGTGAAAGTTAAAGTTACTACCAGATATATTTGTATTTAGTATTTATTACGTTCATATTTCTAGATTTAACAACTAACAAATTGCGTCTTCTTTAGGGCCTCATTTTATCTGTTGTCATAACATTATAATAACGACTTTCCTCCTCGTCTTCTTTCGTAATTTTCGTAAATTCCTGTTTTGTTAAAATTTCTTCATCGGTTAATTTGAACACATTGTTTCTCTGTCCAACATTATGATTGACAGTAACCCATATTAATTCGATGGAATTAAATCCCAGGTAATGCGATGATAGTCGTAAAGGTGTATGTCCATGTTTTCAAAGTAATTCGTCAAATTTATAAGTAGCATATTTATTTCTATTTTCCTTTATGAACTTCGGTTTTAAAATGTTTGGATGAAACTTTATACTTTTCTTCATTAACCAGACAATCATATCACATTTTTTACTATTTGCACAAAGCGCACGAGCTATTTGAATATTGTGATACGGCGCATTATCTGTTATATTACTACAGAACTTGGTGGTAAATTTGGAATTAGTTTTTCCAGCAACCATTTCTAATAGTTTCTAGAATTCATCACGTTATGGTTTCTCCACTTTCAGTAATAGAATAAAAATTAGTAATGCGTCCGAAATGAATCTTGAATCTCTCCACTTGCATTATAATTAATCGTTTTCTCTTAGATATTAGGGAAAATAGTACATTTCCACTTTTATAATTTTAATTTTTAGAAGATGTGTGTCTACTATAACAGTCGAACTGAAAAGTCCCCGGTCTGCCATAGTAAAACACAGTTTTTTGGCAAAATTCGATTTTATTATTCAACATAGTTGCCTTCGAAGGCGATACACCAACTATAGCGTTCTTCCAACTTTTCGATACCATTTTTGTAGTACGAAGTGTCTTTAGCCTCGAAATAGGCCTCAGTTTCGGCGATCACCTCCTCATCCCTGCTAAATTTCTTCCCGGCGAGTATTCTCTTGAGGTCTGCAAACAGGAAATAGTCGTTGGGGACCACATCTGGAGAGTACGGTGGATGGGGAAGTAATTCGAAACCCAATTCACTTAATTTGGCCATTGTTTTCATTGATTTGTGACACGGTGCATGTCTTGGTGAAACAGCACTTTCTTCTTCTTCATATGGGACCGTTTTTTTGCGATTTCGTTCTTCAAACGGTCCAATAACGCTGTATAATAGTCGCTGTTGATGGACTGGCCCTTTTTAAGATAATCTATGAAAATTATTCCATGCGCATCCCAAAAAACTGACGCCATAACTTTTCCAGCTGACTGTTGCGTCTTTCCACGCTTTGGAACCGGTTCATCGCGTGCAGTCCACTCGGCTGACTGTCGATTGGACTCTGGAGTGTAGTGATGAATCCATGTTTCATCCATTGTCACATATCGACGCAAAAACTCGGTTTTATTACGATTTAACAGCTTCAAACACAGCTCAGAATCATCAACTCGTTGTTGTTTTTGATCGAATGTGAGCTCGCGCGGCACCCATTTTGCACAGAACTTCCGCATGCCCAAATATTCATGCACGATGTGTCCAACACGTTCCTTTGATATCTTTAGGATGTCAGCTATCTCGATCAACTTTACTTTACTTTACGGTCATTTAAAATGATTTTGCGAATTTTCTTGATGTTTTCGTCGGTGACAGCCTCTTTTGGTCGTCCACTGCGTTCGCCGTCTTCGGTGCTCATTTCACCACGTTTAACTTAGCATACCTATCAGTTATGGTTGATTTTCCTGGCGCAGTGTCCGGAAACCCCTCATCAAGCCATGCTTTTGCTTCAACGGTATTTTTTCCCTTCAAAAAGCAGTACTTTATCAGCACACGAAATTCTTTTTTTTTTCCATTTTCTTAAATAACAAAAGTAGCTTCACTCTTAACGCAATATCTCAGTAACTAATGGTCGGATTGCTGTCAAATTTTTACACGTTTCGTTTGAAGGTTAGTACTATCTAAAAAACATATTGATTTAATAAGAGTAACGCCATCTATGTGTCAGACCGGGGACTTTTCAGCCGACCTGGTACATGAAATTTAATATGTGTTTCTGTTTCGATTACGGAAAAATTTAATTTGTTCCAAGAAAGAAATCCAGAATGCACGGAAATATTTATCTTTTCAACCAAAACTTGACGATTTTAGAATACATTTTAGTAACTTAAGGGTTCTTATGTATGACGCAGTTTTTTGCCCTCTAGGTCGACCACGTTTTACAAGATCAGAGAAAGTTGTGGAAATTCAATTGTGAAGCAGCCACTCTAATAGAGAATACTCTTGATAGGGACGTAACAATGTTATATGAATTAATCGTTTTCTCTTAGATATTTGATGCCTAGTCGATCTTTGAAAATACATTTTAGTGGCAATTTTAATTTAAAATTGTTAGCAACGTTTTATATTATTAATTGATTCGTAACAATTGTACACACTATTATTGCTACAAAGATTAAATGATAGTAAGCAAACTGCACTTTCTCTTAAACAGTTACAGTAGGCGTGGACATTCTATTAGTTAGTATCTACAGACTACAGGACATCTATCTCATCGCTAAGTAAAACGATTTGGAATAATCGAGTGAACCATGTATAAAATCAATGTTTAGAATCGGAATAGTTGAAATACTGTGAACTACTATATTTTTGTCCTAAATGTTTATTCACAATTCTTGAAAGCATACGCACATTATTAACGAGAAAAATTTCTCCCGAAGAGTTAAATTTAAAAGGAAAAAAAAAGTTACTATGGCTTCGTAGGCCTCGAATACACAATCTGCAATAGTTAGTGGCCGAGTATCACCTCGTTTATTATTTCGTCGTGGGTCCACAATTATTATTGTCGTCATTGTTAGTACGTAGTTGTTATTGTTGCTATTTTGTGCGTGCCGAATACTATTACGCGCTCAAATAACCGAGCGTCCGTGGAAAAAGGAAGCGAAGGAGTGCAAGGAGGACGGAGCGGCGTGTTTTGTCTCGAAGTCAATCGTCTGTGCAATCACTGTGTTGTGCGTTTGCACTTGGAAAACTTGAAAGTCGACCTGCGAGAAGATTATGAAAGATGAATGTACGGCCATGTAGCCTAGACGTTGTATATAATCGCAGCGCGTGCAGCGCACTCTTCTGCGTTCATTGGCCGATCGAAAACGCAACATTTAAATGGCTAGATGTTTGGAATGTTGGGCTTACGCATACTCGCGCGGATCTCTCGTACAGAAAACTGTTCCCGTCTCTAAAAGAAACACCGACGAAATTGAACTGAGGATTAAATATAACTTGCACGACGCAATTCTGTATTTACGATTTATGGGGAGCTTTTTACAGTTAATGTTGCAACAGAATTTGTTAGGATATCATAATTATATATAAATATATAAATTAGTTTCACGATGGGCAATTTAATGAAAATTATATTATTTTCTGCTACTCCATCGTTAATTAAATGCACAGAAATTAATTAAAAATTTCTGCGCTGGAGAAAGACTCGAACCTCTATCTGCCGTTTTCTAGACGACTGCTTTACCAATTAAGCCACCAGGCAGTGTAACTTCGAGTCCTTTAACACGCCATAAATCGTATTATGGAACAGATCTAATATTTATTTAAAAACCCCGCAGTTCGGTTATGATGTCATAATTATATATAAATAATATATAATATATAAATTAGTTTAATTAATTTCTGTGTATTTGATTAACGATGGAGAAGCAGAAAGTAATATAATTTTCATTGTTAGGATATCGTTAATATATTGTATTTTATAATGTAAAAATCAAACAAAAAAGTACATATGCATACACGCTGCAATTACTGTGGGTTTTAATTATAAAATACAAATATAGTGTGTGAAAAACTTAGTATAATAAGACGGACTTGTAAGTTTAAATTTACATTTTTATTATAAGATTTCTCTTAAGATTAATATTTCTTTTGCCTACAGCTTGTTAGGAAAAGGTCTTGTATCGCAATGCAAATATATACAATTACAATATTCATCGTAGGTTATTATATCTTTCTCTTGTATTTTTCTATGGGTAACAAGATCGCAAGTTGATTTTAACTTTTATCTTTCCAGGTGAGTTCCCTACAAGTCTACGAACGCCATTTCCTTCTCAACCGCAATAGTTGTAAGATTATATAATAAGTAAGTACAAATATGTTACATATGCGCAATCTAAAAGATAAAATAAAAATTTAAATTACTTTACGCCACAGGGTTTACTTGAATGAATATGTTTTTCGAACGCGTTTTAAAGGAATAAGAAGCGTATAACTTGTAAATGGTTTTGGATTGAAAGGTAATAATATTGATATGGGAATGATTAAATTAGAGAGGAATTTAATATGGAAAAATTGTGTTCATAAACTACCGAAAATGTGCAAAATCTAAATTAAAATTCGAATTTTTTTCCACGACTATAACAATAAATGTAAATTCTCTTTTCTAAAGAAAGGTAACTGTAACACCCTATAAGATAAAAGCAAACTGATACCAAATATAAGAAAATTCTTTAAGCTTTCGCGTGTAAATACAAAATATAAAGCCCGCCTTGCACTTTTTATCTAGATTTATACTCTTCCTGAATATTACTTATTTTAATTAAAGTATTTAAATTTATTTTTGAATTTTATGATATACAAGGTGGTACACAAAACGTCGGAGGGTTTAGATATCCCCTAAATTTCGTGTAATTAAACTTGTATTTATTACTAAAATTTAAAAAACAGTAAATATTAATGTACAAGGTTATGCGTAAAACGTGCGAGGGTTAAGATATCCCCTATATTTTGTGTAATGAAAATTATATAATATTTATTTTTCAAGAATTATAAATTAAAGTAGGAAATATTAAAATACGTATGGTTATGCGCAAAAGGACGGATAGTTGAGGTATCTCCTAAATTTCATGTTACTAAACTTGAAGCCATTGATTCATAAAAGGGTTAAGGTATCCTCTCGTAGGATAGTTTTATGTATCTATTTTGCTAGACTCGGGAAAACGAGTACGTAAGTTTCAAATTCTGTTGGTGGAAAAATTAATATAGGAAAATTGAACGGAAAAATGACAATAAAAGCTAATGGAAGACCTAAAAAGGGTAAGAAACCAATTGATTTTACAACTCTCAATGTTGCAAATAATAAACAAAGAGACTTCCTAGATTTGATATTACCTCAATTTTAGTTATTAACAGCCCAAAAATATCGGCGTCTTACGTGCCAATCTTTCTTAGAAAAAGGTAATTTTATTTTTACGATTGTTTACAATTATTTGTGAAAAAAAACTACAGTAATTGAATAGAATTATATTTGATCGATTGAATCATTGATCATGAATATACTACTATGATACTTTAGCAAAGAAATGGTAGTGTATCTCAAAGCATGAACTGAGGTTGTCAATTCGCGACAGCTCCGAGCGATTATTTATAAATCGTCCAGATAAAAAGATGAAAATCGAATTTAATTATGCGCGCCCGTGTCCACGTTATATCAGGAATGAATCGAGTTGAATCTCTTCCCTCTTGGCGACCGCCTCGCTGCAAGCTTACGTTTCTGCATACGTTAGTCATCGTGATAAGACAACGCGGGCGGAGTCCGAATAGGAAGTGTACGCGAATGCTATTTAAATTTAATCCGATGTGGCAGTGGCCAACGAATTAAATTATTGCACAAAGGAAAAAAAGAAACGTTTAAAAATATCCCACGTTTCGTTTTATTTGAACGAAGTACTTAATTTAATAATATCGTGCACTGGGTGCAGTAAAAATGGAATAGATTTTCCGATAATGTCCAAGTTAACTGGAGGCTGTAAAATATTCTAAAGAAATACTTTATAACATGCAGTAATTTCATATTTATTATGTTGGCATGAATAAATAAAGAAATGTTGAATAACAATTACTTCCTCTTCAGTTGTAATAAAAAAAATCTATTCGTAAATATACAAGTCTGTTGAAAAAAAAAGTAATTCTTTTTTTAAACATTGACTGGTATAAACAAAAAGTAGCAAGACTTTTTACTACAAATCTTAAAATAAACGCTTTGTTATAAAGTGCAGAAATTCGGTCGGTGCTTAGACGTGCGCTGAGCTCGTAGAAAGGGTTTCCTAACTGAATGCAGGGTGCGTTTTCGTTCGGAGGTATTGTATTACGGAGTTTTGTATGTTCTATAGAATTATGTCACGATTACGTAGATCGAAAAAACTACCATTTTCTGACACTGTAAATAAATTTATTTGTGAATTTCCTGATTTAATCTACGATGGCGCAAAATGAACTGCTTAATTTGTACTGGACGAAATATGACTGCAAAAAACACATGGCCAGTGGGCAGGCCAAATAAACCACGTACGATCAAGGAAGCAACTTCTGTTCGTTTTTATGTTCAACACTAATGTTTCGTTTATCAGATAACGAATCATTTTATTCATTCTGGAATAAGTTCACTAACTATAAATTACCTTATTTAAAAACATTAAGAAATTTTATACCGCCTGCTCATGAACATATTGAAAATAAAATTAAATCAGAATTAGAAAATAAAAAACTCTGATTAAGTGTGGACGAAACGACAGATTATAGAAAAAGTCTATTATTAATATCATAGTTCGTCTTAAAATGTCATCTTCAACCTTAATAACTTCCAGAAAAGTACAAGAATGCACTGCGGAAGTCACATCAGAAGTGGTGTTAAATATATTGGAAATATTTGGACTTTTTAGATGAATGGTACCGCAACTATGAATTCTGTAGACCAGTGTCGTAAAGACAGTTGTAGTACTTCTTAGATGTTACGTGTAAAATCCACGCTTTACATCTTGTGGCAGAAATGATTTTGACACTGCTGTCCAGAAGTAAATGGTTTGATAGCGCACACAAAACTAGTACTCCTCAAGTCCCCTACGTATTCGAGAATTCTACAGGAAATATCGCGACATCCCCGAACGGCCACAGCCAATTCTTAGGCGCTGGTGAACATGATTAAATACAGCATTTTATTTTCTGCGTTTCCAAAAAATTCAGTCTGTAGTTTTACAATTTGCAAGCAACTGCCATCAAGGAAAGTCAAAGAAACTATCAAAATGTTGATGTTGAAGCAAATTTACATATAATTTATAACAATTACAAAGAAGTGGTTGAAGCATGTGGTAAATTATAAAATCCTTCGTTACCATTAGTGGATTCAATGCAAATACTGGATACTGTACAAACACAGCTACACACAGCGACGACAACCAAAGCAGATAGTACGCTAAAGAAAGATGCAGATTTTACCGCATTCGAACAAATTTGTAGTGATAGTAAGTGCACAAATCCGTTAAGTATTAACAAACATTACTTTAATTATACAAATATTACATCACTAGATGTCGAACGTTTACTCTCTTCAAACAAGAAAGTGCATGTCGTTTAACTGCTCGTTTTTTCGAACTACATAACTGCTATATTATTGCATACAACGTACAACAGTTCATACAGATGTCAACACGTCCTCGCCCAATTAATAATCGAGCATGCTCATAGCGTGCAGCGTAAGATTTTTGGTTCCATAAAAACTTTTGCATGTCAGCTTGATAGTTCTTTATTGTAATTGAGAAATTTTAAAAGGTTCGGGTCAATTCTCTATTTAGCTCGTATTATCTAAAAAAAAATGAACGCCGATAGTATACGTTTGTTAAAATAATTGACGTCGCAACCACATAACTCTTCAAGAGTTATGTAATAAGCTATTACATAACATCTTTTGATCTATGAAAAAAATTATAAGTAGTTATAACCCAGGATTTAAATCTATGATTTAAGATTTTATTGGCAAAAGGAAATAAGTAGTTTGCTGTTTTACGACTGTTCGTAAATCATTAAAATTTACGTTTTCTCTATCGTATTTTATTTCGTATAACACACACACATACACGCGCGCATACATACACATACATATATACATGCAGGGAAGCACATTTGAAGACTAAAGTCGTGTTTGAGGAAGATCCCGCCTATACTGCTAACAAACGCGAAGTCGTAACTCTAAGTAGCTGTAAATGTTGTATGTAAGTGAGGCTTTTATCTTTTCAAAACTGAAAAGTAGGCGACGCACACGTAACTGTAAATATCAATTTATTCTAACACTCTCACACACCAAGTGAAAAGATGCAGTGATTTATGACCTAAAGACTTTTATATTTAAATACGTTCGACATGACATATAGTACGAATAAGATGTGTGGGTATACACACATACACATACACATACACACATATATATATATATATATATATATATATATATATATATATATATATATATATACATACATACATACATACATACATACATACATATATATACCGTGAATATATTTTATAATGCAACATGCACATACATACACTAGTTGCTAGAGTAACGTAATAATGAAATGACAGCAATATATTTTAGCGTGTATTTTATTTTGCAACATAGGATGTCAAAATAAGTTACTCTATTTTTGAGGTATGTATAGTGTAGAAGAAAAACTGTTATTAGTGAACTGGTATAACTAGAATATGAATTTGAGGAGAGTAGCAGATTTGTTTCAAATTACATATCCTGACCGTCCAAGACCGAGTCCAACTACAATAAGTAGGTTAGTACAGAAGTATAAAAATAATGGATGCATCGTTCCTAATCATAAAAAAAAGAATAGGCCAAGATATGTTATTACTGAGGCCAAAAGAGATGAAATTCTACAAACAATCGAAAATAATAATATGCTCTCCACAAGAGCTTTAGCACAAACTACAAATGTAAGCAAATCTTCCGTGCATAAACTACCAAAACGAGAACATTTTAAGTCGTATCATTTTCAAAACCACCAGGAACTAATTGCGAATGATGCAGATAGAAGAAGTAACTTTTGTGAAATCATGTTGGATAAGCTTCATAATGATGATACTTTACTACGCAGAATTTGCTTTACAGATGAAGCAACATTTTATATAAATGGTGAAGTAAATTCACAGAACTGCCGCTACTGGAGTAGACAAAATTTGCATAGATATCATATCACAAGGACTCAGCGGCCACAGAAAGTCAATGTTTGGACTGGGTTGATTGGACGCCATATTGTAGGACCGTTTTTTATTGAGGGTACTCTTACAGGAGAAAAATATTTAGAATTGCTTGAGTACAGAGTTATGCCAGCCCTCCGCGCTTTAAATGTTGATGGTGAGATTTGGTACCAGCATGATGGCGCGCCGGCACATAATTCTCATATGGTTAGAACATTTTTCAACCAAAGATTTCCAAACCGTTGGATAGGCCGTGGAGGAGAAGTAGAATGGTCCGCAAGGTCACCAGACCTGTCTCCAAACGATTTCTTTCTTTGGTCATGTATCAGAAATAAAGTTTTTCATGGAGAACCTCTAAACAATATTGACCAATTAAAAAATAGAATACGAGTTGCTGCAAGAGAAATAACTCCAGAGCAGATACAAAATACAATAAATGAATTCTACAATCGCTTAGGATACTGTCTGGCCGTCAATGGTGACATTTTTGAAAATTTGTTAAATTAGTTTTTAAATTTTGTTCAACTACTATATTTCACATCCTATGTTGCAAAATAAAATACACGCTAAAATACATTGCTGTCATTTTATTATTACGTTATGTATGTATGTGCATGTTGCATTATAAAATATATTCACGGTATATATATATATATATATATATATATATATATAAATACATACATACATACATACATACATACATACATACATACATACATACATACATACATACATACATACATACATACATATATATATATATATATATATATATATATGTACATACATATCTATATATAAGCTATACATAAATTTATAATTCGATTATTATTAATTATGGAAAAGAAGAATATTATTTATTATTATATAGAATTGATTGCTTTGCACATCCACGGAAATGAATTGGAAAAGTAAGAAAATAATCTGACAATTATAGTGACAGAAAATATCTTCATAATGTGTTAGACGATCGAATGCAATCATAATTGGGGTCATTCAAAAACATTTCATTAATTATTTATTATTTTATTAACAACGGAGAAGAACAATCTTACAATGCTCGAAATATAAAGCAAGAATAACAAGTACATAATACATACTAAGTAACAAGAACTACGTCTAGCCTATACAGTAGCTAGTAATTAAATTAGGTTTCAGTTGTGATGAATAATATATTTTAAAAACATATTATTGAACTCTTCTCAAACATCTTTTAGGATATACATATTTCTTAATACAAAAGCTTACAATATACATATATTTATTTCATTCATAGTATTAAGTTTCAGGGTCGGTAATCCTTTGCCGAATTCATAATCTTAACTACGCTCGCTAATTTCTAAGAAGATGAAGGGGTGGTATAATACGTTTATACAATACAATTTTTGCTCTCTATGCGGGGCACGAACCCGTGGTCTCATTGTTTTAAGGACTGTGCCATCACCATTACACCACGAAGGCAGTGAATTCTAGTCCTTCTAATGTGCCATCAATTGCATTATTAAAACAGTTATTAAATGAAAACACACGGTAGGTTATTAATTGTATAACGGGTCGTCCAATAGGGACTTTGTGTTTGACAGTTGATAGCGGCCATATTGCTGAAGCTATATCTGTTGAATTGGCTGTTATTTATCTAGTTTGTTTTGCCAAATTACCATGGACGGATATAGCGTTCAACACCACGTGCAAATGATAAAATTGTTTTATCAAAATGGGTGTTCTGTTCGGGCAACGTTCCGCGCGCTTCGCCCATTTTGCGGTCGCCATAATCATCCTACCGAGAGGACTATTCGCAGTGTGGTGGATAAATTAGAGTCCAAGAGTTGACGTACCCATTTATCCAGAAATGAGTACGTCAACAAACAAAATTGTCGAATTTGGGACGATACTAATCCACATGAGATCCAAGAGCGTCCAATGCATCCCGAAAAAGTCACTGTTTGGTGTGGATTTTGGGCAGGCGGCGTCATCGGTCCATATTTCTTTGAGAACGACGTTGACCAGGTCATCACCGTCAACGGCGAACGCTATAGGTCGATGATTACCAACTTCTTTTGGACTGAATTGGATAATATGGACACTAATTACATGTGCTTTCAACAGAACAGCGCAACGTGTCACACAGCTCATATCACATTGGATATTCTGCACGAGCGATTTGAGGGCATGGTCATCTCACGTGGAGGTCATGTAAACTGGCCACCGAGACCGTGCGATTTGACCCCGTTAGACTTTTTCTTGTGGGTTTTTTTAAGTCGTAGGTCTATGCGAATAAGCCACAAACCACAGCGGCCCTCAAAACCAACATAACCCACGCCATCGGTCAAATTCATATACGTCAGAGTCGTGGAAAATTGGACATTGGAAGCCGCGGCGGACATTTGCACGATGTTATATTCCATACATAATGGCATCGATGGACTTTACAAACGAATAAAAAATTTCCATGATATCTCACACACGCTTTGTTTTATATAAATTTAAATATAGAAAGCGCTATAGTTATGCACTTTTACGATGCTAAACTGAAAAATTCTGATTTTAACCACATCTTTACATTGTATATGCAATACAGAAATTTTAAAAAAATATCTGTTCTCTGCGCGGGACATGAATCCGCTATCTCATTCTCTCTGGGAATGTGCCATCACCATTAGACCACGAAGACAGAAGATTTTAGTCCTTCTAAGATGCTATAAATTATGTTATGGAAGCAGTGATTAAATAAAATTATATGCATAAAGTTCTAGTTTTCATACTACTGGCGGAATATGAGGAGATAACATCTCAATAAGTGCATCAATCGAAAGAATCTATACTCCTCGTGTTTTTGAATATTTAATGGAAGGTATTGTATACATATATGGAGTATATCATACGAAGTTACAGTTTCTTGTAATTGCGAAAAGACTACACTACACTATCACATAACCTGTATCTTAATTTCATGCCACTTTTATGAGACATCTTGCGAGAATTTTTCTGTACAAGAGATCGGTAGATTAGTAAGAAGTCACAGTTATGAAATGTCCACTACGAGCAACAAACTAAACCAGAAGATATCGCGGTGGATTCCGTTTTTTTAAATTTATTTTTCATTCTCGAAGCTTTCAAAATAAATTTAATTAAGTCATACGTTAATGTGTAAACTAGTAACTCAATCCCTACCAATTACACATATTCCTACACGAACTCAAGTGACGCGAGATAAAGATAACATCAAGTTGCTTACTCCAGCATAATTATCGTAAGAGAGGTCACGTTAATAAAACAACACATGTAGGGAGTCTGCCGTTTACACATGTAAGACGAAAATGTTGATATGTACATACGTTGGAACACGTATATTTAAGACCTCGAGCAGTAATGACATCTGTGCCTCGTTTTTTCGTCTTTTGCACTAATTTGTACGACCGAAAGCGTTCCATTACCACCATCACAGGGATATCATTAGCGTCGAATAACCGTATTGAAACTCGGTACGTATGTATATATTAGGTACTATTGGAATCACATTATGTAACAACGAGTCGCTATTATTATTTGAAAATTACATGTATTTTCTTCCTTTATGTACCTCGATACGTATTAAGTACTCTTTTTATCCATTTATAATTTCTGTAGGTAATTTGTTATGTGTGTTTATGTAGGAATTCTTGGAAAAAATGTATATGAACAGCTACATTATTTTTAAAACATATTCACCTGCTGTGAGCATATGTGGATAATTTTATAATAAATATGCTTCGAACAATAAAAAAGTTTGACTGTTTTTCATGTATTTTTTTTATTTATGCTAAACTATTTGAATATTGGACTCTTACGAAAACTTGAAACACAAGAAGACGAGTAAGAGTTTTTAATAAACTAATATCTAAAATACTATATAGTCCTCACTGCAAAGCCAGCGCTCCAACACCAAAACGGCACACCATTTCAATATATTGCGACGTAATCCATTTCAAAAGAAAGAAAAGGGAAGAAAGTTGATAATTCAGACAAAATAAGCGAGTGAGGGTTGCCACCCCTCTCGAACAAAGTAAACTTGTTGCCCCGCTCGAGAACTCCGCCCGGTTTGAGCCTGCTACTTCAGGGGTGGGAAAATAGTGAAGATGTTCAGGGGACGTCACAGTATTGAAGAATTCTCAAACGCCGTCTAACACTGAAGACAGCTCGATGTTCGGCAAAACAAGCAATAATAAGATTTGCAAGTGGCAAAGCAGGATACAGGCGTAAATAGTGATACAAACAAACAGAAAAAAATGACGGGCCCACTAGTCTCTTTCAATTTTTTTTAAACCAAAAACATTCATAGGTAAAGTCTATTGAGTCAATAGAGACTTAATATTACAAGAGGGAAAAGAACGAATATCGAGTAACAATGGTGTGATGATACATGTCAAACTAACCTTCTCGATTAATCAATAAACAGTTTTATTATTGACAACATGTAAATATAAAAATTAAATATTACAAATAACCCCGAGATATACGTATTAGGTTCACAATTTCAATTCAATTAAATGGAGCTTATTCAAAATGTTGATACGCTGTGCTATATTAAATTATTAATTATGAAAATAGTTGGGTGAAATAAATATCCAACGCGTATGTACATGTTAAACGGGAAAGATAAAAGTTACAGTTTTTACTGCAAGTGATCCACGCTTGTCTAAATAATAAAAAGAGATTGATAAATCACAATTTAACTCTAATATCATACTGTAAGATTAATTATTGAATTTATTAGATTCATCTCGAAAAACTTGTTAACTAAATTACAGTTATTAAGAGGGATTTATCGCCAAGAACCTTAACACATAAGATAAGCAAAAAGATTACTTGAAAATAAACTACAATTAGCGATCTGACCTTGTTACGTCGCAATTTCGAGAGTTTCATATTGGTCGGCGATAGCTTACTGTTCCTTTCTCCGCTACGAAAATAGTCCCGATAAAATTTAATGTATGCATAGAAAAAAAACACAACTGAATATTTAGGAAAAGAAAACAACAGAAATTAATACTCGTCGATAAAAGTAACTGAGGAAAATTCTTACTTTTACGATGGTTTTTCTTTTCCTAATATAAAACTAAATGCATCGTACAGACCCTTACAAATGAAATCAGAAATTATATTCTTAATTCGAAATATCCAAATGTCTTCTTAAGATAGAGGACTAATTACTAACTTCACAAAAGGTAACGCCTCTAATAATTGGATATTTTATTAACGAATCAAACGAAATACCCTACTAAAGAGTCAACTTTCATAAGAATGTGACTATCTATAAAATATGAGGAAGGGAATGTATAAATGACGTAATAAAGCATTTATAGATGTTGAAACGAAGACGATTAGACTTAGCCGAAATAAGATCTGGACTCTCTTGTAGCTTATTAACATCTTTGACAGAGGAAGGAAGCAGCAGTAAAAGTCTTCACGGCATGAGTAGTAGTATGAAAAGTAAACATAATAGTGGGTCTAAGTTTAAACCCTGAAGAACACTAGATGACGAAACAAATGTGACGTTGAACTACATCCATTGTAAAAGACATAGTTAACTAGATTCTCTAAATAGGATCATATTATCTTAAGAAGTCTAGGCGCTTATTTATCTAGTAATATATGATGATCTATTGTGCCGAATGCATGAGAAAACTCAGTACATACAGTCAACCTAGAATGACATATTTAAGAAAAAAATTGCGTAAATTGCGAAATTAATTGATGTCTGTCAGCCAATATAATAATTCTGTCAGTAAACTTTTTAAAAGAGCCTAGTATAACACTAATTATTAAGCACAAATAACCTGGAAAATTACAAAAAAATGAAAAGATGACAAAGAAATTAAAATCAGGTAAACCATGAATTAATTAACCAACTTGACCGACGCAACAGCGGAGAAATATCGAACAATAACCGTCGTGGAATCGACGAAGGAAACAAGAAGAAAACGACAACAAACGAACCAAAAAAAAAATGTAAGAAAAAACGAAGAAAAAGGAAGAGAAAGACCAAACGAAGCATACAAAAAATGAATGAAGAAAAATGTTTACTATGTTCAAAAGACATCAGTTTCAAATGGGCACGATGGCGATGCATCTATCCCGTATAAAGAGAGACGGAAACAGGTAAAACATGCAAGTGCAATTTACGATTGAAGAAGGACGGGTATCGCGTAAATAACGCTATGATAGATAAGGACGCCGTGGAAACGTCAAACGGGGGACTTGCGCGTCACTGTTCGCGGAACAGAGAGGACACCATTCTCACGAGGAAAGTTGGAAAAGAGATGGTTATAGGTCAATGGACCTAATACAAGGCCATCCCGAAGAAGAGAGCTTCTTTCAAAGTTAGGAGAGAAGGCCTCTTTAGATAATACACGTGGATTTTAGACTGGTACAGCAAGAAAGAGACTTTCCGGTCTCAAATTAAGGAGTAAGGTCTGATGGTCATCCTATTATAATTACAAGTTATGATTTAATCTAGTATTCGAGTGAAAATAGCTTGGAATAAAATTTTTATAGAAATTTAATTAGCAGTAGCAAGATATTTTGTAATACAGCGCTAATTAGGATCATAAATAAATTTAACGTCGTTATTATTATCTTTAAGGCTATAAATAAGAAACGATACGGGCTACATAATAGAATCTTAATAATGATAGCGAATTGATGTTTGTATTTATTGTAGATTAAAGTTGGGGCATATACAGTTAGTCACAAAAGTGTTCGTACACCCCGTCGATGTTGACTATCATCAAATGTGAACATCCTGCTATAAAAAAGCATATCTACTTCTAATAACAATATGAAAGCTGTTATTATTTACAACTACAACAGAATTTGTTAAATATTCTAACATCGAATGTCAAAAGTCTTCGCACACTTCACTTTTAAGACTTTCTCAGTTGTAAGCAATAAATTTAGAAAGAATTCGGTAAACTCTCCTCATAGTATCACGCATTTGCGAAAAATAAGCATTTAATAAATTTATAAAGATGAGTCGTAAAAGTAAACACACGTCTCGTAATATGTGCGAGTTAACAACACTGCACAAAGAAAAAACAATCCTTAGCCAAATAGTCAAATTTATTGAAAAATCGTGTTCTGCAGTGCAGATTGAAAGAAAAAATATTCAAATATCCGCGCGTACACACGTACTGAAACAGGGATCATTCGTAAAACCAGTGTTACAATATCACGGGACTACAAAACACGGAGTTCTGCGAAAAACTCGAAATCGGAAATTTTCATAACTTTCTTTTGCATTAGGCATAACAAAATTTATGTTATAGTTATATGCAATTATTTCTGTTATATTATTAATATTAAAAACATTGTACATAGAAGAAAGTTTCTTTTAGTTATTTTTTTGAAAATGACGCAAAAACGATAAATTTTCTAAGTTGGTCATTTATGCACACCACTGTAAATATATTGCGTGTTTTTTAGAGATATTTAGAGTCTGCGCTATCTCAAACGCTTTCAAACGATGATCCTTTAATACCGTGTGCATTTTTTCGAACATTTCTTTCTAGTAAAGTAGCAGATATACAATGCCTGGTACACATTTAACGGTCGTACAACCATATTTGAACTCACGAAACCATTTACCAACAATGAAAAATCAAGAAGTACTTAATGACAGCACGTCTTTGGCACTGTCAACCTTGTCAAAAACTCTGAGACGCTCTTAAATAGTTATTAAGAAACTAATAAAGGTAGCAATCTGAAATATGACAGTTAACGGTGTTGGTGAGACAACCTGCCGACACACCATATAAACAATCTGAAAGTGCGCCATCTATCAGTCATTCCACGAACTTTTCAGTCCACCTTTGTATTAGTAGTATTCACTTCTTTGAGTTCTAATCTTTTCGAGCATGTAGAAGTCCTTTATTATAGATTATTCAAAATATTTTATTAAATTAAACACATGTACCAGGTGTACAGAAAAGTCATTACCGGTTTTTCTAACAGATGTCGCTAAGCTTAAGTATGCAATGTTATGATTTGGCACATATGTCATTTTATTCTACTAACATCAAACTTCAAAGCCATACATGTTATATTTTGCGACACTAACGCTGTCATAGTTTTATACCTCTTTGAAAATATCGATTTTGTGCCTGAAAAAGAGCACGTGCGGCGCACATCACTTTTCTTATTTAATCGAAAGAAAAAAGCCGCTGAAAGCCATCGTTTGCAATTCGAAAGTGGTGATTTCGATGTGCAAGACAAAGAACGTTCTGGGAGACCGTAAAAGTGTTTGAAAATGCGAAACTGCAGGAGGTATTGAATAAAGACCCAACCCGAATTCAAAAACAATTGGCAGAAGCATTTAATATGGCCCAAGAAATGATTGGCGACTGATTACGAGCAATGAGGAAAATCAAAAAAGATGTGAAAATGCGCCGAAAAATCGTCTGTGAAATGCTGCTTCAAAGGTATGATCGGAAGTAATTTCTGCATCGAATAGTAACAGGTGATGAAAAATGGATTTATTTCGAAAACCCTAATCATGGTTGTCATCGGGCGAACCGGACCAACGACACCAAGGCCAAATCGTTTTGATCGCAAGGCAATGCTCTGTGTTTGGTGGGACCAGAGTGGCGTGGTGTATTACGAACTGTTGAAACCTGGTGAAACAGTTAATAATGATCGCTATCGACAACAAATTATCAATTTGAACCATGCATTGATAGAAAAACGTCCAGAATGGGCGCGAACACACAGTTAGGTGATTTTACAGCACGATAACGCACTATCTCATACAGCAAAACCGGTCAAGAAGTGTTGAAAGCACTTGGATGGGACATGATACTCTCCAGACCTTGCCTCGTTCAACTTCTCGCATCAATGGGATACGCACTTGCAGAGCAGCACTTCGCCAATTTCGAAGAAGTTAGAAAATGGCTCGATGAATGGCTTTGCTCAAAAGACGAACAGTTTTTTTGGGATATCATCCATAAATTGCCTGGAAGATGGGCAATATGTGTAGAATCAAATGACTAATACTTTGAATAAATAACTTTTTCCATTTTCTTGAAAATTATGTAGTTTTTTTTCTACGAAAAAACCGTTAATCACTTTCCGGTACACCTAGTATATCGATAATGGCTTACAATATTCTGTCTTCTAAAGAAAAAGTAGTAATGAATTTATGTGAAACCTTTAACAACCATTTATTTTAATTTACAGGTCCATTAATTACTATAATAATTATTGATTTAAATCGATTACTTACTGTACTTAGTGTTTTCATTCCTGTTCTTTATTCTAATAAATACGTAATTAATAGGTTGAGCGTACGACATACATATTTTAAACTAGCAATTAGTGGAAAGGTACCGTAATCTAAATATGTCTACCCTGCGGTCGCATATGAACAGCAGGTGTAGTAATGTTTTGACAGGCGTCCCATGGTTGTTTTCCTTACAGGAGCGTTGTCATAATTTGTCCGATGGTCTGCGGTCAAATGTCAGGATGTGCGGTGCAGAAGGACGTATGCAGTGTGTATTTTATTTTGTTTTTTCTATTGCGTTTTTGTTTCGTATATCGCGACCAAGTGCGCTGGGAGAAACGGCACGTGTCCACATAATGGGAAAGACTTCCGCAGCCTACGCAGCGAAATGTATTTCTTTTTATTATTTCACTCGCTTTTCGGGTAGAATTACGTGAGGTGTAAATATGTGGGTTCATTTTTTCGTCTTTGTTCGTCGATGTTAAAAAAGATTAATCGAATTACATATTATTAAATGTTCGTTGAGACTTTAAGGCCATTTTTGTTAATAACTGCTAAAATGAGGATCATGGTCGACCCACCACAGGCGCGCACTTAATAGTAGCTAAATAAAAATGAATAATCATATATAATTTATGAAACGCGAAACACCCTTTTATTCAGCGTCTTCAGTGCGATCGTAAACAAGATAAGTTAGTTAAATATTTGAAGCATCAGATATATTTCAACAAATCGGAAAAAGGCTCTCTTCATATAAGTGATCAGGAGAGGATAAGTTCGGTTAAATATGTGAAACATACAAATATGTTTCCACTGGTTGTTTCAGAAAATCGAGTTGAGAGATTGTGTCTTCAACAGCCACAATTTACATTTTTGGGTGAAACAAAATCCCAGAGCTATTCGAAAATATATACCAGAGAAAGCTTGCTGTGAATGTTTGGCTAAGCATCCTAAAACGAATAGACTAAATGTAGATAAATACTTAAATGTGTTGAAGGAACAATTGGATAATATTCCATTAAATGTCAGAGCCACTTACAACAGCATGGTCGAATGAATGTTTTTCAGGTAGGTGGATCGGGCGAAAAGATGCCCGAATATGAATCGCCTTGACTTTGTTATTTTAGCTTTTTGAATTAATTACTCTAGATATATTGCAAGGCGTCCTAAATTCAATTCTACAAAGGCTATAATTTTGTCTTCAAACCAATGGCTACCTGTTTCAGTATTTGCGTCAACTATCATTATTATTATTATTTTAATTAGATTTAAATAAAATTTACATTTTGCCATATCATTCCTACTTAACGAATGGGAATACAACATTTCTTTATTACTCTTGTAGATTCCAAATTAATCGTACGATCTCATCACTATATATATATATATATATATACACTGCAGGCCATAAGTTTGGAATCACTTGCATAAGTTAGGAATCACTTCTGAATATAATGAAAATATTGTAGTGGCTTTAACAAACATTGTAAAAATAAAACAATATTAATATACTAAAACGTTTTATTATAAAATAAGCAGGAAAAAAAGCAAATTTTATTTATTTACATCCACTTATTTTTATTATCAACTAAACGGACTTTTCATCGAAATACCCTCCTTTTGCTTTAATGACGGCAGCACACAATCGCGGTAAACGAGACACTAATTTTGTAAGGGTTTCATTGGGTATATTTGCCCAAGAATCTTGTATAACTTGCCACATGTGAGTCTGGGACGTCGGACACTTTTCACGCACTTTTCTATCCAATTCTTCCCACAACAGCTCTATTGGATTGAGGTCTGGCGATTGTGCCGGCCAAACCATGTTTTGTAAAACACCGTCAGCTTCCTGTTGTTGGAGATATCCTCTACATAAATGAGAAGAATGTTTTGGGTCGTTGTCTTGCATGAATATAAAGTTTTCTCCAAGTAATCTCAGACCAGAGGGCACAGCGTTGTGTTCGAGAATCTGTCTGTAACCCTCCTTTTTCAAAACTCCGTCGATTTTCACCAGATCTCCTACACCAGCCGAAGAAAAACATCCCCAAACCATTACAGAACCGCCACCATGTTTTACCGTGGGCACCACACATTGCGGTAACATTTTTTCCGTAGCAGTTCTTCTTACAAATATCCGACGTCTGGAACCGAAGACCTCGTACTTTGATTCGTCGGTCCATAGTACTTTTTCCCACTGTTCTATTGTCCAATCTTTGTGTAACTTAGCCCATTGTAGCCTTTTTATTTTATTTTGCGGACGTAGAAGCGGTTTGCGAACTGCTACACGTCCCATCAGTCCAGCCGCTCTGAGCCGCCTTTTTACTGTGGTTAAAGAGATCCGAGTTTCACGCTCCCTGTTAAACTCACCGCGGATTTGCGAGGCCGTTAATCTTCTATCTCTTTTCGACGTCAATATAATTGTCTGATCTTCTGCAGGAGTTGTAATTTTTGGTCTTCCTGATCGCTTTCTGTCCGTATACCCTCCAGTAGACTGGTATCGTTTAATTGTATTTTGTACACCTTTGTACGATATCTTCATTCTTTTCGCGATATCCCGTATAGAATCTCCCCGATTATGATGACTAATAATTTCTACACGTTTTTCTAGCGATATCTGCTTCCTCTTCGCCATAATCAAACGATGTTTACTGATTCTACACACTTTTATGTGTCTACACACTTAAATGATTCGAAGCAACTAAAATATTCTCATTACTTCAAAATGTATAGATACTTATAAATATAAAAACTAAATGTAATTACAAAAGGTTTATGCGGAAGGGTCTGCAATAAAATTTGTCCATTCCAGGTAATCGTTCATTATGCAGAAATATTACCTGCTCGAATAAATAATACCGCACGCAGAGTTTCCTTAATCTCTGGTTATTTTCCAACTATTAATGCATTTAAAACTACATCTTTTATGTAAAGCTTTATAATGTACTTAAGAATAATCCTTTGTACTTATATCAAAGTAATACGAACGTAACATAGATAAATTTTAATTTTTATGAATTTACTGGAACTGATTCTAAACTTATGGCCTGCAGTGTGTATATATATATACATATATATATATATATATATATACACATATACATATATATATATACACATATACATATATGTAAATGTAAATGGATATGTATATGTATACATAACAAAAAAAACCTCAATTATTACACCTACATCTGCAATCCTATTAAAAAAACACAAACAAGTTTTCGATTTTGTTATTTATCACATAATGTATGTATATATGTAGTCAACTTTCATTTGCAGAAAGTTGAATTTATTCAGAACACTTACATTTTTCATGAACGTAAACAAAGGCCGCGCTCAATATACATAGAAGTCATCACACGTGCTGTGATGAGTAAGTTGTTTAATAGTGAAACTGGGTCAGCTCGCCATTTAAACTAACTGCTAATTTCCTTTAGCGACAGCGAGGTTCACAGTTCACAGGAATTTTATGAAAATTGACCGAACATTGATGTAGTTACATAACATAATTGTAGGGCGTGCATGCACTTGTGACGCTATGCGCTTTGGAGGGAAAAACAACGGAATTAACTTTCGAAATTTAAAATTTACGTTCGAAGTGTTTGATTTGTAATTGGTTATGTTTGAAACATATTTATTCTACTTTGTTAGAGCGAAAATGATGTCATGTTTCATGACTGTTTTTTAGGGAAAGACATCGAAACAAATAAATACAATTTGTATTCAAATAGGAATATTTTTTTTCATGTAAAATAAGGCAAACGTTAATATGAAATGTGGTCTATAAAACACAGATTTCTATCCCGTGGAAGTAATTCACAGCCATTGATCTATTTAAGGCTCAAAATGAAAAAGAAAATTCAATCATCATGAGACCGTGCTTGAAAAAGATATTTGCTTATAAAATTAACAAAATGGCGGTTCATGTAATGTTTTGCGGTAATCAGATTACGAAATTTTATTTATTTTTAAATGCTTATTGGATCTTGGTTTTGGAACAGCGGTTCTAAATCTTTTTTCATCTGCCACATAACTCGGAACATGTTATTTTTATCACACCTGATCAAAATTCCTTCTATTTTGTAGCTTTTACAGCTGTCGTGCTGAAAGTTTGAGTGCGACTGTTAAGACCTGAAAATGTCCCATAGAAGTGGTGACGAAACGTCGGTGAAGAAAGTATGCACAACGACCGCGGAAGTCTACGAGCCACATCAGAGGATTAGGTTTTTGAAAAATTGCAGCAAGCTCTGTCAAACACGGATTCCCTATTACAATGCGTAGTTTTCCTGAGAATTTTGGATTTTGGGTTGTGAAAATGAGTTCATTTTATTACAAAGCACGAAATTTTTATTTTTTACTACTCCTTAAGAATTTACTCATGCGAACCAAGCCTATTTCTTGGCAGTTTTTCGAACAAATGAAACTTTACTAAATTAATCGTGGACGTAACCTTTATCTGAGTACTTCGCCTAATGATCTGTTATTGTCAGTGCTTTTCACCATCAACTGTGTAAGAAACGAAATCGTTTGACAAATTTTCTTTTCTTGACAAACTGATAAAATCGTATCAGAAGTTGCTGCTACTCCATCTGTACATATTCAGCAAGAACATTCATATCTCAATTGTTTTTCTTGGAAATACGTATTGAGAAAATCTATCTATGCCTGTTATTGACGTAACAAGGTCTTTGCAAAATAGAGACTACTCAACTGTTTCAGTTTCGTCAAAACGAATTAAAGTCATAAGTTTAGCTTTGCCACTGGCATCAGTCGACTTTTCCAATTATAAAGCGAATTTTTGCAATCCTTTATTTCTATTACGACGGCTTCATTATTTGCAAAGATATTGCTAATTCTTCAGCTCACTCTTTCATTTGGCAACGGTATCTTCTCAATTTGTTCCACGGCTTTAACACCAAACACAACTTTACAAATTTCCTTACACGCACGTAAAACAGGTTTTTCCCCAATGTTCCGCGCCTTCTTATTGTGATCAATTCTGGCACTTTGTAGGAAGAAAGATATTCTTAGATGCATGTTGTACCGTTGGTGTGCCAATTTTTCCTGACTAGGCAAAAGACTCCAGAAATATTCGACTGATTTCTGAGTAACATGCTGGTGATTTTGCTCCAAATGCCTTTTAATTTTATTTGGTACCCTTGACTGATTTACCATAGTTGTACATTTCTGCTATGAACAAATGTCCGCAGCAGAAGTGTCTTCTCCAAGCCAATCGAAACCAAAGTTTAATTACTCGTTTTACTTCCGGTACATTTTTGTCAATTTGTGTTCAGAAGATTTCGTCAATGCCGTTGGTTCTTGAACATAAAAGAAAATAGCTGTTGACGCTGCTTCGTATGGTGAATCAGCCTTTTCTATATTTTTTATTTAGAAATTCACCTATTGCCAATGTTATGATCTTCAAGTTCCTTGGAAGTCAACTTAGTTCTAGTTACAGACTCAAGTGGAATTTTCTAATTTTCTATGCATAATAATATATAGTTACAATACAGTTAAAAATAAAAACAAATTAGAAATTGCGCGACATACCTATCGTCCTCTAGCGGCATACCGGTTGAGAGCTACTAGTTTAGAGGTCAAAACTGTATTCGCACTACTTTTTTCTGGCGTATCATTTTCTGCCAGCAAAGAATTTATAGAAGGAAAAACAAGTCATTATAATATATTTTCGAAATGATTCTAAAACACTACCACTCAAGACTAATGAATAACCAATTTGCATCTACCTCACAAATTAATAGCACAATAATCGTTCAAGCTTAACGGTAATAATGTGTTAAAAATTCTGTATATACCGTACCCCCAACAACGTCTATAAATGTCAAGTTGTAAAACGATCAATTTACGACTAGAATTTTAATATTAATACCTCGCGATATGTCCAGATAATTTCCTTAACGCTTTTTAAACGCCGCGTTCACTTGTTACCGACCTTGAGTAAACTGTCAATTTGCTGAATGGACTGTTCCGACGAACAAAGGGATGGCAAATCTCGTGCGAATTTAAATAGATAAGCGTAGGATTTCATTGATAAGTAAATAGAAGGGGAGGACAATTGACGGACTCGATTTTAAATTTTGGAACGACTCAACACTACTTTGATTTCACAGGCCAACGGAGTTTGGTCACTGTGAAATTAACCATCGCGAAGTGACAATCGTTGTAACACGTAGACTTTCGCTCTGAACGATTAATTAGTTAGCGAATGTCGCGTTTCCGATTGCCACACAGGTAGATGTCACCGCCGGAAGTTTTTAGCCGTTCTGATACGTCAAATTGTTCAATTCGAACTTTAATGATTTCTCCGGGAATGAAATATGCAGATTGATTTCGAATTATTCACGATTTTTTTTTGGTATGTTGGGAGTAATGTCTTGCAAAGAAAGTAAGATTATAATTACACTCATTTTTTTATACAAATATCAGTCAGCGGCGTGCCCGATCGAGTTACTATATAAAACAGGCCTGGTAGAGTAAATACAATATCTTTAAATTAAACAACGTCATTTGGTGGTGTGATCTAAACTGTTCGAAATCCCCAGTTATATGTATATATTTCGCATTGTCTGTTTTAATTTATTAGATTAGATATACTGGGTGGCTCATGCCATAGGTACAGTCTTTTTAATTTCTTTATTTACGCGAATGAATTTAAACTAACTTTGGCAATAAAATAATATCGGAAAATTACCATTTTTACAAATACATATCAGAAATACAGCGTCCGGTAATTCCGGAAGTGGCGTCGTCAATTCTGGAAATTCAAATAAAATTCTCGAATTATTTTTATATAATTTGAATTTACTTTAATATTGCGTCTAACAGTGATCAAGCAATATTAAGAAAATATAAATTAAGTTTTATTGTGTTTTCTATAGCTATCGGAATTGATCACAGTGTGCGATGATGTTTTTGGCGAAAACTCAACTTTGTAAATGAAATGTCATGGATAACTTGAACGTAAATTTCGTCGGAGACCACACCAATGCTTGTATTCTGGATATACCTTTCGACAACTAAGTTGTCCTCAGCAGACCGCACAAATACTCTAGTGTTCGATTAAAGTGCTTCGCGGTTTATTCTATCTAGTGTGCTTCATTCTTGCTAAGGATGACAATTTAGTTGTCGAAATATGTACTCAGAATACAAATATTAATGTGGCACGGAGTCCTTGAGAGAATCATTTTTTGAATTCATTCCTGCATAATACTTTCATACTTTGTTTTTCTCTTTCAAAAAGATATATTTAACTTAATTTGTTTTAAAAAAATATGATTAACCTTGGATGCAAATAATAATTCCAAATGGTATACTTGTCAATTTGACAATAAGCTAGTGAGAATTTGTTCCGAATACAATAAACATGTATTTACTGAAAATTTCATTAAAATTTACCAACGTTTTCTGAATATTCATTCATTAATTGCCTCCAGTATATTTTTGTAATATTTCGGCAAGAGTCTCGATTTAAATCCCATCAAAAGTTACCTAAATTAGTAAAATAAAAATGAGAAAAACTGTACGTCCATCTCTCGTATCAAAGTGGAAGCATTTTCTCGCTTTGTACCACACAAAAATGTTTTCTCTTTTATTCTCATTTCATACTGTATTTTGCCGAGCACATAATTATCGTGCCCACTTGGTACAGCGGCTATCTACGGTTATTAATATACTCCTATTTTAAAGTAAGAGATTATCATACACAAGCTTAGAATCCCGCAACATACTGGAAATAGAAGTTGGCTTGGTTGGTTGTTAAAGTTTTATTTTACGGTTTTGCTACTTATTACATACATTCTATAAGACATGTAAATGGTAGTGATGGCTCGGCTTTTAAAATTTCATCTGGTAGGAGTAGTATCTAGGAACCATTAGACTAACTAGTTTATCTAAAACAGATATTCTTTGAGGAGAATTTGAGAAAAAAATTGTACGTTCGTCTCTCGTATCAAAGTGGAAGCACTTATGTCATGATGAGTTTTCATTTCGTATCATCTCGCTTTGTAAAATTATTACCTCTTTTTTTCCCATTCTATACCGTGTCTTGCAAAACACATAATTATCGTTCCCATTGAGTCCCGCGAATGTCTAGAATTATTACATCTTCCTCTACTTAAAAATGGGATTATCACGCATTAATTTGGAACCCTGCAGCGTACGAGAAATAATAGTTTCTTGATTGATTGTTAAAGTTTTATTCTGCGTCTTTGCTATTTCTTGAATACCTTCTATAAGGGATTTTTATTTGTTGCAAATGGTAGTGATGATGGTTCGGCTTTTAAAATTTTATCTCGTAGAGTTCACATATGGGAACCGTTAACTAACTATCTTATCTAAAACAGATACTCTTTCAGGAGATTTTGAGAAAAAAATTGTACGTTCGCCTCTCGTATCAAAGTGGAAGCACTTATATCGTGATGAGTTTTCAATTTGTACCGTCCCATTTTGCAAAAATGTTACCCTTTTTATTACAACTTCATACCGTATCTTGCCTATCTAGCTATCTGAGGTTATTACATCTACTCCTACTTTACAATAAGAGATTGTCACTAGTCACCTGTTCTTGAAGTACGGTACTGTATTTATTTAAGTAAGAGGGACAATAATGATATTGAGATACACTTTTAAAACTTTTAATTAATTACGCTTTTCCTCTATCATCCGTTAATAGATTTGCTGTTAGATAATCATCCAATGAGTTCGCAATCAAATATAAAATCGCGTTCATCCTCTATCGAATCTGTCAATCACTGTGAAGTTTATTGAATTAAAGGCAATTAACGTGCCTTGTTACAACTTGTGTCGATTTATCCATCGGGCGACAAGTCCACCAATCGAAGTCAATTTAATTAACTAACTACTGTGTGGTGTGACGGGAGGCTACAGACGAGATACCGAAAAGAAATTAAAAGAAACGAGAAGAAGAGGACGGTCTTTATAAATAGTTTCTCATGTGAAATGAATTAGAATGACGTTGACGATTTTACACTAATACGCGTGACCATTGTACGAGCAACAGATGTTCATCCGTTTCTATATAGTGTCCGTCGAGGGCATTAATTCATCCCGGGAACTTTTGAGGTGATATAAAATTGGAAATTCGGTCGTCCGACTAAAAATAATAATAATAAAAAAAGGACAATATCAGGAGTGAACCGTGAAATGAGACTTTTAAATGGAAATACATTTGAATGTTTGTACTCTTCATTTTAGAACTGTTTACAATTTTGGAACGATTAAATACGTGGTAGTTAGGTTTTTGCAAATCTATTCCAACAGCTTACTCCTTTAATACTTTTAAAAGTCAATAAAAACCTAATGGGAATTGTATATTTTCGGAATTAATACCAACATTTTACCAATGCCTGCAAAAATTGATCACGGTGAAGAAAAAATTGCAGAGTTTGGAATTGAATTTTAAGTTTTCGTGTCTTTTAAAAAAAAATCTATATTGTCTGCATTTAAATTGAGTGTTAAAGTATAATATACTGCAGTCCAAAAGTAACGAGTAATTTCAATACTTGGACATTTTAAATTCCTCGAAGAGGTATACTCGAAAGAATTGGTAATATTAACATATGCTCGTGTCATGACACTTTTGAAAGTTCTAAAAACAATTTTCTAAGTTTACGTATCGTTTAAAAAAAGTTCTGTAGTGTCTGTATTAAAACTGAGTGTTAATATAATACACTGCTTGCCAAAAACAAAGAATAATTTCAATACTTGATCATTGTTGGAATAGAAGAAAATTTTAAATCCCTCAAAGGGGTATACTCGAAAGAAATGTTTTTTTCAGAAAGTTATGTATGGTGCATTAACGTATGTTCGTGATGCCACTTTTAAAGGACCTAAAAACGATTTTTGAAGTTTACGTGTCGTTTAAAATAGATTCTATATTAGCTGGATTAAAATTGTGTGTTCAAATTATAATACACTTCATTTCAAATTTAAGAATAATTTCAATATTTGCTCTTTGTTGGATAGGTATACTCCAAAGAATTGGTATTATTTATGGTACATTAATAAATCCTCGTGTTATGACACTTTTGAAAGTCCTAAAAACGATTTTCTAAACTAAAAAATACATTAAAATTAGACTTTGGAGCCTTCTTAATTTCAAATATCTATTATACGTCTGTTAAAGAATTGTTAAATTCTGAATGCAACGGAGTGGTGTACCCAAATTCATAGTGACAATTAGTTTTACATGTAATTATCCGTACGACACCCCTTCTCCAGAAATTTCCAATCATTAAATTATGGAACCCTCCGCAAATGTGACTCAGCAAATAATATTACAATACATCACGTACCCTTACACTTTATCCCTTCCAAAAATGGTAATTTAAATTGCGTTTAGAAACAATTCAGACGCAGGATCTAATTATAGAAATTCGAACAATTTATATTGAGTATAGGAAGAGACAAGCCATCCATGATTTTATGAAATATTAATAGGAAAATTTAGTTTGCGAGGGGGTATTCAACAAAAAAAAAGTGACTGAGGTTACTTAAAGATCCTGTATTTTACATTTATGAGTATTTGTAGCTTATTGCCGCTTCTCGCATTTGAAACGCCATCGATTTTTATCATTCCAGTCTCCTCGCAATTCTCTCTTTTCGATTTCACTGTTTACATCGTTTATCCATGTCTTGTGTAGTCTGTCTCGTTTATTTCTCTGTACGGGAATTCAATCCCATACCTTCTTTGATATTCTTTCTTCTTCTTTTGATGGTGATGATTAGTGATGATGGTTTATTTATAAAAATAAAAAATTAAGTATTAAAATTATACTTTGTTAAACTTATTGTGGTATAGACATCTGAATTATAATATTAGAAAAAAAATTATAATCATCCCTTTCTTGATTTGGAATGAATCTAGAGCACTCCAAATCAAGAAGAGGAATGATTATGTTTTCTTCTAATATTACAATTCAGATGTCCATACGACAATAAGTTCAATAAAGTATAATTTTAATACTTACTTTCTTATTTTTATAAATAAACCAAATTATTTTTTCAATGCTTAATAAAAATATAAAATCTAGGAGGCAATAAAAAAATGATATTTGAGAGTTTTCTAATTTGTAACCAATATCTTCATAAAAATAAAAAAACATCAATTAAATGTTGAAAAAGTAATGTAAAATGGAGAAAGAAAAATAGGAAAACAAAGACTGAATAAAAGACGATACATGTCAGTATGGGAGCATTTACTAATGTATCATAACTCTTGAAAAATATAAATTTTTACGAGTATATCCCTTTGGACAAACTTAGATTTTTCTCAAAATAATGAATTTGGACTTCATAGTTCGTAAAGCAGTAGTTCTGAACTAGGAAAACACAATTTTACAACATTTTATAGCAAAATTATTCAGACTTTGGAGAAGATCTATTTACACAATCAAAAGTTTTATTTTTTGACATGATTTTTCAAATTTTTGATTCTCTCAGGATTATGCCAAAAGAGGTACATAAATGTTGACGTCAAAATCGTGTTGAGGACCTTCGAAAATGTCAGCACACTAACATTTACTACTGTACCATAGTTTCTGAATAATATCAATTTTTGCCAATACCTAGTTTTTTCCTAAATAAGAGGTTTTTTAAATTTGAACTTATTTCACAAAACAGTAGTTCTAAACCAGCAAAATACAATTTCGCAACGTTTTATTACAAAACTATTTAAAAAAAACCGATTCGAGATTCAAACATATAGTATTGTATCGGAAGAAACTACTGATTAAAATTCACAGGAAACGTCTTCGCTTCGTCAGCTGTATATAATCAATATCGATTTCCCAAAGAACAATTCAGATAAAAATGTACTATTATTAGTTAATCAGTATTATTCTATTTAAGAAATTGTAGCTTTTTGTACTGATAAAATCTAAACTCTTAAAGCCAGGAGACCATCACTCATTAGTTCACTATATTATCAATTACCAAACCGAAAAATCATATAATCCAAATCTGTTGGTCATTGAAACTAACGAAAGACATATGACTTAGAAAAATAGTAGGTATGTAGTTTGAAATGACAATGCAGACTGAAGACTCATTAATACGGTTTGGGCACAATGTGCTTTTAATAATTGTAAGATATTGATCCTATTATAGTACGGAATCAGGTCACGATTTATTATCAGTGTATTTTAAGTTTTTAAACAAGACTTCAAAATATTAATAAATGCACAGAGTGTAACAATTTTCGCTAATTTTGTGTTTAATTATGGAATTTTGTATACACAAACTTATAAAAATCAGAATCGGTTTTGATCAGATGCGAAAACGTCGTTTCATTTTCCTGCCGAAGAAAGTCTCCTTGTTCGGCTAATTCAAACGCACAACCGACTAATACAGTCCCGTTGCTCACTAGTTTGGGAAGAGGTGGGCTATGTATTGTGTACTTTCAATCCAAACATCATCACATCGCATCGCGGTCCGCCGGTGCCACTAACCCAGAGTGCAGCGGGCGCGGCGACGAGGTGAACGAGCCGACCAAGGCCGGCGGTCGTGGGTTCAAGTTCGATATACCTCTCCGGCGACCATTCGTTCGTGCACTGTATGTTTTCCCTGCATTATATCGGACTCCAATTCAAACACACAAACTCAGTCAGTCAGTTAGGACGGCTAAAGAACTATGGACGATAGCCGGTTAGACTATAGAACCCAGGATCCTTTTCTACCTGCACTAGTAGTTTTACAACCCGGTCTGGTTGTTGTCGCCGGTGTCGTCTTCGACTTTGTTGAATTTTTGTCGAAAAGATCCCGAATAATCCAGTTTTGATGTTGATGTTATTTCTTCCTTTATTGTGTTATTCCAGTTGCATTTTAGAAGCTGAACTTTTGTCTGTTATGCAAGTCAATAAAACATTTAGGAAGACAAAACACCTGCAAGATATTTTATGTACATATTAAAGATAGAAACAATAATTTATACTTTGCAATTGACAATTTTATTACAGGTTATTACAAGCGTGTATATTTATGACTTGTAATCAGTGTTTATTTAAAATTTATTTCCATTTCAATTGCCATCCTTTGTGAGTCATAGTTTACGTTTTTAAATTAAATAAAATTGAAGAATTGGAAACAGAATTATGATAGCAGCGCTTCATAATTTTGTGTAGTGTTTTTAACCCGCGCATATTACCGGACATATATTTATTTCTAGAACTCCATCTTCGTAAAAGCATCAAATGCTTATTTTACGTGATACCAAGAAGAGAATATACCGGTTTATGGTTTACTATGGTTTAATAGAGAAACATCTTACAAAAACGAAGTGTACGAAAGCTTTCGTAACATTCGATGTTTGAAAATTTAGTGAATTCTCTTCTAGTTGTAAAGAACAGTTTTCGTGAGAAACCAATACCTCCCTCTATCGCTCAAACATGTAATTGTCCGTCCAAAAGAACGAAGTTCGTGTTCATTTCACCAAATGTACAGTCATACTGTCTCGTTGCCTTTGTAGACAGAACACTTTTAAATTTGGCATACGCCATTTGGTGAATGTCTGAAAATAATTCAAATGATAATAAGACCCTGCTTGCGACGCGTTTCGAGTATACCAACTCTCATCAGGCAAACTGTGATCTTATTAATAAACTTATTCTCTGTGGGTTATCGTATTGTTTGCGATGCAGCAAAGAATGAAAAAACAATACCTCTATTGTCTAAACACGCGATTGTTCACGTTAATTAATTAATAAGACCACAGTTTGCCTGATGAAAGTTGTATACTCGAAACTCGTAAACATTTGAATTATTCTCAGACATTTAACACATTTTTCATATTGTTATTAGAGTTTATTAACGTTATTAAGTACAAGTAGATATCCTTTATCATAGCCGGATATCTACATTTAATGACGTTCAACATTCACGGAGCGTACGAACACTTTTGTGACTGCGTGTTTAATGTAATTCAAATAAGTAAGTGAACAACTATAGACGAGAATGAAACAAAGAAGATACACTTAATATAATGTCTGAATGATGAATTAACGTGTTGCATATTTATGTCGGATATCTATAAAAAATTTAAACTGAAATAGTAAAATATGCTACTATTTACGTATGAATTTTTAAATAACTACTATTGGTTCGTTGGTAGGACTTTGAAAATAGAATTTCGTAATTTAGTTTTGCCTATAAACAAGTACATAAATATCCTCCAGACCCAGTAAACATTTCAAATGCTACATTCATATTTACAGTACTTTAAACTTAACCTTTCTGAAAATACAAGGTTTTCAGTGCAAAAATCAATTATAACCACGTTTATGCATACGTACATAGTATTTACGTAACGCAAACTCGTATTAATGCACGCACACACGAGCCCGTCGAAAGTGAGTGACTGGGTGACAGACTAAACATTTCATAAAAATGCCGTTGTTGCAACGCGGCACAACGGATCGATCTCGCACCGTTGGTTGACGATTTATCATCGTGCAAGCAAATAACCTTCATTGATCGAACGGAGTCGGTCGCAATCACAAACAGAACGATCGATAAGTTTCGCTTCTCCACAGAGTCTCTCTCTACGATGACGGTACAGTACTGGTGGTGGTATCGGTATTGCTTAGTGACAGATTCCGCTGATGTTATTCAAAGTGTATTGATCTACGATGTATGTTCCTGTGTTTAGATATGGTACATAGAATGTGCGATACATATGTATCGTAATGTCGATCTCTTGTCGAATTGTATTATTGAACATCGATGTTGGTCGGTCAAATGATTTCGATATGTTATGTCGTAGTCTCTTAACTGTCTATGTATGTATGTAGTAGTTGCCAATATATTTCTTGGATTGCATTTGATGTTACATGAAACCGTAGAAATTTTTACGAAAAGGAAAGTAAAGAAAATCTGAAAAGTTTTTGCGACAAATCAAACATTGCACACACAGTTTATTAATTAGTGAACCAACTCCTTGCGCAGATATGCACAGATCCACCTCCATGTTTAAGTAAACTATCGCACAGTTTTTTCAAAAACTCTTGTGGAATATTACTTCATTCCTCCAAAAGGATATCAAGAAGTTGATTAGCATTTGTTAGCTATCTTTCTGCTTCGTACAATCTGAATAATCCAACATATTTAAATCTGAATTTTGTGGTGACTAGACTAAAGTTTGTGTGACTCTTTGCTGCTCAATTTTATTTAAATAATTTTTAACGATCCTAGCGATATGTTTTGGATCGTTATCGTGCTGGAAAATATAATTATTTACAATTAACTTTGTTCTTGTTGGTAAAGCATGTTGCTGCAAAATTTCCAAATATTTCGCTGACGTTAATTTTTCAGTAATTTTAATTCATGGCCCAACTCCTTGTCCAGACATGCAACCCGATATTTGCACGGATCCTGTTTCATGCACAATTTTAACGTGTCCTCATATTTTGTGGTCACCGCTGTACATTGCGGAATTGTCAATGACTTATAGATTTATCCAATGCTTTAATTTTTATTTTAATTGACTCGATTTTGCAATTAATTGCCATAATAACGAGTCGGTACTTTACCTTCTTCCCGCGCTTACTTTTTCCAGAACACGTCATACCTTGAGTTGCGTGAAAGTTAAATGGCCACTGATATCGCTCTCTTTTATCGATTACACATCGACAGTTAAGAAGTCTACCATCGTTATCGTCTATTTTTTTATGTTTGGAAAAATTGTTGTTTATTAGAGTATCGGTGACAGAATTTAATTTCTGAGGTAGAGAATGCTGGTCAGATATGCTAACAACTCTTTCAACTATGGAATTGATGGCGTTCTATTTTTTGCACGGAATGATTATGGGAAAAGATGTTTGGATATCGATCAATGTGTGCGCGTGTGTGTGGCCTAGGAAATCATCCAAACGACGGTTCGCCAAGACTAGTCTACTATTCTGGGCATTTAGAAAAGCAAGGAAGTTATTTAAGGAATTTCAACCATGCGATCAAACAACAAAAGGTGTCACCTACGTGTCTGAACATTTCGGTTTTAGATTGTAGGAGTATGGGACTTGTTCGATTGGCTCCATAAAAATATTCATGGTAGCTACTAGGGACTAAATAGGTAGAGCCTAAGCAAATATTTACAAGATCAGCCAAATCATCAGGCTGGTTGTCAACGGATAGGATTTGTCGGATTGTTTGTGTGGTGTTAGATATAGACTTTGGTAAATAAGGATTTGACGCCAGAATTAATAACTGGCATCGAATCTTCATTTAACAAAGTTCCTATATTTGACACGAAGAAAAGCCAAAATTAATTCTTTTAGAAGCTCAAATTAAGGGGTTTATAGGTACAAGATCCGCGAAACTCGAATTTTTAGAATATTTCAGAATAAAAATATGAACTAGAAATCTTTAGAAGACTGAAGAGTGACTTTAAATTTAAAATTCTATTCAAGTATATTACAAAACCTTTTTCTAAGATAATTTATATCATAGTTTTATAATTTTTTTGAAGTAATGTAAATAAAGTTTTCACTTCACGTTGGCTCTATGATTTTTAACATCGACGTATATACTGATCATCGACGATATATATAGTATGTAAATTCACAGCTACTAAAATAAAACTGGCGGTGTGCAATTATTACTTGCATATGTCATATATCGAAGTGTTACATATATTGTTATATCTCAATAATTCCAAAACGTTTTTTACACGTTCCAAACATTTCAAAACTCGCATATTAGTACCCGATTTCAAATAATGTTGCACCTGTAACGATAAGAAATGAATGCAAAATATTTGCGCGCAAGATACAAGTTTGCATTATCATTAAGTTATTAATCATATCTTTGTAGGGTTACCGTATATTTAAATAACTTAATTACATCTTAAATTGAATTTATAACACGTAAAATTGTAAACAATTTTGTAAGTCTTTACATATACATATGTGTGCTTGTAATATTTTAAAGCAGGTGTAGTATAAACGACAATATGTATTTCTTATGCAGATATGATCAATATATCGTACACACATATATGTATGTACATATAAACGGATCGAAAAGAAATTACACAAACGTAACTACATTTACGTTTGTTTCCGATAAACGCCCCCAGTGTGTACTTTGCGAGTAATATTATGCATCTGCTTGTACATAATATAAATATAACTTAGTAATGATGTAATGGTGACTCAAGACTGAGAGGTGTAATTATATTATGCGGCAAATTATCTGTCCATTACGTAAAAATTGGGTCGCATCGTTACAATTGTAACTAATTCATGTTTTACGTCGAGACGTCGAAAAAGTAATACTAATGTTTCTAATAAAAACTATCTACGTATACAAACGTGTAAAAATGCTTGCAATCGTTCTTTTTTTGTAGATTCTTTCTAAATATATTTTATATATTATTTTTTCTCAAAAGGAACTTATTTATAAATATCAGGTTGTCAGGTAAAAAAAAAGTCTAAATTTAAAAAAATATAAATATTTATTCTGCAAAATAGTCTCCATTTACATCAATAGTTTGTTGCCAACGGCCTGGAAGCTGAAAGATTCCCTTTGAAAAGAAATCGAGGTTTTGACGGCTCAAATATTCCTCAAACACTGCTATTACAGACTCCCGGTCAGGGAAGTCCCTATTTTTTAAGTGATTGTCCAAACTTCGGAAAAAATGAAAATCAGTTGGCGAAAGGTCAGGTGAATAAGGTGGGTGAGGGAGAATTTCGTAACCAAATTCCGAAAGTTTTTGGATTGTCTGTCGTGCAACATGAGGTCTTGCATTATCATGAAGAAGTATGGGTCCATGTCTATTGACTAGTGAAGGCTGCAAGCGGCTCAATTTTCCATGCATAGTTTCCAGTTCGGCACAATAGGACGCTGCCGTGATGGTTTCACCAGGTTGCAAAAATGAATAGTGAATAATACCCTTACTGGTCCACCAGAATCTTTCGCGGGTGAAGTGATGCTCGTGCATGCTGTCTTGGTGCCTCACCTAGATCTAACCATTGTCCTGACCGTCTCTGATTATCATAAAGTATCCACTTTTCGGCCCACGTTACCATTCGATGAAGAAACGGCTCAACTTTCTGTTGATTAGCCAAAGAGGTAGCCACCTCTAATCGACGGAGCTTATTGGCTTCCGTTAATTGGTGCGGCACCCATCGATCGAGTTTCTTCACTTTGCCAATCGAAGAAAGGTGACGACTAATGGTGGCAATGGACACTTGAAATGTTTCTGCAAGGCTACGCACTGTTGTCGACGGATTACTTTCAACTTCTACACACAGCTCGTCGTCATTAACGGTGCCACGCGCATATCCGCGAGGCTCATTTTCCAAATCAAAATTTCCCTCGCTGAATTTTTTAAACCATCGCCGTAATGTGCGTTCATTACACATGGTTTCACCGAACGTCTGATTAATTTCTCGCGTTGCTGCAGCTGCATTTAATCCCTTTTTGAATTGAAAGAGGTAAATTGCCCGAATATCTCTTGCCGACAGCATTTCCATAGGCGAGACAAGGACAGGTGTATTAATCTTTCCAAGAAATGGAACAGGTACACATTTCAAAATAAATACCCCTTTCTACAAATACAATAATAATTTTCACCAAAAACATACACGTCTTCACACAGGTGCGATTCAGTTCAGACTGAAGGAAAAAACGGACATTACATTTTTAACAAACTGATATTATCTTTTAGAATTGGTATCGTTGGGTTCGGGGATGTTTATGTAAATTTTTCAAATATGCTTCATATAGTTTCGAACGGATTTAGATCGGGCGAGTTTCCAGGCAAGAGCAAAAGCGCTACACATACTTTTGCTCTGGTCTGGAAACTCGCTCTTTTTCAAGAGCATAAACAGATTTTTTTATCGATTTCGCTATATGACACGGTGCTTCATGCTACACGAAGGTGTAGGGTTCTTCTTTTTCATTTAGTGAATTTAGGAAAGGCAAAGTACAATTTCAAGAACCTTTTTATATTAATTTCATAGTGTTCTCCACAGAACGAAGAGGTCCGGTGCCATTCGCGGTAATGCATGACCAGACGAATGATGAGTGTTTAATTTTTTTCTGTTTCATGAATATAACGTTTCTTGGGTCTCGAAGCAGGATTCGAATTTCTACTTTTTTTCTCCGTGGTCTAATGGTGATGGCACATTCCCGAAGAATATGAGATCGCGGTTTCGAGCCCCGCACGAAGAAAATTTTTGCATTACATATCAGATGTATAAAGTGATTGGTTAAAATTAAGAATTTTTTCAGTGTAGCATTGTAAAGCGCATAATTATACGCAATTAACAACCTACCGTTGATTTTCATTTAATAACTGTTTCCATAATGAAATTTATGGCACACTAGAAGGACTCGAATTCACCGTTTTCGTGGCCTAATGGTGATGGCACATTCCCGGGGAGAATGAGATCGCGGGTTCGAGTCCCACGCGGAACGAAGAAACATATACGATGTATAAAGCGGTTAAAATTTGAATTTTTCAGTTTAATATCATGACAGCGCATTATTATATGCAATGAATATTTTTAGTTTTTATCCATTTGTTATTTCCGATGAAAGTCAAAACGGATTGTTGGAGTTGAATTGACATTTGTGAGGGACAAGGACATTTAGAATAGAATATGTGGTATTATAAAAAGCATCATTTACGTTATAATTCATCAAAAAAGACCAGTCAATATTCAAAAAATGATTATATAAATAAATATGCTGTGCTTTTCGAAAATTATATCTAAGAAAAGATAACGCCAGAAGAAATTAAATTTTGTGAAATTATATTAAAAGTTTTTATTTTAATTTATTTTTTTTTCTTTTAAATATGTATAATCTCAAATAGAATAATTATATTTTCAAAACAATTTCGCTAACATTACCCAATAAATATTGTAAATTTGATATCTAGTCTAATCCGCATTAAAACCAGAAGTGTCGATTATCAAAGGGCGTAAAATATAAAATAAATCTAACCAACAAAGTTTGAACGCTTAATCCTCTTGTATTCAATCAATTTTTATATATTCATTTCGGGTTTAAATCACCTACTATTCACAGAACTTGAAACTTATTTTGGGCAAACATACTTTTTCCCTTCCTCACATAGACGACAATGGAACACCTGTCCAAATCGTCCCTGTCCATTCCACCCCAATATTCTCCGAAGCTTTGTTTCCCTATTATTTACTTTCTCTTCTGTGGGTCCGCGCAGTAAAATCAAATCTGTTTGTATATTTATGGTGACTAGAATATCGTTTAATAAAACAAAGTATTTGTACACAGTGCATATGTGCGTATTTGGACTGTTGTGACATTAGGTTGCTGTCCCTGGTAATAAAATGTCTGTTTTATGGAGCATGGAAATGCACTACACCTCATTTTATCCTTAGTTTCCAAGAAATTTTCCTCTTTTTTTCTCAACAAAGTCGCTCATAAATCTTTGAAATTCAATATCTTAAAGTTTATTGCAGTGGTGAGACTGTATATAAAGAAAATTTGTCCATGAAGGTTACATATTTTTCAGTCATAAAGTGGTAGTATAACTGTAGTAAATTCTTTACACAGAGGAGGTATATATTTTGTGCTCTTAATGTGGACATTTCTATAGAAAGTGTCAGTGCTTATAAATAAGTAAATGAGCAAGAAATGCTGCCCGTGTAAACGAGTTTAGTGTATATAATAACATAACAAAATGGTAAATTTAATAGTCTTAAAATTGCTCTATACTGTTTCAACCATAAACAGAAGGGCATAATTTAATTTTTAACGTGATTTTTATACAACAAGGACCTTATTATTTTATGAAGTATTTAATCATAAGAATGACTAGTTTTTGGGTAATCAGTAATAATTCCCTTTTTACAAAGAAATTAATGTAATGAAATGTGTAACACCAAAAACTATGTAAATAAAAATCTAATATCACGACTAATATTATAAGCACTACCTCTCACGGAAGTTTGGGCATTCAATAAAATTTTGAAACCATAAGGAAAATAACACAAAAATAAAATGTATTAATTCTATTTTTATTGTCAAACATTTAACAAAGAAAAGTAACAAAACTATTCGCCGAAATAATTTCGTTGTAAATTATTACTCTTTCTTCTCATCGAAATATCCTACTTTCACTTTTAGCACAGCTTGCACCACACGCGATATTTTATCAGTTAATTTTCTAAGCGTATCTATATACAGATATTGTTCCATTCGGATTGAAGAAGTCTCTAAAGATGTCTTTTAAAATTGGACAGTGATTTCTTATTTTTTTTTTCTTCATCCCATACAACTCCAAGGGATTCAGATCTGAGCTGAGGGGGCCATAATTTGCACACTATTGGCTTCTGTTTGCGCATTCAAATAATTTTTGCGAATTTTAGTGGTATGTTTCGGATCATTATCATGGACGAACGTAAAATTTTCCCCTATTAACTGCAGTCCTGAGGAAGTAATGTTATGTTTGAGAGTTCTTCTGTAGTCCTCCTGCCATCTATTTTGACCAAGTTAAGCATTGTTGCTGCAGAAACATCCCCCAATCGTAACTGAACTACTCACGTGCTTTACTGTAGGAACGATAACCATTTTCTCGTGCATCGCTTTTCGGACAAAGATCCTACGCCTTTGTCAGACGACCTCAAATTTGGACTCGTCGGTTCAAAGCGCCTTAGCCCAATCAATTGACGTCTAGTTGCGATAGATTTGCGTTGTAACTCTTTTTTGCCGATTAATAAACCATCTTTCTGGGAATATATTTGACTAAAGCACCTGAATTCTTATTTTACATTCATCATACAGTATTGCATATTAATATTATAATTATTTAACAGGTGCAAAACTTTCTACTTTATGTCCATGACCCGTAGTGTACGTAGCAATCAATTAATAATTCAAATTTTTAATGTTAATCTACAAAATTAATGGAAAATACACTTATTTATTCAGATCTTTAATCTATAGTGGTCGTTCATGCGAATTTACCATCACTTCTGGGGTACATCAAGTTTCCAGCCTAGGTCCCTTGTTTTTTACTATTTTTATTAACGATTTCTTTTTCGTTTGTTTCTTATCAGTTTTAGCTTACGTAAACAATTAGCTTCCTATATAAATAAGCACCTAGCATTGTCTATTGTTAACAGCGTGTAATGTTGTGCAGTTGGTCATTACAAATTAATTATACAATCCAACTACGTATTCAATATTCTCTCATTAAATTACACAAGCAGGGATATCCGATACTACGTCCCGTAGTATTGTACACTACCGGCCCTTGTAACATTACTTCCAAGAAACTATTAACATAATCAAATACAATTGCCATTTCAAAGTAAACTACACCATTAAAAACTCATTAGATCTAGTAAACAAAATTAAAGGCACACATATCCAAGCTAATGCAAAATTTATTTCCTTTGATGTCATAAATATGTTTCCTAGTATACTTATTAATGAGACTATTAACTTAGTTGACATAGTTAAACCCAACCCCATTTCACAGAACAAGAACCCGATTATAATATCTAAAATAACGGAATCTGAATTCTCCTTGTTTATCCCAAATCTTGTTTTTCTTTAATAATAAATTTTACTATGGGAAATCTAGCATTTTAGCGGAATTTTCCATGGATCAAAGCATTCAGATTAAATAATATACAGTTGGCGTATTTATTCTAGAATGAGACAAACGATTCATTGTTTAGTAAAGTAAACGGTAAATTGCACAAAGTATGTTACACATACACATATGTTAACACAGAACTTGCTGGGTCGGCCGTACATCAATTTTTTATATCATTGAATTTAACAAACTTATTCGTTGCGTGTGACAATGGTCGTTTTCTCGAACCACATAACTGCAACATTATTACATAAAATTTACAACAACCTATAGAGAAGTCTACACATCTAGGCCCGACACGTTAATTCCAGTCGGCGAGCAGATCATAACTGAGAATCGAGAACGTCTGCGGAGCTCTTCATGTTTACACTCACAAGTCTATACATCCGCACTCGACAGATTCATTCTAGTCTGTGAGCAGATCATAACTGAGAATCCATCACGTTTTTCATGTGTACACTCATGATATGAAGCGCAATATGCACATCTCTATTTATAACCTTAAATTTAATAATTTTCAATTTCAAAAGCGGTACCTAAATTTTATAAGTAAGTATAATGTAATTAATAAAATATGTGTCACAGGAAAATACACAACTCTAAAATATGCTTATTGTTTCAACCGTTTCGCTTACCTTGTAACACCTTGAAATATTTATCGTGTTTCGTATTTGTGCAATTATGCAACACGACTAAATTGCAACAAAATATCAATACTTTCAATGACGACGTTATTAGAATTTAGTGTATGCATGTAGTACAAGCTTATTGTTGTATTAACTAACTTTTCCTTGGCAGTACTCGAACAAGCGCTTTGCAGTATTGAAAAAGTCAGCAAGAACAAGTCGTGTTATTGAGAACGAAGGCCTAGTAAATGCATGGTGCATTCTATCTATGTTGCGCAAAATGCAAACAGCGAGAAATTATAATAATTTTATTATAATACGACTATAAACGTTGCGCACTTTAACAAATAAAATAACAATAATAAATCTCTTGCAAATAGAATCTAGTAAATGTAAACATACGAAGACTATTGTGTCATCAAAATTATGCACTAAATGAATTATACGCGGCGTATGGGTTTGAATTAAATAAAACTTAAATATGTTACGAGGTGTAGTAATAAAATAACATTTTTTATTTCTGAAAGTATATTGAATAGTACAATTAAAACAATTAATATTACATGCCCTTACAGTAGGTCCCTTCTAAATTAACGTAGGATTACGAAGGTCTTCCTTAAAAACACGCGCCGTGCTGTGCGACCAAACACATGAATTCTTAGCCATAATTCGTTACACGTACTATTTAAAGTTTTATAACGTAATTTAGCAACAATCACAAAATCTGATAAGAATATATAAATAAAAAAAGATTAATTTTGAAGCGTGGCAATAAATGTAGAATATTACGAAGAAGCTTTTACGTTATAGGCAAAGGCACTGCATTTGTTTATAAAAAGAAAGATTTGTTTATATCATTGTAACACTTATATGTAATAACAGGCATATAACATAATAAAATAACATTAGTGATAATCAAATTCATCATTCGAGCATCTGTGGCTTTAAAACTTTCATCAAGCGGGAGTATAGTTGGTTCTTTCAGTAACTGAACTATTTCTTTGCGGAGAAAATCAACAAGTGAATATATCCCACATTCTTTTTTCGAACAGAGTCCATAACAGAAATGACTATTAAAATCTCAATCTCAACTTTAAACTGATGCTTACATTAAATTTCCAGCATTATAATAGGTTTATACGTGGTTTCAGCTCGCCCGCTTATCTCTTTCTTAGAATCACTTAGTAGACAATGTAAATATGCGATTTCGAGAATTGGTTAATAATAATAATAATTTATTGATATATATGTACATATACACGTCATGGAATAATCATAGATAAATAAAAACACAATTAATGCGCTCACAACACGTTAAAATCCGCAAGACCTATACAAAACAAAACACCAGAGTACCAATTAAAATATAAAAACACAAAAAGGGCAATGTCAAAATTTATGCTTCAGGAAGTCATTCACTGAATAAAAAACGTTCTCCATCAGCACCTTTTTTATTAATATTTTTAGATTAATCCATGGTAGGTTCCTAAACCTATAAGGCAAAGCATTGTATATCTTCACGGCCACGTAATTCGAACTTAGCTGACTTTTCCCAATGCGATGATACGGTATCACCAAACCGCTCTGGTTTCGTGTTTCATATTTGTGAAAATCACCATTTTTGCAGAACTTATCCGGCGACTTATGAACAAATTCCAGGCAAGCAAGTATATACAAGGATGGGAGGGTCAGTATTTTGTGTTTTCTGAATAAGTTTACACAACTTGTGGTACTGGATACACCACTAAGGGCTCTGACTGCACTCTTTTGCATCCTGAAAATTGCCTCAGCCGCGCCAGACGCTCCCCACATCAATAGGCCATACAAAACCCTGCCCTGAAAATTTGCATAGTACACAGTCCTAGCCGCCTCGAGTGTAGCCACCAGTTTCACTCTTCGTATCGAGTATATTGCTGATGCCAAATTGCGACACAAGTTATCAATGTGACACTCCCAAGTCAGGTTGCTCGCAATCAGCAGGCCCAGAAACTTGATATTCGCTTTGGGCTCGCCCGCCACTCCTCTAGTTGTTATTGCCAGCTGTTGGGTTTTGTCCTGATTTAATTTCATAAGATTGCTACTAAACCACTCACTTGCTTCCCCCAACGCAGTCTCCATATAAACCTCTGCAACTTCCTTGCACTGGGCACGCACTATTATGGACGTATCATCTGCAAACTGGGTGACTCTACCCACGGTGACATTATGGGGCATATCATTGACATAGATTAGAAACAGAAGAGGCCCCAATATTGACCCCTGTGGAACCCCCCGATCAACAGGGGCTGCATCCGAGAGTCGATCATTCCAGTATACCTTCTGTCTTCTGTTTGCCAAATACGAACCGATCAGCTCATTTGCTTGTCCTCTCACTCCATACATGTTTAACTTTCCCAGAAGTATCCCGTGGTCCATTGTATCAAAAGCCTTACTCAGGTCGCAAAATCCCAGAATTACCGCATCTTTAGCATCGAGAGCATCCGCTATATATTCCAGGACCTCCGCAATCGCGGTAGTCGTGGACTTGCCCCTCCGATAGCCATGCTGACTCACATTTATAAGTCTGTGTGTCTCAAAGAACTGGATTAATCTCTTTTTGATAATGGTTTCCAAGATTTTAGATATCGCGGGTAGAATGGAGATTGGTCTAAAATTCCTTATGTCAGTCGATCCTCCCTTGTGTATCGGAAGCACTTTTGCTATTTTAAGAGGGTCCGGGAATACCCCCCGAGCCAAACACTCGTTGAAAATGCCTGTTACTGGGGCAGCTATATAATCGATACTCTTTCTTAGTATGCTTACATTCATTCCATATATATCAGTAGTCCGCTGACCAGCAGTTTGGTACTTCGACCCCACTGTGCACTGTGGCCGTTTCGATATACTTAAAATTTTCAGAACGGGAACATTCGATAAGATCATTCATATAGGAGAAAAGGAAGAAATCCCAATTCGTCGAGATTATTCATAGATTCATTAGACAGGCTTAAAAGTAGTTGTTGTTACAAAATAAACCTCTACCCTTCCATTTAAATAGGCCATGCTGTTTCTATAAAGGAAACCTACAAAAAATTTTGTTAGAGAAGATAAAGTACAAAGATTATTCCTGGAATATTTACATGGATTATAACGTCATTGCCATTATTTTGGACATGCAATTAGGGTACAGCACATATAGTCATAAGAGGAAAAGCCATTGCATTAAGTGGAAGGGGCCACTATAACAGAGCTTTATACCAGAAAAAGACGATATGTGCGATATCAGAATTTTGTAGAAAAAGGAAAGATTAAGCACTTTAAACTAGTCAATGCATTGAATTAATTCGAAGAGACTTACCAAAAATAAGGAAAAAGAAAACTGAAAGGAAGTATTTTGTTGGACCTCAGATGCGTAAAATAGTAAGTCAGAAAATTTACAGCCAAATTAACAGCACTGGAAGAGAGGACGTCCACTGTGCAACTTTTTTGAGGGGAAACAAAATATTTCAGCTGATTTTTGTCTCATTATATGCCCTGCCTTTACAGCTTTGTGCTTTGATATCTGTTACTTAATAGGATTACTTCTATCTCTTTATTTCTTTTCAGTCTCATCTAAAAAAACTTTTATGATCAAAATGTTGGTGATTAAGAAATAAAAAGCTCGCCGTTTGAAATTATGTCAGCATGTTTCTTCGATCATAAAGAAATAGTCAACCAATCATATATTGAACAATGTCAAATAGTACCAACAATTCAGAGGTGCTGACGAGATTACGAGATCTTGTTCCTAAACAGTACACTGAATTTGTAGTTTGATTATGTACAAATTATATCATCCTGCCTGTAATTTCTGACTTATCAATAGATGGGTCAACGTGCAGCCTACTCTCTCACGATCTGCAGTTTCCACAATTTTTTCTGCGATATTACATATTAGTATGTATATTGAGAGCGACGCGTATTATAATATCACAGTTAGGTGTATCGAGAAATGATTTTGATTAAATGATTTATACGCGAAATGTCTGTTACCTAATCGGATAACGTTACAAAATTTTCTACCATTCGTCCATAAACGTATTGCACATAGGATTAAATCCGAATTGAAAAATAACAAAACTGTGGTTATGTGTGGACGAACAGATCGCAAAAAAGTTCTGCTGTTAATGCTATAATAAGTACAATGGAACCACTTCCATCCTCATCTTCAATTTGACTATCTTTTAAAATAGTACAACAATGTACTGACGAAGTAATTTCAAAGTTCAAGTTTTAAACTTTGAACAAACCAACTGTTAAAGTTTGAATAATGGTGCCGCAAACATGCTTTTGTAAGCCGATTTTCTAACATTGTGCATTATTATAGGTTACATGCAAAATTCATTCTTTCAATCTTGTGGCAAAAATTATTCGACTGTTTTTTGTGATAATGATATTTTAATGATTCATACAAAAGCAATGTTTGTCAAATCCCTAAAACGTGTTTACAATTTCACAAACCGTGACCCGGTATCCCTGAACCACTAAAGCCGTTTCTTAGACGCCGGGGAACATGGTTACAGGTAGCGTTTTACTGTTATAAATATTTTGAGGATATAAGAAGCGTTGGTTTAAAATTCGATCCAAAAGAAGCAGCAGCTATCAAGCAAAGCCAGTCAAAATTAAGATAGATTAAAACAGATTTAAAAAGCCTACTACTAACTGTTTTATAGGTGAAACATATCGCCCGATTAAACTCATTAGATGTACTTCTTGCTAATTTTAGAGAAAGTATTCTAATTCTACGTTTCGGATTAACCGCGGAAGAACGAACAGAGAATGACTAATCGCGCGCGAACAAGTTGTTATGCGTTTAGACAGACGGTTTGTAAATGGTTTCAGTGACATCGCATAAACAAGAACACAAATTGATCTAACTGTACATGTAATAACAGGAAATTACATTAAAGTACCAACGAAATGCTGAACGTATAGCATTGCGTGCCTAGTTTGCTTTATGTAGTAGAAGTCTACAATATTTTTATACGAAATTATATGCAGTTATTATAAAGAGTTACAATATAAATAATATTAAGCGCATTATCATTTATCACTACGAAAATGTTTTTTAATATAAGACACCTATAAGATACTTTTCGGTAAGGGCGCAATCCACTTTGAATTATAAATGAGAAACCCTCATGGTAATAGTTTTATTAGCTGACGATAAAATAGTCTCCTTTTTGAAAGACTTGCAAGTACATACTATCAGGTTGTTACATATGAAATGTCCGATTTTGTAAGGAATAAAAAAAAGTCTAAATTTAAAAAAAAATAAATATTTATTCTGCAAAATAGTCTCCATTTACATCAATAGTTTGTTGCCAACGGCCTGGAAGCTGAAAAATTCCCTTTGAAAAGAAATCGAGGTTTTGACGGCTCAAATATTGCTCAAACACTGCTATTACAGACTCCCGGTCAGGGAAGTCTCTATTTTTTAGGTGATTGTCTAAACTTCGGAAAAAATGAAAATCAGTTGGCGAAAGGTCAGGTGAATAAGGTGGGTGAGGGAGAACTTCGTAACCAAATTCCGAAAGTTTTTGGATTGTCTGTCGTGCAACATGAGGTCTTGCATTATCATGAAGAAGTATGGGTCCATGTCTATTGACTAGTGAAGGCTGCAAGCGGCTCAATTTTCCATGCATAGTTTCCAGTTCGGCACAATAGGACGCTGCGTGATGGTTTCACCAGGTTGCAAAAATAAATAGTGAATAATACCCTTACTGGTCCACCATAATCTTTCGCGGGTGAAGTGATGCTCGTGCATGCTGTCTTGGTGCTTCACCTCGATCTAACCATTGTCCTGACCGTCTCCGATTATCATAAAGTATCCACTTTTCGTCACACGTTACCACTCGATGAAGATACGGTTCAACTTTCTGTCGATTAGCCAAAGAGGTAGCCACCTCTAATCGACGGAGCTTATTGGCTTCCGTTAATTGGTGCGGCACCCATCGATCGAGTTTCTTCACTTTGCCAATCGAAGAAAGGTGACGACTAATGGTGGCAATGGACACTTGAAATGTTTCTGCAAGGCTACCCACTGTCGACGGATTACTTTCAACTTCTACACGCAGCTCGTCGCGCATATCCGCGAGGCTCATTTTCCAAATCAAAATTTCCCTCGCTGAATTTTTTAAACCATCGCCGTAATGTGCGTTCATTACACGTGGTTTCACCGAACGTCTGATTAATTTCTCGCGTTGCTGCAGCTGCGTTTAATCCCTTTTTGAATTGAAAGAGGTAAATTGCCCGAATATCTTTTGCCGACAGCATTTCCATAGGCGAGACAAGGACAGGTGTATTAATCTTTCCAAGAAATGGAACAGGTACACACTTCAAAATAAATACTCTTTTCTACAAATACAATAATAATTTTCACCAAAAACATACACGTCTTCACGCAGGTGCGATTCAGTTCAGACTGAAGGAAAAAACGAACATTACATTTGTAACAACCTGATATAACTGGTGAAATAATCTCACTCTACATACTTCTTCTTGTAATAAAAATACAGGATCTGTCGAAAAGGATTTAACAATGTAATTGCTAAAAAAATATTTAATAATATATATTTAAAATAAATATTTGGAGACTGTGTGGTAGATAAAAGAAAACTCTTAGCGCATTAATATTTATATCCTACTATTTAAAAAAGGAATATCAATAAGCAACGCTTGCTTCGAACAAAGGCGAAATTTTGTTTTGAATAGAACGACGATTTTGAAGAACTTGTTATAAGGCAAAGTATATCCTGTTTTAAACGTTGAGAGAAACATATATTGAATACGTAAATAGAAATGCAAGCAATTGTCGAATAATTCCAAAACATTTCACTGAATTAGTTTTCAAAAGTATGTGTTCATTTACAGAATGAGAGAAAGCAGAAGTTGTTAATTTTTAGTAAAAGACATAACAAAACAATTAACAATATTCAAACACAAACGATTGACAACTGACCAACTAACGATAAAAGTAATAATAACAAGTAAGCGCATGACGATTACATTTATTTTTTCCCCATAACCGCTATTTGCATTACTTCAGGATGGCACCTTAATATTAGCCTTAATTGTCTGCCGCCATTGCTTCGGTCTCACTTTTCGTTTCCTGTCAGCAATCGTTTCCAGACAACATTATTTCCATAACGTTGTCCAGCGTCAAAGGGCCTACTTCCTCTTTGTACTCGGTCTACCCCTTGCACTCGAAAAAGGTGTATCTTTGCTTGCCAATATCAGGAGTTTGCAGAAGACAATGTATTATGTTGAGCATCGTCTTCTGCAGACTCCTGATATTGGCAAGCTGCGATCTCCACTTTACCAATTTTGGCCAAGTATGTATTGAAAACTCGTGTCCTCTGAAGAACTGTGTAAGGTAGTAGTTTACCTTACCATTGTCGCGGTCTATCCAGTCCATGATTTTACGGATCAATCCACAGACCTCTCGTTTCATTTTGGCAATATTCTTATAACTTCAGTCAAGTTAGCGTTTTACCATCTGCCTTTGCTTTTTTTTCTCCAACCTCTTCTCGAATCTCATAGATCCTCATCTTTTCCTGAACCACTAGATGGATCGCTGTTACTCCCTCGATGACCAACACCGCCAGTTCCGAAATCATACGATATGAGTTTACGGTACTAAGAGCCCCCGCCTTTATACTAAAGCCATCCGCTCCCTCTATTTCTCCAGCTGCAAGGCAGCGGCCCAAATCTCGCAAACATTTAGTAGTATGAATTGGATGACAATCACATCAGACGATACTACATTTAAAATTTTAATATCATCAGCATAAACTAAGGAAATAGAAGACAAATTTGTACACAAGTCATTTACAAAAAGTAAGAACAATATAATGGACCAAGATTCGAACATGGGGGGACTGCGGCGGTAGATATAAAAACGAGTAGCCATTATCGAAAACACAAATGATCATTGTTCAGGTACCGTGAATCTAAGAAAGCAAGAAGAAAAGCAAAATAAAAAAGTTTATCTACCACTAAATAGTCAATAGTACCAAATACACCGGAAAAATCAAAATAAATGCGACCAACCTGGTCCTGACAATCAATAATGTCATTAACATATTGTGTGAATGTTACTAGATTAGTGACAATAAATATTCGAGAGAAAAACGCGGAGAAATGTAACAAGCGATACTTTGAAATATGTCACTATATAAAGTAAAATTAGAAATAATAGCAATGAGAAAATTGTTTGTTAAACTAGAAAACCATGAGTTAGATGATCACCAGATGTATGTAAATTTATTCGGGAAAGAAGAGATAATATTCCAACAATTCAGAATCAGATATCAGAGGCATTCAAAGAGAGAAGAGCTCCGTATAAGAGACCTTTGAAGTGTGTGTATTTGAGGGACTTGCGCATATTCTAGAAAAATATTTAGCAAAGGGATCAACAATGTCTTCGAGGGAATTCGAGAGAAATCCGAGTAGCACCTTGTTGTGATTGCGTATAAGACTATATACACTACCGGCCATAAGTGTTTGCCACGTGTACATTTTCATATTATCCAAATAAACAACATTATAGTCTCCCTAAAACCAATATGTTTCTAAATTGTAATTAAAATATAAACGTAGTTCATGTACATTTGTTATGAAAATAATAAATAAATACTAAGTAACCAATAAAGTTCGTATGGTTTTCGGTAGAGTTTGCTGCAGCGGCTTCTGATAACTTGCTGTAACTTGACGAGTGCCAGCTTTTATATGTTTGGAGTATTATAAATGCGCGCCAATCGCTCAGTACATTTTGGCTAGATATGCACTATTGTATTGTATTTACTTTATGTATTTAAACTTGATTCTCAAGCTGCACAAGCAAGACGTAAGATATAGTATTTGAAGAAGTTGCGGTAAAAGAATGCACTGCACAGAAATGAAAATTTCCTACTGCAAATGAATGCGTTGAGGATGACGTCAGGATGACTGTTTTTTAACAACGGAGATTTGCATGCGGTTTGTGAACAAAATTCGAAAGTAGCATGCCAAGAACTTTCTGAAATGTTTAAAATCAGTGGTGAAACAATTAGTTTACGTTTGCAACAAATTGGAAAACCTTGGAAGCTTAGCAAGTGGGGTCTATATAAGTTATCAGATGAGAATCAACATCAAAGGTTATCAATGTGTATTTTACTTCTTTAACGTCATAGAAACGAGACTTTTCTTCATTGCGTACTCACCTGTGATAAAAAATCGACCCTATACCATAACATGAAGTGAATTGGTTGTAATTACTAACTACTACCCTACGCTTCAAAATCACCACTCCACCAACTCAGAAAGATATAGCCGGTATTGTTCACTACGAGTTTCTGGGCCAAACAATAGTGGGTGAGCAAGCTCAGCGTGTGGAGGGTTGCTTTACGTCAGGATCAGCAAGGGCTAATTCATCGAAAGAGTTATTTTTGCAGGACAATGCTAGACGTACACATGAAAAAATTTCTGCTCTAAGATGGGAAATTCTAATATTTCTCCAAGTGAATTATTATCTTTTATGGGCTCAAGAAAATCACATTCGAAATAAAATATTTATCAACAAATTAGCGATGGAAGAGGAGGTAGGTAGATTTTTTTAATTCTAGAAACAAGACGTTTTTCAAAACAGGAATATACAAATTTGTTTCTCGTCAGGAAAGGATAATATATTGTAAAGGTAATTATTTTAATGAATGAAACTGTTTGAAAAAATTTCTACATGTGTTTAAGTTTTATGTAAAAGAACCGCATAAACTTTACTGGTTACCTGATAGTAATGGAAATAGTATAACGCGCCTTCGTCACAAACAGTCATTTTCGTACGTAAAAATAGATTAATTAATCACTCCTCTGCTCTCGCTAATTTTGATTCAACTATACGCACTATACTTTCAATATAGTAAACCAAATAAAAGCTAATCTCTCTTAAAATACGGTAATAATCTATTAATAGCAGGAAAGCAAAAGTCATCGTAAATACATTTCTGTTAAACTCATATTTAAATGCCTACCATAATCTAAATATTTTATCAATTCGTAATCTAAAAACCTAATTTCGTATTTTCAACGCACGCCATAAAATTTTTATGCCGAGACATTGTTGACCTTTATACATTTATTACGATCATTGGCATTACGTAATTATTGCTATTCATTCTTCTCGGCTTGCGTGTATGTACATGTTATGGCCAGTTATGCAAATTACGGCAGAACAATGGCGAACACACTTTTGCTGTAATTAGACATCGATATTAAAGACACCAGTAAATCGACGAGCGCAAACGTCACAATATATGTTTACTCGCATTGAGATTTGAATTATGTACTGATGTTGATGTTGGTGACACCGCTTATCGTAGAACTGCGATCACGCCAGAGCGCACTACAAACTAAGTACATTTATACGTTATGTTTGCTTGTCGCTTACTGTCTTGTGTACTTACTTTATCGCAAGCCTCAACAAAGAAAATATTACATCACAACGGTGCAGGAGTAGGTTATCTTTATTTGTCGTTTTGTTTTAAATTGTAAAAATGTTTTGATACTGAAACAGCAGAGAAGACTATTCACATACGAATTAATGCTGTATGGGAACGAGACTCCCATCATACTTTAAATATTGTAATATTAGTCAAAAGTTTTAGTGGTCTCGTTAATCTGTTGTAGATGATCCACAGTCTTTTGGCAATAAACAGGTTGAGTACATGCCATAAAGAACCACAATAATGAATTACCTACGGTAATACGACAACATTTATATCAAACATTCCATGTTTGAAGAGACATCGGCAGAATACAAGTTGCAACGGAAGATCTAAGAGATCAATGCTGTAAATTACTATTCAAAACAAAAAATTAATCGAAATATAAAGGTACGAAACGCCGTAGAAGCCATTCTATGTTGAATTGAAATCAGGCGGAATATGTCGCTAACATGATGGAGGTTAACAATTTGACTAAGAGGATTGTTAAAAGGCATATTCAGAAACAGAAAGATCCCCTACTCGTTGGATGGAGGGCATGAAAAAATTCACGAGAAATTAGATACTCAACCCTTAAGATAGGAAAGGGAGGCAAGGTGACGGTGATGATGAATGTTAATATTAAGGGATATTAATAACTAAACCAATATGACCATTTAAAAATAATATTTTTGCAAATCAAATTTGCTTGCTAGGAAGACATGACATGAAGACAAAAAGAACTTCACCTTCCTCTCTTTGACAGTGCCCAAGTTCTCAAGGTTTAAATCCAACGCATCCTTGATGAATGTAACTTCTCTGAGTTAGACCACTTACCATGTAGGCCGGATTTGGGTTCGTTCGACTTCCTTTTAGTGAGAAAATTTAAAAAGCTTCTTAGAGGACGTAATTTTCCAAACGATGACCAACGCAAAGAAGAGATTAATGCCTATATTGAAAACGAACACAAATTGTTTTTTTCTGAAGGAATAAAGTCGTTGCAAGACATACGGCCCAAGTCCGTTGAAGTGGAAGGAGATAGCGTTAAAAAATAAAATTAGCAAACAAGTCTTTTGTTTTAAGTAAGTACAAAACTCTTCTAGTTCTTCTGGTATATATATATATATATATATATATATATATATTTTGTTTAAATGTAAAAATGTTTTAACCCAAAAAGAAGGCCTCTTTATGTGCTACAATTTTAATTTGAAATCCTAATCCAGTGACATTGTAAAATTCTAGAATGATCATATGATCATGTCATTCATTACTCCATGTCATTTTGATCCTTGCTTTACTTCTGTTTTCAGTTACCTTCCTAGAGTGCTGTTCTTTCTTAATAAATTTTGTTGGAAGAAATATTGTTATTAAACCATTATCTGACATTTCCTAATACTATGAAATGGCTATTTATCATCAGAAACTTATATTGTCGACCAAAAACCTCTCTGATAACAAAAAGCTTCAAACGCCTGCAATCTTTCTCTCTTGCCGTTTGGGCAATATTAAAAAAATGCATACTTCTAGACGTAAAATAGCCAAGAATTGTGGAACGTGAGGAACGAATTTTCACAACGCATTTTGCGTACTCATTTCTATAGAATATTCAATTTTGTTAACGTAATTTTAATTCCGAGATTTAAAATTCTAAATGAAAGTTTCGGCGACATACCTTTTGATTTTTTTTAAGTTAATGCTAGTTTAATTGCTTGATGAAGATGACGAATAAACTTTTTAAATTTATATTAGTTACAGTTAAAATTATTCTACTAATTTAAAAGCCTAAGGTAATGTGGTGTTTTTGATGCAAAAGCTTTTATTTTGTTTGTGTTTTATTTTAATTAAAAACAATTATATTCATTAATAATTCAATATAATTACGAATTGATTTTATTAATAATGTATAAATAAATATTTGCTTTTGTGTAAATGTAATGATCTAATTGTTTGGATATAATTTTTTTAATATTTCTTTTACTGTGTTTTATTAATGTTCATTCGATCTATTGATATGTTGATTATATGTACATAAGGAATAAATAAAATCAAACAAAAGAATTATTTATACAGTACGCGCAATTACTATATTTACCCGTCTACAAATCACTATTATGTTATGAATCATAGACATGCTCGGACTAACAATGTTTTGTTTACATGGTCTGAAGACCATTCTATATGAATTTGGTACGTACATTTGTATACCTGTTTGTGGTATCTATTCTACTTATCTCCTTCAAATTTGTGGTCAAAAACTGGGAAGAGTTTAGAGTAAATGATAAAACAGAAATACGAGGGAGCGTTTTTATATTCGCGGAATGAGCGGGTTGTAGAGGGGTGAGTAGGCGCATTGGGGTCGTGGCCTGTGCAGCGACTCATGATTAGTATAAATACGAAGTTTCATTGTTATTAGACAGTTAGTCTTTGAGCTATCGTCAACTAAGTAACATAATCAGGAGTGAAAAGTGAAATATGGAAAAAATCGAATATCGTGCCGTTATAAAGTTCCTTACCAGGCAAGGAAAATCAGTCGCGACCATAATGAATGAGATGTCATTGGTTTACGGCGACTCTTGTCCAGGAAAAACCATGGTCTACAAGTGGCATAGTTTATTTAAACAAGGAAGGAAATCCCTTGAAGACGACCCGAGGCCGGGCAGGAGCATTGAGGTGATCACGCCAGCACTTATCCAAAAAGTTGAACAAATTGTACTCGAAGATGCTCGACTAATGAAGAAACAACTCGCAGAAATGGTTGGAGTATCCGATACAACAATTTTTAAAATCCTACACGATCATCTCGGCATGTCTAAGGTCAGCGCAAGATGGGTGCCGAGAATGCTCACGCCGCCGCAAAAACAACAGCGCGTAGAGTGTTCGCGTGCATTTTTGGACCTCTGTAATGAAGACAAGGATGGTGTATTGAGTGGAATTGTTACTGGATACGAAACTTGGGTTCATCATTATGAACCTGAATCCAAACAAGACTCCATGCAGTGGCATAAAAAGGGCACAGCACCTCCCAAGAAATTTAAAGTGTCACAATCAGCTGGGAAACTCATGGCAACGGTATTTTGGGACTCGGAAGGAATATTGTTGATTGATTATAAAGATAAAGGTGTTTCTATAACCGGAGAATATTACGCTTCAATATTAGAGCGACTAAAAGAAGCCATTAAAGAGAAAAGACGGGGAAAATTGACAAAAGGTGTTCTGCTTTTGCACGACAACGCGCCCGTCCACAAGAGCCGCGTTGCGTTAGCTGCCCTGCATAAGGTGGGCTTCGAAATTGTGAATCACCCACCCTACAGCCCAGACCTGGCCCCGAGTGATTATTACCTGTTTCCGAAAATGAAAAAAGAGCTGCGGGGTAAAAAATTTACTGCCGATGATGAAGTCAAGGAGGCAGTTTCGGCGTATTTTGCAGATAAAGAGAAATCATTTTTTTATGAGGGTATAAATAAATTAATTGAAAGATGTGAAAAATGTATCCGTCTTGCAGGTGAATATATTGAAAAAGAAAAATAATTTGTTTTTTTTATTTCTACCCCTTGTCCCCCATTCCGCGAATATAAGAACGCTCCCTCGTATAATACCTGTACTCAAAATTATAACTAAGTATTCTACCATTTATTTTAGGCATCGCAGAGATATATTGATTACTGGTATCCTAAAATTTATAATAAATTCAATTATCTGCATTCACCGAACAGTGTACAATTTATAAATCAAGCTGAACAAATTTTATTAAATGTTATTCATTTAATAAATTTTTCACGTACAGTTTTATTTATATTTTCATTTTTAAAGTGCTTTGTTGGTGTACATGTTTCAGCAAATATTTTATCTGTATTATCTTATTTTGCACAATCTGTGTATTTCTTAAAATCAAATACTTTACACTAACGTTTTATTAATGGTTTAATTACACTGAATAAAACAATATCTATCTGTTCATCTATCTAAAGCCTCTTTTTTTACTCTCGAACATATTGAAATGTCCAATCTAAATACTGTTGTCGTTTTGACGAAAACTGCTCACGTCAAACTTATTCTGCCCTGAATCTTACAGGTTTAGTTACCTCGTGTTAGGCAGATCTCATATCCTAAGTACCTACTTTATTATTGATGTTATTGTCGATTTATTCGTCTAGTTTTTCTGATCTATTTATTACAGGTACTTAATTTTTCTTTCTTATTATATTATTATTATATGATTTTCTTTCGTAATTGCTATTATGGTTTATATTTATATCAATTTTTATTAATTCTCTTTGGACAGACTTCTATCAAGTGTAATTGATAGCTATATTCCAAGCCTGTACTCCTTACCTGTGAAGAGTCCTGTGAGTTACTTCTAGGGTGCTAACTAGCTAGTATTTTGGAGAGTTAGGAATAGCTCTCTGTACAAAATGGTCTTAAAGGGTGCTAATACTGAAGCAAAGGACAAAAAAAAATACGTTCAAGTCACACATCAACTAACCCATGTTTGAAAAGAGGAAGGAACACACTATTCAAAATGCCAAAGTGAATGATAACAAACCACTGATTTATTAATTGTAGTTATGTAATTATATAGATAGAAACTTAGCCTTACGTTAACTTGCGTCAATTGTTTGAATAAGTACTATTCTTAATTGTATTTAAAATAAATTTGTAATATGAACGTACTTAAATAATTGTTTATGTCAACTATAAATTTAAATACTGTGTAATAAATTCAATGCATATTGTGTTATAAATACTTATTTGTATTCAGCTCTGTTAATCTTTCGTTTTACGAGTTATCAGCTAGCTCATATAATTTTTTTTATTGTTATATTGCACTATTGTGTGAATATTAATATGAACAATGAGATTCTGTCTCTAAGGTACAGGTACGAGCTTAGACTCGCTAGATATGCTGATGGCTGATGTATGAAGTCAAACTGAAAGAGAATCCTTTTCTTTAATCACTCATAAATATATTTAATTATGATATTCTCAGTTAGATGAGAGGCTAAAGGCCCAGTGTGATAAGTACCTTATGAGGAACAATCCTCTAAGTAATCAACGCATGCCTCGCAAATGTGGATTGTTAACTGTAACGGGTGTAAATTATTTCTAAATCGCTTACCTACGTTAGAATATACAGGAACTATAATTAAATGTGTTATATGTAAAATTAGTGTTCTCGAAGGCTTATTCTACATTACTTATAACACAAGTTCTTTATGATATTTTTTCTAGTTTGCATCTTTTATTACATTTTCTAGATAAATAGTAAATTTAGAATTTTAGAAGCTTCGTGCGTTTATGCGCAAATAAAATTAGCAATGCACGATATTCGATATTTGTCAAATTAAAACTAAAATTTGTCAATTTCTTTTAAATCTTTTACGCTTACTAAATTTAATGCAAAATGCAGGTGAAATTATAAAAATTGTTGAACTCGAACGTAAATAATTTTCTTCTCATTAAATCCTGTGTATCAGTTATGAAAAGCAGATTATGAAATTTGAAGAGTGGTGTAAAGAAAATACAAATTGTATCAATAAATGTTTTCCTTTATGTAGAAGATTGTAACCTGTATTGTACTTGTTCGATAACGGCCTAACAGGTGAAACTAGTCGCAATTTATATAATATAGCGCTTTAATAACGTTGTCATGGCAGCAAATTATAAAAAAATATTTCCAACTTCTTTAAAGTATCTTACGTTCTGGTGTAAAACTATGGAGTTTGTTGAATATTGTCTTGAATATTTTTTCCACAAATTTCCATCTTTGGTTGCTTTGTTCTACTATTGTTTTCGCTTCTCCCTAAGTTTCTCTACATCTACCTATTCTCTACTTCCACCTTGATTTCTAAGAATATGTTCCAGCCTATCTCAGTTGTCTATGTTCGTTTCCCTATGTGTTACTTTCACTACAGTTCAATATCCTTAATTTATCATTGTGTATCATAGTTTTTCAAAAGAAAACCTGATCTCCATACTATTTAGCTTTATTTCTGCCTATTACTTAATACCAGAGATCTGAAAGAGCACGCTCTTAACGTTTGCCACGGTCGAAGTTAGGATTTATTGCTTAGGAAATTCGTGAATAATCTTTCATTCTTGTCAACTCCAAAATCTCTTTACTGTTATTTCGAGGCAAATTAGAAGAAAATATTATTAAATTAGCCTACGTCTTGGTGTGGAACTATGATGTTTGCATTTTTCTACCAGTTTCCATTTTCGGTTGCTTTATTCTACCACTGTTTCTACTTTTTCTTTTCCTTTTCACTTGTTGTTTCACTGTTTCTGTAAATCTACCTCTTCTCTCTCGTAATGCCCAAGATCTGAAAGGGCACACTCTTATTGTTACAGCGTTTGCTATGGTCGAAGTTAGGATTTATTGCTTAGGAAATTCGTGGCTAATCTTTCCTTTTCGTAAACTCTATGACCTCTTTACTGTTATTTCGAGATATTTGTACTATATCAAAGCGAATTAATATTTTCGCGAAATTTCCCAGTTTTTTTGCTATATTTATTGCTCCCATAATTTATCTTGAAGTATTTAGAGTATACACTCATCCTCCTATCTGTTTGTATAAATGAACCTATTCTATTACAACACTCTCTGATGTCATTCATTTACCTAATTACTGCAACTTCACTCGTTCGGTTTCCCTTCCTATATTTTCCACATAATCAGCGTTATACTATTTATACATACACACACACACAAACAATCAAAAGCATACGTATACGCACCATGCTCACGCCCAGTTTACGGTAATTTCACTTCCTCCCACGCACTTCCGCTTGTCCATCATCGTCGTCGGTCGGCGTGAATGCACTTGTCCGACCAAATAAAATAGTGCGAGTAGAATCGTCTGTCTTCGTCCGATGACTTTATCGACGTGTCTTGTTGTCCCGGTCTCTCGCCAGTAGAGCGTCAATATTGAATCAAGTCAAGTGGGATGGATTATTTTGATCGTTCGTGCCGATCGACCGTGAAGCTATTCTTGTTTTTTTCCCCAACGAGATCGATATTAAGATGATGGGTAGCCGTATGGACGGTGATTTTGTTGCTTAAATACGGTTTGCATGTGTGCGTGTGTGTGCGCGCGCGCGTAAATAAAATTGGTTTCATAATGTCAGATTATGTATTTTTTTTAAATGCTCTAATGGATTTATAGTTGAATTATTTCTAAAGGTATTAAATAAACATCTTAATTTCATAAAAAATTTTCGTACGTTTGTGTTATGGAAGTCAATGGACATCCGTACTGTCATCTCCATATAATATTTCGCCATAAGACTAGCCATAGCAAACTACCATTATATGCAAGTACTATTATATGAAAGGCCATGAAATCCCAACAGAGCAAGTTTCTTACGAGTCTTATTACTTAAGCACTATTCTGCATTGCTGCGATAACAACTTAGTTTATCCTACGACCCCATCTCCTACTATTAGTTCAAAAACTTAACTCCAAGTACGCATTTTCAATAAACTAAAAACCGCTATTAATCTTCAAGGTTATAACAAGGATAACAGGATCCACTAATAACATTGGCCAACAAAGTTTTTACTCTAAGTCAAGTAACCAACAAAATTAAACAGTTTTTAATAACGCAAAGGCATCAAAAAGTTTTAATTTAGTCCTTTATAGACACAATCATGCTTCGTTCGTCTGTAAATAATCCAAATAATTTTTGTTATGGGTGTGGTAAATTTACTCCATTAAATAAAAGTGAAAAGCTAAGTGCGAGTAATTGAATCGACAATGCGGTAACTCCCCTGATTAAGTAACACCCTAAGTTTGGAATCGTATCTCGTTCGGTTACCGAGATATTTGCAAAATGGCTCAACACACGAAATCATCAAAAAAACACACAATGAAAAGGCGAACTCTTGGCGGAAAATCATTCGCACAATCTTCTAAAGCATATCCGAAAACGCCCGCGAGTTTCCCGGTCGATATTGGACAAAATAAATTAGAAATTTTCGACGGCCCTTCTTGATGTAATGAAATCTTCCAAGCGAATTCGAAAATTCCACCGACGGTGTCCCGGTATTCCTGAGCCACTAGAGCCAATTCTCACACGTTGGGAAACATGATTGAAAGCAGCTTTCTATTGTGAGAATTCCAAACAAATAAAATTTGTGATTCTACGATTCAAATCTAATGAAGCTGCAGCAATTAAGGAAAACCAGAAAAGATTTAAAAATACTTCTGTTGAAACCGATTTGAAACAAATTTATAACAATTATAAAGGTTTTTGTAGTCAGTAGAGTCAATGCAAATTGTGAACGATGTACGCTCACTGCTATGTGCTTCAAATGCCATAACAAATATGTGTGTTGCAGAAATGATCGAGAGTGTTATAGACAAAGATTTCTATTTCACCAGATTAAGACAAACTTGTGATGGTACGGGTATAGGTCCGTTATCAATTTCTAAAAATTATTTTAGTTATCCGTGTTTTACGTCCATAGATGTCGAGCGGTCATTTTCTAAATATAAAAACATCTTTTCAGCACCGCGTACATTGCTCTCCGAGACAAATATGAAAACTTGCATCATGCTGCAGACATTTTGTCAGTCTTATCTAGTTTCAGTTATCTGGGCTGCGGTTAAAATATCCCAACTCTAGTGGAGAGTACGCCGAACGCTTCCACTAAGATATTTTGGAAATGGAAGTATTGTACCAAGACAAATGAAATCTTTTTACGTTAGGATATTATTGTTGGGTTGGGTTGTTTGCTAAGAAGGCAGACTGTGGGTGATATTTATAAGACGCAATGCAATTTCATCACATTTCTAAGTAAGAATTTGAAATATACGTTTAAGCATGTTATAAGCAGAAAAATATTTCATTAAATTCCAAACGAAATTGAAGCTAACTTGACCATCTACCTTTTATTAAAATAATGTTTCTATGATTTCTATAAAATTAATAATAATAATATATATGTATTTGATAGCAAAAATAAAAAATTGAAATTTATTGGCTGGTATTATTTAGAGAAAGGCAGTTGAAAGAATAAATAATAAATTTATTGCATATTTTACATAAAATATGAATTTATGTTAAGTGATCAACGGTGTAAAATTTCAAGATCCTCAACAGAAAATACATAGTACATAGATATGTAACGTACATCAATGTGAAACCCAGCATTGTGTATAGACAGACACTTTCGTTGCTTCACCGCCTGTGTTGTATTTCTTTTCTTCTGCTATCGACCAAACGTGTCCGTAACTAAATACGGTTGCAATAAGTACACAAGTAAGCAAGGTCGAGAAACTTTTCTACCATATACAAAGCTGAACAATATAGAATTGCAATATGCACGGCACGTCCTTACATATGCCTTTATTGTGTCACTTATGGGTTTCCGGAAGCAATTCATCATACAGTGTTAAAAGAAGTAAACAATTTTTTTGTATTATGCTGAATGTATCATATAATACGTACATTATATGAAATAAATCAGTAGCGATGAAGTTAGGAAACTGTTGCTGCAAGAGTAAATTATATTTTTTAAAGAATTTATTATTTGCGATTGTTCGCACTAATATCTGTAAAAAAATAGAAAGATACGTATTCCAAGTTAGTAAGTACGTCTAATATTGTTACGCATAATACTGTTTAATCAAAAATGACAAAAAAACGCACCACATTAATGCTCGTATTCTGTATACGTATTTCGACAATTATGTTGTCATCATCAGCTATAAAAAAATTTAGTGAACGGATCAAACATACACGATCTTACACAAGAAACATATAACTCAATATTTCCTAGACTTAAAACTAACACTTGTTCTGATACATGCGTACTCTTACACTTAAAGACCCTTTGTGCGTTAATCGAACGTTATTTTTTGCGTGGAAAACCCATTACACAAATCAAAGCAAAGTTTGCTCAATATTAGATTTTTTGAAGGTCAATTAAAATTATTCATGGTGGTTTACTGATTTCCATTGTGGTTATACAGACACAATTAAAGCCCACATTTGAGACGTCCAAATGTCGTCATCGCGCCGGAAACTTTTGATGAAAATGTGCAAAATAACACGTAATACGCATAGCAAATAAATATGAGCGCAATATATTATACATTTGGATATGAAAAAGTTTTTTAGGTTTTCACGGCTGGTGTTACTTGTGGTGTGGGGCCGTCCAGTTGCATCTTCCACTGAGGTTTCGTTATCCTTACTGCCAGCTTTTTCGGGAGCTATTATCAGAATGATTTACTCCATTGTCGTTCTGGATCTCGTAATGGATTCTGGATTTCCAAGTGTTACTGAGTTTATAATCGTCCTCACAATCTTGATGGCTTCTCTAATGATACTTTCAATGGTAGTCTTTCCTAATATTTGGATTGTTTTAAAGTTATCTTATGTCCATTCTCGTGTTCTCATGGGTCGCTCAAATATCCCGTAACTCTTTACTCAAGCGATCTTCCTGTTTATCCATCGCCGCTGTTCCCGCATTCGTACATTAATTTTAAACCCCTTCTCCTTTTGTTCATTGTAATTTGTCCTTTTCCAGAAAAGTTATGTTGAATGGCGGTTGCGATATTAAAACATACTTTTACATTCTTCTTCATCAATATCCTGCCTAACTTCTAAGTAATTGTAAAGATGTAAAGTCTTTTTCTAGTGGTTAGATCCTTCTATTAACGAAGAATTATAAAGCTCACAAAAGGATGACATAATGGTGAAAGAAAAGGCGAAATATATACAGTGGTCAAAAATTCACAGATAATCGCCAGTTAGGACCATTTATAGAAGCGTGTAATCGAAGAATTTATGTAGTTTTTCTGTTCCATGTAGCCAAGTTACAAACGTGTTGTCAACGTACCAACGTATCGAAGCCCAACACTTTGATTTCCATTCGTTGCTACCTATGGCTTTGTTTTCGAATGCCTCCACGAAAAAAATATCTGTGCTATGGTGGATGTTTTGGTTATTCACAAAGAATCATTATTGCATCATTTCATGATTATAAACGAAACATAAATCCATAATTATACACCAAAAAAAAGTAGTGAATTTCGACCAGCCCATATATGACAAAGGAAATTAAGGTACTCCTTAGAGCTAGATAGTCGTATCTGCCTGATAAGAGAAGCAATTTGATAAAATGCATTCGCCGGTGTCGATTGTCCCTATAACACGGCTTGTTCCAATCGAGTGTGTGTTCATATTCTGTAGGCGTCCACTGCCGCATTGGCTGGGCGTGTAATCTCTTTGTTTCATCTTCGCTTCAAATTTCTTACTTCGAGAATCAGTCGGTATATTTAAACGCCATACAAAGGACGATGTTTAATTTTATTGTGCTCTTTTTTTGTCTTATTACGTCATTTCCTTGAGTTCTCACATTTCACAAGCTCTACAATTCTAAGAGAATTCGTCCCTTTTTTTTGTTATCGCGTCGACTACGTGCATCATCATAGGTGTTAAAATCGTCTTGCAAATATTACATATGCAAACACATATGCATTTATCTACTTAAATACAGACACAGCATAATACCTAATTTGTAATATTCTACATTTAAAATGTTAAAGATAAATTTAAAATTTGCTTATTACAAACGTATTTCTCATCCAATCATCGTACTTATATTAACACGCATTTTTTAATCTACAACTCGCAAATATCATAACAAAGTATAATTCGCGTTGTGAATCATACATTACGTATGTCTTAATTTCAGTTTTACTTATGTAAACAATACATATGTATGTTATTTGCTTACTTAATATAACCTACATTATTTATTTTAACTTCTTACACAGTAGTTCTATAAATAGAAATGCATTTCTATTGCCTCTACTTACAGTAACGTACATAATTCTAACATGTCGTATATATAATGTACATATGTACGTATATATGTGTGTGTGATATCAGAAGCAGTAAGTTGACAAAGTGTATAGTAATGTAAACAAAGGAATATGTCTGTACAACTAAGGTGTTTCTCTCTGAGATTAAACACTAATCATCGGCAAATATTTACATGGGAGTTTGATCAGTAAATTATGAGTTTCATAGGTCAATTAACATGGTTAGATTTATTACAGGTTGTTTATGGGGAAATTATACTCCTGCTTTCATATTCTTAATGGTATGTGATGTATACTTGCACATACAGCCTACACGCTTTATTCTAAATATTGTAATTAAATAATATTGAAAGAATGAATTTAAAATAAGTTGAATAACAAGTTTAACTTAATTTATCTGCATAAACAAATGCAGAAAATATATATTCACATTGTGAAATCACCTACCGTTCCCCCCTTTCAAAAATGATTATATCTTAGGACAATGGTTAAGTTTTAAGTTAATTCATAATCAATAGGAATCCTGTTCAACTATATCTTATAGCGTAATAACTGAACATTTGAAAACTTAGGTAAAACCCAGTTCCAAAAGTACAGGTTATAACCACTGGGAAGACGCGTTAAAAAATTATGAGATCGTTGAGATTTCAAAGGTAAAAAAGGACATTTATTTATTTGTATTTCGCAACGTAAATAAAGTACATCAAACAAAATTAAAATCGTATATCTTACATATATCTTAATTGCTTAAGATATATGTAATATATGCATGCCAAAGAGATAAATTTGTTTTGCAACGTATATACATTACCGCTCACGGAAGTTTGAGCACTCAATTTCGAAAGCATAAACAAATTGGAAGGAAAATAAAATGTGTCGGCCTTAGATCTAAACAAAGAAAGGTGAAAAAATATTCACCGAAACAACACTTTCTTTGTAAATTATTACTTTTTCCTCATCGAAATGTCCCCCTTTCACGTTCAACACAGCTTGCATCATATGGGGCATTATATCAGTGAGCGATTAGTTTCTGCTGTTAGTCGTCGATTTCGTTTGCTAAGAAGTTTAATTCGTAAAACTTCAGCCGTCTTTGATTTCCTAGAAGGACCTGGTCAATTACCATCTTCAACCATAACCTGTCGTATGACATCTCGCTGGAGTGTGTAGTGTTTTTACGTGCTGTACTTGAGCAAATTCACTTTTAGAATGACCTTCTTCCTGAAGCGCAATTATAACGGATCGCTTTGGTATACTTGGCTTCTCTTTCGGTATTTTGAAATACAATCGCTTAATATTAAAAAAAAATGTTTAACTTTCACAAACACGGATGATCACGTTGACAGTAATCTATTTAATATATTCTATATGTGACGGACAACAAATAAACTATACTTATTACAGTACATTTTAGTAAAAATTTACAATCCCATGCTATAATGTGTATCGCGAATAGATAAACTAATAGATATGCGTGATCAGCAAGTGATCGTATTCTGATTGGTTAAATACATAAAAACATTGCAAAGCTGAAGCCTTGTTTATACACAAGCGCAACACGTGTTGCGACTGAGTTTGTTTTGAATACGTTTGAGGTATTATAATTTGTCATTTTGATTATTACTAGCGTTTATATGTTGTAAATGTCTTAAGACATTGAAAAGTATAGAAAAGTGATGATGAGAAGTAAAACATCTAAATTTCGTAGAAGGATAATTGCTTGTAGTTTTAGAGTTCGTGCATTTGTTACGTATAATGGTAAGGATGGCGCAGTCACCATTAAGAAAGCGGAAGAGAAGTTATTTTATTGTGATTTTTAAGCAGTCAGTATTGAATATATCCAAAATATATAAACTACAGCACCGATATTGCATCCAAACAGAAGCTGTTCAGCCAACTGGCGAAACAGCTGGTACAGAATTAAATTAAATGCTTCGCGTCACTAGTATATCTGCCGACGTTTCGTAGCCATTTGTATGGGACATCTTCAGGGCTGAACTACTGCACTGAAACTGCTAAATGCTTCTTATATTTATTTATTTAAAAATGTTTATTTTTACAGGCATATCAAGAGCTAGTGTATATAATATTCTCAACTAAACAAGAATTTCAAGAACCAAAGTCTTATAAAAGAAAGAGAGCTATAATTAACACGAAAGCATTGATAAGATGTACAGTCTATTCGTTTTTCTTTAGCAATGAGATTCCTGCATTAAATAAAATTTTGCAGCAGTAAATAGCAATGATAACACTACCGAAGTTTTCACTGCATTATATAGGTTATTGAAAGAAAGAAATTTTCGGTGAGATATTTATAATACATTGCGTGCAATTTTATCCTACCTTTACTTTTAGTTATAACAGGAGAGCTAGGAATAGCTACTTGAAGGAGAAACATGAAATAATTATATGGAGAAGACAATATTTGTCCAGACTAAAGCAATTTAGAACGGAAAGCAGAAAAATTTATTTTCTCGATGCAACATGGGTAAATGAAGGCTATACAATATCAAAAGTTTGAAATTTTAAAAGTATTAAATGTGCACGGCAAGCTTTCAATGAGGGTCTGTCAACAGGTTTGAAAATCCTAGTGGAAAAGGAAGACTGTTGATATTGTTACATATTAGTTGTGAGAATGATTTTCTTGAGAATGGCCAATCTTTATTTCCATCAAATAAAATAGGTGATTACAATAAAGAAATGAATGCAGAATTGTTCCAAAATAGGTTTGAAAAATGTTTACCTCTTTTGGAAATTAATTCTGTCACCAATATCATTCTAGAAAATTAGAAAACAAAACACATCAACGAAGAAATATCGTTTATGAATGGCTTACTAAAATTAATTATTGGATTTGAATCTAATATGCTCAAAGTGGAATTGTTCGATATAGTAAAACAACATAAATCAAAATATCACAAGCACGTAGTAGATGAACTTTGCTAAATCCAAAAACAAACGTTTTGAGACTTCCTACATATCTTTGCGAGCTCAATCCTATAGAGCTAATTGAGACAAAATGAAAGGAGAAGTAGCTGTGAATATTACCAGTTAAATTAGACGATGTTCAAAATTTACTTCATATTACCATTCATAATGTTACTGAACAAAAATTGGATAAAGGCAATTGATCATGTTAAAAGTATTGAGGCAAAAATATGGAATATGGACGGAATACGAGAAAATTTAGAAGAATTTGTCATAAATGCAGGAGGTTCTAGTACTACCGATGATTCTTCTAATAAATAGACATTTATTGATTTTACATTATGATTGTGTGGTGCTTTTTGAACTAATATATATGTATATACAGCCTTGGCCATATGTCTGAAGCACCCCCCCCATAAACGTGCAATATTACCTGAACCCTAAGAACGTAATGAAAGGGGCCATTACTAATGTGTATATAATGACTGTTTACCAGGAAAATCTCAAGAAGTATACAAATATTCTGTAGTTTTAAGGTTTATTGCTGTTAGTTGATCTTTACTGTTCAATAAGTGAGGTGTATTAGAAACGATATTGTGTTATAAAATTGATTTAACCAGTTGTATTGAATATTGTGTTTTTGTATAGTGTTGTACATTGTGACAACATGCCTAGAAAACGGGAGTTAGATGTAATAGAGCGAAGTAAAGCAGTGTTATTACATACTCAAGGACTATCGCAATCAAAAATCGCGAAAATAATGAAGCGGTCGCGCTATGCCATCCAAGCGGCAATAAAACGTTTTAAAGAGACAGGTTCTTACGAAAATCGACCGAAAAGTGGACGAAAACGTATTACAACGGAGAGAGATGATCGATTTTTAACGCGACTTTCTCTGAAAAATCGTATGAAATCATCAAAAGATTTATCTGCAGAAATAAATGAGCGCCAAGGAACTTCTGTATCAGCGAGAACAGTGAGAAGACGACTGGTAGAAGTAAATATACATGGTCGTAAAGCTCGCCGCAAACCCTTATTGAGCGAGGAGCAGAAGAAAAAACGGTTGTTGTGGGCAAAAAAACACAAAAATTGGACAGTTGAGGATTGGTCCAAAATCATATGGTCCGACGAATCCAATGTAGAGGTATGATAAATTAATGCAGTTTTACTTTTGTGTTACATAAATATGATATTTTGAATGTGCTGAATAGTGAATTGGAATTTTTTGAACAGCTATTAATTTTTCTATATCTTACGTAGATTTTGCCAACACCTGGGGCTCAGTTTGTTCGTAGAAGACCGGGGGAAGCGTTTGAGCCACATTGTATTGTGCCTACAGTAAAGTATGGGGGTGGTAGCGTGATGATATGGGGATGCATGACCACTAAGGGTGTCGGCGAAGTGTACGTCTGTGAAGGCAGAATGAACAGCAGTAGGTACATCGATATGTTAGGAGAAGTACTAGAACCGTCTATTGTAAAGCTGTTCGATTCCGATGAAGAGGCCTACATTTTCCAGCAGGACAATGCACCCTGCCATAAATCCAAACGTACAATCGAGTGGTTTAGCGCAAATAACGTGCCCATATTCGAATGGCCGGCACAATCGCCGGATTTGTCGCCCATAGAAAATTTGTGGCGTATTTTTTAAAGAGAAATGTCGCAAAATATAGACATAAAAACAAAAACGAATTAAAAGCGAGGATATTTGAAGAATGGGAAAAGATTTCACCCGAGATATGTAGCAAATTAGTGGCTACAATGCCTAAACGGATACAAGCCGTTATCAAATGTCGCGGTGGTGCTACAAAATATTAATGTATATTATTAAATTTGCATTCAAAATGTATATACACTTGTAGTTTAATTTTTATACCTCCTAATTTCATTTTACATCCAAAACTTGAGGGTGCTTCAGACATATGGCCAAGGCTGTATATATATATATATATATATATATATATATATATATATATATATATATATATATATACATATATAGCAAATTTAGATTTGCAAGGAAAGTTGTAGATGTACATGTATTTATTTTGAAATAAAAGGTAGTTAATAAATTCTTCACAACAATTCCTTGCATTTATTTTTATTGATTGTAATATTATAATTACATTTAGCTTGAGAGCTTAGAATTTAATTGGAAATAAAGCAACATACATGTCATGTGTTCTGACAAATAAATTCTTCACTACGATAGCTTAAATCGTTTGTGAATTTGAAAGAATTAATTTAATAACTCGGTTTATATACGGAATTGAAAAAAATAATTCAATGTAAATTTTAATACAAAATAACCTGTATTAATTTTCAACTTTTAATATAAAATAAATCAGTTAAACTTTGACTATTATTATAACATACTACTGTTATTATAACAACAAATTTTTTCGATTAGAAGTAAATAAATAATACAATAATTGTGTATGTGTAAATCAGACTTTCGTAGCTGATATTTTATCTCAAAAATATTATCACGTGAATTGGTCGTGATTAGTCTGTCTGTTCGTGGTACAAAGTATAGTATGTTTGCTTTTGGCGGAACGAATGTACGGAGTTTTTTCTATATTAACATTACTGCAGATTGAGGTGCGACACTATGATAAATAATCTGCTGATTATGACAAATTAGTTGTCGAAAGACGTATACAGAGTATGAACATTAATGCGGTAAAGGTTTTTTGCCTTCTTTGATTAATCATATATTGTCTCTATCCTCCTTAGGTGCACGTAATTTGATATTCCCGAGTAACGCAAACCAGTCACAAAAAACAAGTAACAGGAATTTTGCAATAAACTTTCTTTCTAGGAATATGTTTATCTAAAGTACCTGAATTCTTATTTTAGATTTATCGCACGGTATTAGATATTAACATGATTATTATTTAACAGATGCACACTTTTGTTCTTTGTGGTTTTACAAAATGTTAGTGTCCAAACTTCGAGTGGTGGTGTATGTATATACGAGATGGACAAATTTATTTAGTATAATAATAATAATAATAATAATAATAATATTTCGTAATATAATAGGAACTTCCCACATTTACTTACACATACGCGTAAAAAATTCTTTCAATTGTACATGAAAAAACATTTTACAATATTATTTAAGTATTCTCGTCATTGGCGATCAAAAACGTTCCAACATTCTACGTTTACTACAAAGAAATGTGCTTTCTAAAGACCAATATTTAAAATTCAATGAAATCATTAAAGAAATATGACATACATCCACTCACAATTCTTGATTTATTTTATTCGATCTATTTATTTGATTATAATGAATCATGGTGTCCGCAGTGTGTATTTAATAAAAATATGCATATACATATATCTATCATATATTACTTAAATTTATATGGCGCATATCTTTAGAAGTAGATTAACAAATAAACATTGTTGTACACACGAGAGTCTTAATAGATGTGAGTTATGGCCGTGCAAATAGCTAAAACGATGTTGATAGTGAACCTTGCTGAGAGAAGATTTTCGATGATGTGTTACTGAAAATTTTAATGCATTTCGGATGAATCGATAAACTATATTCGAGATGATATCTTTATAAACGTTACCAGAGCATACCGGGCATCCCATGACATGATTGCCACAGTTTAAGGATGCGTTACTGATGTAATTTCGAGTTAAAAATGTCTAATGAACATGTGTCCAGAACTCTCTCGTACCCGAGCTATAATCATTTGTGGTTTTAGATAACCTTCTTTATAAATATTAACATAGTATACTGGGTCTCCTACGATATGCCACAGCTTAAGGATGTGTTTCTGAAGTAATTTCAAGTTCAAAATCTCTAATGAAAATATACTCGAAACCCTATCGTAAGTGAACTACGAGCACTTGTAGTTTTCGATAACTCTTAGGCAACTTCTGTTTGTTAAAGTTACAATAAAGTTTCGGGCATATGTTCATTAGACATTTTTAACTTGAAATTGCTTCAAAAACACATCATTATGCTGTCATATTGTGGGACATCCGGTATTATATTATGTGTATTTATATTTTATTATTTAAGATTTGTCCTCTTTATCCACTTAACGACATAAACGTTTATGAATATTTAAGTTTGACTGCATTTATATTAGTTTAATAAAATTAATATTTATGATACAAATGACTACACCGATTATTGATTAAGAAAATAATATTCTACATGGAAAATTTATTTCGTAATTTGAATAAATCTAAAAAGGAATTAATTAGTAATGGCATTCGTTTGATATACGGTAATTTCCTTCGAATAACAAGAAACTTGTATTACGTAGGAGGAATTTATAGACAAAGTATTCTACCTCCTGTTATTTACAACACGAATATGCATATGAAAGAGAAAAGGGGACGAATAGACTTCTCTTAGAAATTGGCTATAAACATTAGATATAATAATATGATATTCCAATGAATTAATAGAATAGCTAGAATTAAAAATATCATCATGACGAAAAGAAGTCGTACTGGAAAAAAATCAGAAATATAGAGTAGAGAAAAGTTTAATACGAGGTAACATATAACCTCAGCAAGCTCTTATAAGACAGGCTACTTAGACGCTGAAAAGCAGATAAGATTAAGCCATACTTACTTCAGTAAAGGAAACTTTGTGAAAATAATAAACAGGCAAAACCTAATTACAGGATAATATAATATAAATTAGGTGTGTAAAATATCAAAAGAAATAAATAAATCATCAGCAGATAATTAAACAGTATCGCACCTGAAAAACTACGGCAAAAATATCCGTATGAAAACAAATTCCGCACACGGTCTGTACCGTTAAAAGCCAAGACGCACACTATATATTCGTTTCATATAATTTTTAAAAGATTGTGTTCTAGTCTAAGATAAAAGACAACAGAAAAAAGGGGAAAAGAGAAGACAAATACCTACATGCGGTTTATTTCACTCCCTCCTTTTTTCTGTCATTTAAGAGACCAACGAGACATGAGGTATGGTTGGGCCCCAGGTCAGTGCTCAACACATAACGATAATTACACACGTTCTTTATCAAATGCAAATAATCCGCGTTAACACTATGATTACTTTCCAACACATATTTTACTAAACCGGATTTTTCGCAATATGTTCTTTATACCGGGTTTTTATCGATCGTTTTGTTTGGCCGATGTATTGTTTACTGCAATCTAGATATTTAATTCCGTATATCACCGATATTTTGTTTTCCTCGACTTTGTCTTTTGCATTTCCCAAAAGGGATTTGATGGACTTAGTGGACCGTCGAGTCACATTTCGGTCCACTAACTCCATCAAATCCCTTTTACGAAATGCAAAAGACTTCAGCTGCTTTTCCTTTATCAATTGCAGACATTAAACCTAATTTATTTTCTCTCAATAATCTTTCTTGTACACTCTTATCTTTAATACCTAAAACTAGTCTCTTACCATCTTCTCGTCACATGCGTATTCACGCAGTTTCGAGCTCAGTTGTAAATGCATTTTTTGTTCAGACATCTGTATTATTTGATCAAAATAACATTCAAAAATAATACTTTTCTTTGGAATAAAATATTCCTCAAATTTCTTTAATAACAATAATACTTATTTGCCTCATTGTTTTCAAACTTGAATGTGTTATATATCCTATTCATTATCTTCAATGTTTAATAAAAGTGCACATTTGTTTGAATCATTTGTCTCGTCATTTCCTGATGGTATCAAATGAATGGAAAATTTCTGCTTAAAATTTTCTCGTTGTTCATTCATCTCCATTTTCTTGTACGTGGTAAGCGATAGATTATTGACTACTTTTACTTTTTTACTTGTCTCATTATCTTCATTTCTGACACCATGCATGGTAGTTGTTTATATAGTTATACATTTAATAATAATGGACTTTTATGTCTTTATATTTTATTATTTTACTGATACATTAAGTTATATGTACCCTATATTCAATAAATTTAATGCAATCGCAAAATTTTTAATTCCTCTGTATCTATGAGTAGATTCTTCGAAAAACATCCACGAGGCGTATAATTTTTCACTGATACATATGTATATGTTACAGCAACAGTCCATACTATGTACATATATTAAAATATGCAGATGCTCAATAGAAAATTAAATATAAATTATCTATTAACGAAAGCTGGAGAAGATAGACAAAGAACATAAAAAAAAATGGATCAGCTGCTAGACGTGTTAGAATCGCCTGAAGGTGCAATTAATATGCTTTGTTATGTCGTTCCATTTGTATATCATAAATACAAACTGGAAACAGCACACAGGTTCTTTAAATTGCAAGAACAAAGAGAAATATTAAAAAAAACTACTGGACGGTGTCGACGAGTAAACACCTTTCATAGCTTTATTGAATGCAAAATTTACGTTACAATGCAATATATGTATCTAACTACTGTGACAGACATTTTAATAATTTATTATACGACCGCGTATGATACCAGCATGTTATATAGATAGCGCATATTTAAGTAAGAGATCATTGGCTTTGTAGTAAAGTAACTGACCTTTAATCCCGTGAGCAAGATCAGATCTACTTGTTTACTGGATTCCGAGGAGAATTTATGTATGCATAAATTCACTTTTACTTTCGTTGACGCGATGACAACTTAATGCAGATATTTAATTGTATAATGTTGTTTTGATCGAAAAAAGTTTTTTTTGGGAGGGATATTATTGTTAGCAATTGATTCAAGCAACGCCTACTAATGTTTCTAGATACATATACAGTAGTCTGTTATGATTTTAAAAAATGAAAACGAGCGGTTACTATCAAACAATACTGTAGGTTTTCGCCTTCAAAGAATGAACGCAGACGAATTAGTAAACACGAAGAAAACACTACACACAAAAGCACTTAATACCATAACCCAAAAGAGCAAATTAAGATAGTTTGAATAGTTAGTTGTTGAGGACGTTACTTTGTGAAATTTCATTACACTAAGGTATAAATAAAACACTTTGTCCAAATTTCGTACTATATTGTCTATTAACAGACTAGTTTCGTTAGGATATTATCGCGCAAGTGTAATACAGGTTACAATCTCCTTTATATAGGAAAATGAAAAGCAATAATTAAATCCGCTTCCAAGAAAGAGGTACAGGTAAAATGTACGTATTTCTTAGTAAGATAGTTTGGTTACATTCAAAGAATGAACCCATATACGAGAGAGCGTTTTTATATTCGCGGAATGAGCGGGTTGTAGAGGGCTGAGTAGGCGCATTGGGGGCGTGGCCTGTGCAGCGACTCATGATTAGTATAAATACGAAGTTTCATTGTTATTAGACAGTTGGTCTTTGAGCTATCGTCAACCAAGTAACATAATCAGGAGTGAAAAGTGAAATATGGAAAAATCGAATATCGTGCCGTTATGAAGTTCCTTACCAGGCAAGGAAAATCAGTCGCGACCGTAATGAATGAGATGTCATTGGTTTACGGCGACTCTTGTCCAGGAAAAACCATGGTGTACAAATGGCATAGTTTATTTAAACAAGGAAGGGAATCCCTTGAAGACGACCCGAGGCCGGGCAGGAGCATTGAGGTGACCACGCCAGCACTTATCCAAAAAGTTGAACAAATTGTACTCGAAGATGCTCGACTAAAGAAGAAACAACTCGCAGAAATGGTTGGAGTATCCGATACAACAATTTTTAAAATCCTACACGATCATCTCGGCATGTCTAAGGTCGGCGCAAGATGGGTGCCGAGAATGCTCACGCCGCCGCAAAAACAACAGCGCGTAGAGTGTTCGCATGCATTTTCGGACCTCTGTAGTGAAGACAAGGATGGTGTATTGAGTGGAATTGTTACTGGAGACGAAACTTGGGTTCATCATTATGAACCTGAGTCCAAACAAGACTCCATGCAGTGGCATAAAAAGGGCACAGCACCTCCCAAGAAATTTAAAGTGTCACAATCAGCTGGGAAACTCATGGCAACGGTATTTTGGGACTCGGAAGGAATATTGTTGATTGATTATAAAGATAAAGGTGTTTCTATAACCGGAGAATATTACGCTTCAATATTAGAGCGACTAAAAGAAGCTATTAAAGAGAAAAGACGGGGAAAATTGACAAAAGGTGTTCCGCTTTTGCACGACAACGCGCCCGTCCACAAGAGCCGCGTTGCGCTAGCTGCCCTGCATAAGGTGGGCTTCGAAATTGTGAATCACCCACCCTACAGCCCAGACCTGGCCATGAGTGATTATTACCTGTTTCCGAAAATGAAAAAAGAGCTGCGGGGTAAAAAATTTACTGCCGATGATGAAGTCAAGGAGGCAGTTTCGGCGTATTTTGCAGATAATAAGAAATCATTTTTTTCAATATTCTAGAACGCTAATTAAGGAAGTTAGGTTACATTCAAAGAATGAACCCATATAGATTAACGAACACAATCTATGAAGAAAATTTACACATAAGAGCAGTTAACACCAATATTCTAGAACGCCAATTAAGGAGGTTTGGTTATATTCGAAGAATGAACCCAGACAGATTAACTAATGGGAAACAGAACTAGACAACGACTGGGAGAAATACAAAATATAAACAAAGCAATCAGGGAACAGTCTGGAACAATATTAAAAGATTAACACAAAGCAAACAAAGTTTTAGAAAACTATGTAAACGACGACTCGGAGACGAAAAAGTCCAAGGTCCAACTCATTCTCATACTTGTACATCGAAAAATGATTAGATTAAGTAAGTCAACTAAGAAATGGCAATTTGAAGGCCAATACCAGAAACACGTCTTCTACAACAGAGATACACCGCCTGCTTTGTCAGAAATTCAATGTTGCCAATATAGTCAGAGGGACTTCAGGAAATACACTCCAAGCGCGGTTAAATCCTAGAGAAGATTTTTTTACGTAATTAAACCATCTCAGCTGTCCTTCTTGGATTATGGTAATAAATTGTTTTTATAATCTGTCGCCTCGTCAACGTATAACACAGCTGTTGGTCTTTCACTACAGCTTCGGTTCTATTTTCGATTTCCCCGCGTAAAGATGATAGATAGGTATTCAACGCTGTTCGAGGTGGTAACTTCCAGTTGGAATTGTATTTCTGGCAGAAGGATCGGAACTGTTCTTTATTCTTTATTCAGTAAATTTAACGGTAAACCGCATGTTGCGATCATTAAAAGTCAATCTAGGGTGAATTCAGCTGTAGATTTTTTTTAATTTTCGTGTTTTTATCGTTAACATGTTCTCTACAATCGTGTTTGTCCCAGCACATTAGCAATTTATTGCCAACTTTACTTTATCGTAAAACTATTATAAAATAAATATAGTTCTTAATTGCTTTTCTATTTCGTACGTTTGACATAATTATATATTTATATAAAACGTAATATAAATAACATTGCCAAGCCACAATGATATGCATACGAATCGCTCGAGACGATCGACAATTGATGGAAATATTCGCTTCACTGGTTCACGTTTGTCTATGTATGTAGGCACAAGCCTAGCTATTATAGTTCATGTCTGGCGCAAGTGTAAACCATAAAATTTAATAAATGGAACATGAACAATAGTTTGAATGACTAATTTAGGTTATTTATTCATATAGATTAGCATGAATTTCATTCTTTATTGTTTTGAACAACGCTTCTTCAATAACCCTGAATATTTATGTCGACTCTCATTTTCATATCCAAAATATGTAGTATTGTATTTATAGGATTAACACACAGACGGTCATCGGACGTTTGTATTTAGATTTTTTTCCAAATAATCGTCTTTTAAATATACAATTAGCGAACAAAAAAGAAATGAAAAAAAAGAAAACAAGTTATGCTAATATAATGGGGCGAATTGTATGCAAAATAGAAACGGGAGACGATGAAGGCAGGTCGACCCAAGCGTAATAATTAAATTATGCCAAGTAAACATTTCCGAAGGTACTGCATATATATATTTCAATAAAGCAAATGTATATTCCCAGAATTGAGAACGAGTTCATTATATATATATATATTTCATGAAATCCATATTTACACCGGTTCTTCCAACAAAAGAATACAACATATGTTAACCGTTTTAGATAAGACACGTAAACTCGCCAGTGGTGTACCTAATAACTATAATTTTCTTCCAACAGTCAGAGTACATTAACGACTTTCCTACGTTAGCATGGGCTGCGACATAATGCGGTAGGAAGTACAATGAATTTGAGAAAAATAAACATTCTCTTTGTAGCATGTACAGTAAAGTAATTTACGTAAAATTTATTTATTAGAGTTTCTTTTATTGATAGTTGGGTAAAAGAAAAACACCTAATTCAAATAATGCTGGTGAAGAAATTATAATTCGCATACTTAAGTTATCACAAAGATATATTTAAAACAAAAAGTGCCACCTCTGCTCACATGTGTACAAGGGAGGGTAGATAGTTGGTATATTCCGGCCCATTCTCTTTTTATATGAGAGGGGACCTTACACGCCGCGATTAAAGCATTCAATGCTGTACCATCGAACATGATAAATATTAGTGGGGGTAGTGCTCTATGCTTGCAATTGAAGATAGTTTTAATGAGTTCATAAGCTCTTAGCAAGCAACATCGGCATTAGCACTGCTTTGGAATTACATTATATCGTGTTTAATATTAGTTAACAATTTTTAGTTGTATAGTGACAATCAGCTCATGACCCAAAAACTTTTTTAGGACGTGGTAGTGTCTCTTCTGTCAGTTGGCGCTTACTGAAGTGTATTTTATTTAATGTTTTTACTGTTTCTTTTGACAATATCGATATCTTGTATTAGTTAAGATCCTGGACAATAAAGAATTGTTGTTATTATTAAGTAAGAGTTGACAACAAAATAATCCTCATAAATATTTCAAAGATATCTATTGTTCAAGCAGCAAGAGTTTATACAAATCGACAATGTTATGAAATTGAAATTTTTGAAACGAAGCTTCGAAACTTCTGTATTCATTGAAAAATTTGGAAAGACCATGAACGGATTGGTCAATCCAAATTAAATTGGTTTTTATTGTATTATAAATTCAATTAAATAATTTCTTCGTTTATGTTTGTAAAAAATATGAAGTAAAAATCTTATTGTTGTTACTTCAAAAGGTGCTCATGGCAATATTTATTTATTTTAATATTTGGCCGAACACTTAGATTAAATGATTAGGACATCTTCGACTTATTGAGTAATTTGAGGCCATAATAATATACCAAAGACAGATTGATACTTAGATGACATGATCAGATGCTCTTTGGTTTATTAAGCACTTTAATACCAGACTAATATAGACCAAACACAGACTGGATTTTTTGAGCAATTCTATGCCAGAATAATATGGACCAAAGACAGATTGATACTTAGATTACATGATAAGAATCTCTTCGATGTACTAAGTAATTTGTTGCCAGAATAATATAGACCAAAGACGGACTCGTACTTACTGTACATGATCAGAAATCCTTGTATTTTCTGAGCAATTCTATGCTAGAATAATATAGACAAAAGACAGATTGATACTTAGATTACATGATAAGAATCTCTTCGATGTACTAAGTCATTTGTTGCCAGAATAATATAGACCAAACACGGACTCGTACTTACTGTACATGATCAGAAATTCTTGTATTTTCTGAGCAATTCTATGCCAGAATAATATAGACAAAAGACAGATTGATACTTAGATTACATGATAAGAATCTCTTCGATATACTAAGTAATTTGTTGCCAGAATAATATAGACCAAAGACGGACTCCTACATGATCAGAAATCCTTGTATTTTCTGAGCAATTCTATGCCATAATAATATAGACAAAAGACAAACTCATACTTGGATTACAAGGTCAGAATCTTTTTGATTCAATGAGTAATTCGCGACCAGAATAATATAGACGACAGATAGCCTGAGATTTACGTAAGCAGACGCTATCGATAACTTGCATCATATCAATGACGCCAAGATGCCTCGCAAAGGCGAATTTTTAAATCTTTTTAAGGTTATCCAGGAAGTATAAATAAATGTACTATTTGCAATATTAGTATTGCTGGCAATCCTATAAGCTACTACGAACTCATAAGTTTGTTCATCATTATTGGTGAATTTTAAATTATTTAGAAAATTAACACTTATGTCGTAATAATTACTCAAGACGGATTTTTTATTTATTTTATTTTCGATCAAATATCCTTCTACGTCCAGATTAATTAATACTTGAAATAATACATAAAATTCTTGTAATTATGTCTCGTCGGAAAACCCTGATGAAGTTCTTGATTTTCAATAAATAATTTGCATGCGTTTGAATTGCATACATGTTAGAATTATAGATTGTCATTATCCAGCAATGACATGCAAAATAAAGTCATTTTTAACGTCTCTTTTCTAAATATCACAACTTATACGGAAATCAATGTCTGAGGTATTTTTTTTTAGCTCATAACCTTGACAAAATTACACGTTCTATTCACTTCTATGCACATCACTCAAGGTGAAAGTTTGTGTAGTAGCATTGCTGTTATGTTTTTATAAACGCAAACGTGTATTGCAAAAATGCTATCTAAATCTGGTTTTTAGGAAACTTTAGATGCTTTCGAACAACGTCTGGAAAAATGGAAAAATTACTTTGTATGGAATTTTGGCTGGAAAAACCAATGCAGATAAAAATATTGCTTTCAACTTGGTAATACCGTTTATATAAGTATTTTGTCTGCAATAATTTTTAGTTTGAAAATTAACTGTTATAAGACTCTACAGAAATATATAAATGCAGTGGTTAAAAAATTATATCAATTGACATATTCGCGGTTCCGATAAAGAAACGATGTATGTGCGTGTTATAGCCGGCTGATAGCTCAGTGGTAAATTATTAATTTCTCGCTTAAAGTGATTATTGGCAGTCGAAGATCTAAAGTCACTTCACGAGGGCGATCGTATTAAAACACATAAATGCCTTTAGTTATTGGCAATAAGCTATTGAGGGATGCAAAGGTATGAATTATTATATATATATATATAGAACATTTTTAGACACCCAAGGAATTAATAGTACTATAATAATAATATCCATTCCTTGGATTGCTAAAAAAAATATTTATTAGAAAAATAATACACAGAGACTCTAAGACTTTGCTTCAATGAAAAAAACTACGGATAGTATTTGAATCTTGGATCCTTTATTGTTTCTTTTATTTATTAATAGTCTGTTCAGGTATACATATTTAAAAAATAACTAGTCCTGGGCAGTTTCACTCATCTGCATGGGCGGTTTGTTATTAGTTGATTACTATTGTATTTAGATTGTCGATGAAGGGTTTACTTATTTCTTTAAATACTAGATAACATGTGCTGTGTATTTTCACGTATATATTTCGTACAAATTAGACTTCTTTTCTGTTTTGATTGTGCATTCTACTTTGTTGTAATGAGCTATGCTGTTGGGCAATGAAGATTATTATTATGGCATAGATTTCGCTTACGTCCTCAGCCTAACGCCGGGAAATTTTTCACTTAACTCACACATCTATGGGTTTGAGCTCGGACTGTGCCCGACTTATATCGATGTACTACTATACTCATTATTAAACATCGCATATTATATAACATACACTACCGGTTATAAGTGTTTGTCCACGTGTATATTTCCATATTATTCCAATAAACTATATTATAAACTAACTAAAACAAACGATGTTATTAAATTCTAAATAAAAGACTAAAATGTATACAACACAAGGATTGCATGCTGGAACAGTGGAAAAAGGTGCACTGGACCGACGAACGAGTTCTCGAATCATGCATTGGATGGGAACTGAACGCCGTTTCCTCTGGAGCACGATTAATTGGAAAAGATTTTGTGTTCGAGCAAAACAACGATCCCAGACTCACGCCCAAATTGTATCGGAAGTATTTAGAAAAATTAGAACGGGAAGGAATAATTGTTATTATGAAATGGCCCTTTCAGAGCACCAACTTGAATGCTATAGAGCTGTTTTGGGATGAGCTAGACAGACAAGTACGAAAATCAACTCCAACATCTACAAGAACATCATGGACTCAACTACAGGATCCGTGCCAAAATTATTAGAGACGATACAGAGATTGTGCCAAGTTACAGAAATATCGAAATCGACCACTAGAAAAATGATGAATGTTTTCTGAAAGAAAAAAGAGACATGATAGTGGACTATTTAGAAAATGAACATTGAAACGACGTTGAAACAGATCGACAGAAGATATACTCTGTCAATGAAATAAATGATGTACCTAGAGTTGATAGTTTATGGCATATGTGGGCAACAACGGACCGCGGGCCGAATCCGGCCCGCTGTAAGATTTGATCCGGCCGGCGAGACATTCGTCGTATTACTTCATGTCTGATATCTATCGCTAAAAGTTATGAACATTACTTTTAAACGCAGCGCGCGCACGTATTTGCACATTAAAGTTTGGCCCACAACATGTGAAAGGTCGCCCATACCTGGTTTACGGGTTTCCTTAATGACCAAAGACGTTGGATATTCAAAGTCAACACTGTGGAGATTGTTAAAAGAAAACAGATTCTTATAAGAAAATTAATAGGGGACACTCTATATTGGAAAGTTCGGGAATCTATTTACTTGACGAAACAGTCAAAATGACCTGGAGTAATAATTTAGATTAGCGGAATAGACTAGCAATATTGCATTGCGAATCTCCAAATGGTTAGGTTGAAGAAATTGTGTGCTTGCCTGTTTAAAATCATAAAAAAATTGTTCTTTGGATTACCACGAAGACATGTCAGCATCAATATTCGAAGATTAGTTTTGAAAACAGTTTAATATCAAACTTAAGTCCACATGGTGTAATTATTCTTGATAACGCTTCTTAACATTCTCGTTTATAAAAGAAATAGCAACAGTACTAAGGAAACTATGCAACAATTTTTGTATAACATCAATATTTCCTTTGAAGATCCTTATACAAAAAGCAACGGCTTGAATGCATGAAGTCATAGGAATTCTCAAGGGAATATGCAACAGAATCGAAACGCAATTATCAATGCACAAAAACTCTTGTAGATTCATCACCAGCTCAATTTTAGATTAAAAATTTAAAGAATTTATTGAAATCCAAATTTAAATTTAGGAACAATCGAAAAAATGTTCTTTATTACGATAGAAAGGTTATAATTTACGAAAATACAGTATCGCTTATACATCATTTCGTGTACCTTTGAAATTAATATTGAACCTGTCACTTTTTATAGTAGTCTTTAAACGATTATTTATGTATATCTACAGATAATCATCGCCTAAATGTTTCTTTTATTCGCCCATTCTACGCATACAATATAAATACATGCATATGTGTATATACGCAGTTGTAGACCAAATTACATATTTATGTAGATATTCAAATGTATATGAAAGTAAACGCAAACACCTGTAAAGATCACTATCACGTAGGAAAAGTAAATATTTAAGATTTGATTAATTATAACGAATAGGGAGTTATCAACGTCGCTGCCGATTTCTTGATAAGACGACTACAAGTCAGCCGAGAATGTTTTTAGTTTTTACCCATAATAAGTATGTACGTACATTAAGAAATAGTCGCAAAAATTGGTGTTTTTCAAAAGTTTTTGCACATCAATTCTTTCGTGCATTTTCAGAGGTTCCAAAAACGATTTTGAAGTCATCATTTATCTAACTCTTTTGACAGATACGAGAGAATAGAGAACAAAATTATTTATTTTGATGAAGGTTATTGTACGTCATCAAATACTTGCGTGCTGACATTTACGAAGGTACTAAAAATGGTTTTCTTTTAAAAACTATTGTAAATTAATAAATGCTCGTAAACTGATACTTTTGAAGCTCTTAAAAAACGATTTCGAACTCATAATTTATTTAACTCTTTTGGCTTAATCCTGAGAGAACAGAGAACTTGAAAAATGATGTCCATATTTGAACTTTTGAATGTGTAGATGGATTATTTCAACTTGGCATAATTTTATAAAACAGTGAGTTTGTAATCTACAGTTCATAGCTACTTATTTACGTATTATGAAGACGAAATTAAAAATTTTTTATTTTGATGAAAATCCAATTTTTTCAATGGGGTATGTATACTCGCAAAAATTGGTATTTTTCAAAAATTACACTTGTACATTCACAAATGCTTACTTGCTGATATTTTCGAAGCTTCTAAAAGCAATTTTGAAGTAGAAAGTTTCTCAAAAAATCTCAATTTTTTGAATGAAACTATACCAACTCGAAAATTGAATCCAAAAAACTTGAAATTAAATTCTGTATACAACATTTTGTCGTTTATATTGCATTAAAATACGTGCTTAACCGACATACTTGCACACTGTTAAAGGAAATCAGATACTCTGATAATATGTGAAATTTTTATCACACATTTCCCTGAATTTTAGCACCATTTTGAACTTGTTCTAGGTACGTTATTCCTTTCTAAATCCGCACATTAACATACTTCAACTAATTTACGATTCGTTGTTATTATTATACGGTATTTACTATTTATTTTGGACAATGTATTTCAGTAGCAATATTCGTATACATCTATTTAGAATAATAGCTTCAGCAGTTCGTCTAGCACTGACGGCTTCTTTACATAATTAGCGTGAAACCTTGAATTTAATTATAGTTCATAAATTTTTAATAGTTCTCGGCATATTCTCTGGCTGACCGTTCCGATGTTTGAACAGTTGCAGTTTGCAACGAATACATTCTTTGTGTTTCTGTTACGTCAGATCAGGACTGAACCAATTAAAAACAAAGAGAATGGTAATTTATTAAATCGCTTTTTATACACCTTACTCATCTTATTTATTAGCTCGTTACGTATATATGTTTATCTTGTTTAGTTTACAACGAATGAAAGATATATATATATATATATACATATATATATATACATGCATAAGTAATTTTTTTCGGTAGATATTTAAATATTCTTAAACCATGAGTAATACTCTAGATATGTTTTCTACTTTATACTATATATACTTGGTATTGATTGCTAAATTTGATACACCATTCCTCATATTCATTGTCTACACTTTCTTCAAAAAATATTTTGCTGATGGTAATTTCGCGTGCATTTATTGTTGTGGTCGTGACAGAGAATATCAGATCTGATAGATGGACATCTATACTGCACTGTCTTTAGCTTAATCAATTAAGGTTAATATAACTCTTTTCCATAATAATTTTCGGATATTTCGTACACTTACACAGTCGAAAGTCAGACATCCACTTTATGTGTTTGGCTTTCGACGGTGTAAGTCTGGCACGGATTTTGTTTCTGTGTGGGTTTTGGCGTAGTTCCAGGTGCGACACTATTATTAATTACGTGCAGATGATGACAATTAGTTGTTGAAATACATACAGAATACGAAAATGATTGTGGAAGGGGGTTATACATCAACCTTAAGTGATTATTTTAATCGACCAGTTTCCATTAAAATTTACCTGCGAATATTGATGTGGTAACCTTTTTTGATTAACGCAAATACAATTTGAATAATAACAAAGTAAATGCAACAGCTTTATCAAAACAATCTTTGCAAAAAAAAACATGAATTCGATTTCAACAATAGTGAAGCCCTTTAGCTTGTTTACAAATTTGTAGTCTCTCTTAATCTCTTTTAATGAATAAAAAGCGGCCCAGCCGGTTAAAAAAATATCCCGTACAAAAAGAAGAACGTATGTGGGAGAACGAGTTCTCGAATCATGCATTGCATCCACCACCAAACATGGAAGGAAATCAGTAATGATTTGAGGTTGTTTTGCTGGAACATCTGAAGACGATCTTATTAACATAAACGATATTCTAAGACAAGAACGATACAGAGGAATTTTGGAACAGAATTCCGTTTCCTCCGGACTAATTGGAGAAAACTTTGTGTTCCAGGAAGACAACGTTCCCAAACGCACGTCCAAATTCTATCGGGGGCATTTAGAAGAATTAGAACGGGAAAAAATAATTATTATGAAATGGTCTCCTTGGAACCCCGATTTGAATCTTACGAAGGAGTTATGGGATGAGCTTCACAGACAAGTACGAAAATCAGCTCCAACATTCTCAAAAGCACCATAGACCCAACCATAGGATGAATGGTCAAAAATAGAACTGGAAACTTTGGCGAAATTACTAAAGAGGATGCAGAGAGAGATACATTCGAATATGAACAAAAATACGTGGAATTGCATTTGGAAAAAAAAGGTTTTTGTCCTTTAAAGTTATATCTATTCGAAACTACTTTATGAACACCTGTATAAAATTTGTCAAAAACAAAAGCACTACTGTAAAGCTTGTAGTCTTCTATTTATGCAGCAAATATCGTCATTTCCGGTCCTAAAATAGTTACAGCCAATAATAATAATGTAAAACCATATTTTTCCAAAAAGAAAAATCAAGTATCTCTTAAATTGTTGAATGTATGTATAGGGAAAATTTAAGAAAATCTTCCTAGAATATCTTGTAGAATTGAAATAGGCAATATAAATTCATCTTTTCATTTAAAATAATAGAGTTTGTAGCGACTTCCTTCTCAACCGGAAGTGCAGCCATCACGAACACATTTTCTTTGAATAGAACGTACGTCCCAACTCTAAAGTCTTTAGAAAAGTAAATACGTCTAACACATGGTTTAAATTAATCACTTTGCATAATACTTGAAGAGGGGAAAATTTGATTTTCTATACGAAGAAATTATTTTTCTGTGTCTTTCCATCTACGATTCCCCACGTCTAAATCTACCAGAAAAGCTGTATTTCCCACTGGTAAGAATATAGACAATTATGTTTGGAATTTTTACATGAATTACTTAATCAAAAATACAGAGAAAAGGATGGCGATCTGTAAGAGAAATATCGTAATAATCCTAATAAAATATGAATTAGTCATCTAAAAACAATCACACGAGAATATTTATAAAGACAATTTGCGCGGCCAACTTTTCTAAATGTTATGAATCATTCAGTAATTCTCTGTCACCGCGGTCGTATTTATGAATGGCATATAAATTTACGCTAATATTACGTATAGGAAATATATTTTTTTCCGCGACGAATCCGCATAAACATATATATGCCCACGAAACGATCTGTCATCTTTTTTTTTTTTTCTCCGCGGATTTCCTCAATTTTCAAACATATGAATAAGTGTGTGTGGAAGTGTATTTCCTTCCTTTTCGCTGTCTGTGGTTTCATAACACAACACGTTCAGACAAATATTATAAAAGTAAACGAGTATATTTCTACATGCATGATAATGTGTGGCGAATGCAAATTTATCGCTTGTGACGTTATGGTTTTACGTAAAATATTACTCGGAAAATCAAACAGTGATATGATGATGGAAAACTGAATGCTAATTGTTGCACTACTATGTAAGTAATGATTTTTTTCTATGTAAAAAGCATAGGACATCGGTAATTATAGTTTTTGACGTCATTTTTTAAAATTAAAACTTGAATTGTTGTCAATTACTTTTACTATTAGCATTTTACTTATAATAACACAAAGAAAAAAAAATCATTTTACATATAGTATAATGAATGCTAATAATTATATGGAAGCATAAATTTCAACGAGTTCTTGCAGGGCGAAAGACAAACCATTATGTAAAAAAATATCTTATGCGCTAGTAAATGGTGATTCTTTGTCATTTGAGACATTTTTAAGTGTTTTCATTGATTGGTCTTAATTTTAGTCGAACGGTGACACATGCCCGGTAAGCATGATATTGTGAGTTTGAGTCTCACCGGAAAGCAGGAAATTTTTTTCAAAAATTTCCGAAATATTATCAAATACTTCACCCAACACATTTATGTCTTCATTTGCAGTTAATCTATTCGAAAGAAATATTGGCCCTACAATTTGAAAGTTTAAGATGCCTAGCCAAATATTCACGGATAACCTTCTTTGTGCAAATTCTCGAATAGCTCTGGGATTTTCATCCGCTTAGAAATGGAAATTGTGACTGCTGAAGATACCATTTCTTCTGAACATACGTTCGTCACACCATAAACAAGTGATAAATTGTTTCGTCACACTATAAATAAGTGATAAATTGTTTGGATGTTGAATTTTGTTTAAAATTATTTTGTAAAAATGTTAAATCGGGCAAAATACTGCAATAGAACGATTAATTACACCAACGTAGTGTTGCATAATCTTATTTGTCAGTAAAAAACATTTTCAACAATGATGGTCTTGTGTGCCTTAACGACTGACAATACAACATTTCTGTACTAGGATTATCAACTTAGAACTAATCATAAAATGGTCCTACCATTTGGACTTTCAGTCGTTCCAGCAACACTGTGTATCCGAGTCTTTACCCTAATTCACAATCTTTATACTCGGAGAATTCTCGCAAACACCTTGGAGAACTTATACCATTCTGAACTAACAGCAAGATAATCCTCCAATACTAGTCCAATGAACGAAAGAACGAAATCGTATTCGTCTCGCCAAGTGGATAATTAAGTTGTCACGATGCGTATATAGACTGAACACTTTTGAGATTTGACAAATACCATCACGTGAACCTCAGAGAATAATTTCATTTCGAGTAATAAACTCTCTTCAGGTAAGCTGTGGTGTTAATGATTCATTCTCTGTGGGTTTATAAAAAGGGAATAGTTCCCTGCTTCTATACATTTTATTAAATAATAAAATTCTATACAGCGACAGTTGCATATTACAGAATTGAATGCTTTGTTTCTTATTGGAGAAATTTATTCTCTTGACTCACAATACCATTTAATGTTCCTCAAATTTTTGGGTAATTTTGTCAATTTAACAGATCTTATATCTTCAATACAATACCTCATATAATAATTTTTCCCTTTTTTCCTTCTATTAAATCATTTCGCTATCTAAAGAGAAAGACGTCGTTCATTTTCGAAATCGACATGAACTGCACAATTTGAATTATTGGCAAATTGTATTAATCCAAACAGAAAAACGGTTGATAAAATTTAGGTTTTTTGTAATATTAAAATTGAAATTGTTGTTATTTTTATTCAATATATTAAGTTGGCAACTAAGTACTTTCGGTTTTGTAGTATAAAATAAAACACTTTTTTTTAAACAAAGAATAGTTTTTAATCAATTATATATTTTCCATTTTGACCTTTTGCCATTTTTCTTTCAGCTGCATGATTCCGCGCTCATAAAATTTCTGGTCCTTATCAGCAAAAAACTGAACCAGGTGCCAGTGAAGGTCATCGTCATTTGTGAAAGTTTTATCATTCAAAGAATTCTGCAAACTTCGAAATAAATGGTAATCAGATGGAGCTAGATCAGGGCTGTATGGGGGATGTGGCATCACTTCCCAGCCAAGCTCCAATAGTTTCCCACGAGTTGCCAAAGATGTGTGAGGCCTTGCATTATCTTGGTGGAAAACTACAACTTTCCGATTTGACAATTCTGGCCGTTTTTCTTTGATTGCTTCATCCAGTTTTATTAACTGTTGACGGTAAACATCAGAATTGATCGTTTGGTTCCTTGGAAGCAGCTCAAAAAACACAACACCTTTGTAATCCCACCAAACTGACAGCATGATCTTTTTTGGATGCAATTCAGCTTTCGATGTGGTTTGAGCTGGTTTATCGTGTTTGCTCCATGATCGTTTTCGAACTATGTTACTGTACAGGACCCATTTTTCATCACCAGTGATGATTCTTTTTAAGAAAGGGTCGGTTACATTTCGTCTAAGGTGCATATCGCAAAAGTTGATTCTTTGTGTTAAATGAATTTCTTTCAATTCGTGAGGTACCCAAATATCAAGCTTCTTAACTAGCCCAAGACATTTTAAATGTTTTTCAATTGTTGTGTGCGATACATGTAGCCTCTCCGCAAACTATCGAACAGTTATATGACGATCCTCTTCAATTATGACTTGCATTTGGTCATCATCAACTTCAGTAGGCCGACCAGAACGCTGCTCATCTTTGAGGGAAAAATCTCCAGAACAGAATTTTTTATACCAATTCTGACACGTGCGCTCTGTTAAGCAATTAGCACCATAAACTTCACATATCTTTTTGTGAGCCGCAGCAGCTTTCTTTCCTTTACGGAAATAAAATAGTAAAATATGTCGAAAATGTTCGTTTCTGCACTCCATTTAAAATTAACCCACAACTAATAGCTTTAATAAAAACTTCAGAAGCAGGTAGTGCGTACCTGCTTCTGAAGTTACGTCAATGTGACTAGTATCACGCGACAAACGGTAAAGTACAGCACTAACATACGTTATACAAAAAATAAAGCAACGCTCTCTATCAGTAAAAACCGAAAGTACTTAGTCGCCAACCCAATAAATACGGTTTGAGTATATTATGAGTTTTTAACAGAACACAACTGGAGGCTCTAATAATGAGATGAATATCTGGTAGGATTAATGTTAACAATGAATAAATTTTTTCCTTATAATACAAGCTGTGTTTAGACAATCAGCTACTTCAACAACTAGAATCACGCAGATTAATCTTTGTAGTATTATTAGTGTTATTAATATTAAATTTGAAACCTTAAATGACGATTCATTCTTGAAATTTCATAATATATTCTATCGTCTGAACAATAAATAAAATAAAAGTTAAACCTGTATTATAAAAATATAAGGACTCAATAAGACAAGAAAGAAAATGCATTAAACAAACGAGTGTTTCGAAAATTAAAAATATTGTTTCGCAGCGTATACATACGTTAACGTGCAATAATATGTTGAGTCATTGTAACAGTGAACTTGAATTAAAATTCCACTTATAAAGTGTGTTACGTAACATAATCAAACTTTGAATGTTTTTTACGATAAGGTTCTATCAATCACTGAATTTTGTGGTAATTAGAATACTAATGGCTGACAATCTAAAATGGATTTTTTTTATTTTTCAGCTAAAAGATATTGATTGTGTGACTTTTGTTGGTCAAATAAAATTAAATTGGATATATATATATATATATATATATATATATATATATATATATATATATATATATAAAATTGAATAAATATAAAATAATAGAAAGAAGTAAAGGCATATTTATATAATTGTTTAATAAGATTATATACTTAGGAATATTAGAAAAAGAATTCAGTAATTATATTTGTCATTTAGAGGAACAAGAATTGATTTTTTGAAAGGTTGAAACACGTGGTTTAAAAAATCTGATAATCTCGTACCATCATATAAGTAGGTCACAAACTAAACCTCAGTATAACTCTACAATAAGGTAGAGGAAGTAAGGAATTTCAGAAATATAAAATTTCAAACTGCAGTTTTACCAATTTTCTAAAACCCAAAGTAATATACGTATGTATTAGGTGCGCAAGTAAGTTCTCGCTGTTTTTTTTGATGAAAATGCAACTTTATTGTGAAAAAGTGTTTACAAATGAATCATTCAAAATACTGCCCATCGCTAGTAACAACTTTTTCCCATGTTTCTGGCAGAGCTCGAATACCGTCACGGTAGAAGTGTTCGTCTTTTGAGGCTATCCACGAATCAAGCCATTTTGAGATGTCTTCATATGAGCGGAACTGCTGATTAGCCAGACCATGTGCTATCGAACGGAACAAGTAATAATCGGACGGCGCAATATCTGGGGAATATAGCGGGTGAGGTACGACCTCCCATTTGAGCGTTTCTAAGTAGGTTTTAACGAGTTTGGCAACGTGTCCAAGTTATGGGTTGTGTTTATTTTTTATTTGATGTGAACATTTGATAAAAAAATGTAGGTATCTATCAGAATTAGTAGGTTTTGTGTACCAATCTGAATGAATGTTGCCATCTTTGTGTTTTACTATTACATCTGGGAAATCCAAGCAGTTATTTTCGCTTTCTATTGAAGTTTTTTATGAAAGGAATTGAAATGGTCTAAAGTTCGTTTGCCTGTATGAATTGGTAAATTTGCTAAAATAATCATCAACATATCTTTTGAAGATGGGTACGTATGGAAGAAAGGATTATTTCGCAATTTATTCTCTACTTCCAACATGGCGAGGTTTGTTATTACTGCGTAAATGGGTGATCCCATGGTAGTGCCGCATTTTTGTTCGTAAAAGGTGTTGAAGTTGAAATACGTTGATTCCAAACATAACTTAGCAGCATCTATGAACTCATTTTTTGGGAGCAGTGTGCATTCTTCTATGGTTTACCATTTTTCTTATGGTTTTTATTGTTCCAATGGTCGAAACTTTGTTTGTAATTAAAATAAATACATTCGAATTAAAATTCAATTTGTTCCAATAATTCCTTCCATAATTTATTTCGCAGAACGGATAGATTCGGCTTCTGAATTCTAATTAAATAAAATTCACGACGCGTAAGAGGTTTATTGAAGTTAGTCATTGAGCCACGAAGTAAATTCCTTCATTTTCTCAACTTTGCTGAAGACATTGTACCACCATAGTGAAAATATTAGTGTTTCAGCTCCATTTTGTACTACAAAAACTTTGATTTCCTTCAATCTTAAATCTGTTTATTAAAAAATTCTCTCAATTATATGCGAAGTATAACTTGCTTGGCATTAAAACTTAATTTCCCAGAAAATTTATATCTCGATGTGAGCCGAAGAGACGTACAACTATACGACTTCAAATAAATTGTCGATTGCTTCTTTACAATTTAACAAACGCACGCAACGTGCATAACACTACTCTTTAAAATTGTCCTTCTGAGAAACACAAGCTCTCCCCGCCTGGCCGTCTCGAAAATTTCACAGTAATCCCGATTTCTACGAACACACAAAACCCAAGCCGAGAGTCAACTGTTCACCACGTTGGAGTCATGAACGGCCGTAACAGGCGCGCATCAGGCAGGCGAAGCAGGCTAACGCGACGTCACAAACATACGAAACACGTACGAAGGCAGAGGCAAAGGCAACAACATGAACCCGACAAACGACGACAGCAGTACCGACGTTGCAATAGATGCAACCAAAACGTGCGCGCTAGACTGAGACCCGACCAGTTGCGCAGTGCAAGTTGAGTCAGGAAGAGTCGTCGTAGCGTAGTTGTGTGTAGTGAGCGAGCACTCAACTTAAATATACACACATACACTGAACTCTGGCGTGGTGAAACCATCGAGGCAGGCAGCGAACGAAGTAAAATAGTTAATTTCCTTTTTGTTTTAACCGTATAACATTAATAGCTAAAAGTAAAGGAATGTTTTTTGTATTGGAAGTATATTAGTGCGCCCCGACTATTGAGAATTGGTTCTTTTTTGCATTCTTTTATCCTCTCTGTATCGGTGTGTATGCATCTGAAATATTGTCAGGTCTTCTACCTCGACATCGCCCGCTATGCTACTAGTGCCAGTTTATTTTAAAATTTCGTCAGCGGTTGAAGCGGCAGCACGTGTTGTGTCTTACAGTTCCTTTTTGCCCGAGTTCGTGTGCCAGAATCTTGGATTTTTAATCTATATTTACAACACCACTAAATAAATGTGTTCACAACAGCAGGATACGAAAATCTATGTGATACACGGAAAGTGATATTTATTTGAAGTGCGCTCTGTTTCCAGTGGTATTATATATGTGTTCGCTTCGTTCATTGTGCGTGGAATTATTGTGTCCTTCCGTTTTCGTTAGTTCTTCGCGCGGTAGACTGGATAGAGTGAAGAACTCAGTTTGTATGCAGTGCTGGTTTTTCGAATGGCCGCAGTGGCAGCACATGCAAGGTTCAGCCAAGGCTTACTCGATTCATCTAACATGTGGTATGTTGTTTTTGTTTATGCGTTACTGCATATACATACAAATACACTATATATTCGCATATGAACACTGCAAGTCTATTGATGGCGTGCACGAGTGTTTAACGACTCCCGATGCAATCTATTTCCGACGACTTTTATCAGCGTGCATTCTTATCGTCGTCCAGTCAAAACCTCTGTCAAGTTCATATTTGTTATCTATTAATTTGTATTCGTACAATATACACACGCGATGTCATATCTTGGAATACTAATCCGGGAAATTGTACGTTGTTTTGTTTGGTGGACATAAAAAAACACCTTTTGTATCCTTGCCATACCTTAAAGAACAAATATTTGTTTTAGTTCTCGGAAAAAGAATTTCAAAAGGAATGAAATAAAATATCGGGAAGGAATTGGGGTTATTGGCATGGTATTCTACGCCAGTAACATACAAAATTTAGCGAATACAATAGTGGATGGACATCTGACTTATGAGCACTTTCATTATGCTACGTTTAAATTTCTTCATCGATTAAAATTTCAGCTTCTAAATGTATTTCATCTTCTCCTCTTGCCCACCTTTGAACTTTTGTTACTTCAATAGATTCGCGTGACTTAGTTTATTGATCCTTTTTGTCTGTACTTTTTCGTTTTCGTGTTCAGTTGTTGTAAAGGCATCTCATCTTCTTCACCCCAGACGTTGTTATAATCTCATACCAATTAATTTTGACCACGACTTTTTGATAAGAGTTACTGAAACGTCAGCCCAAGACTCAAACCAATGCAAAGATTCTGTCTTTCAGCGAAAACTTTTTTAAACAATAAACTATGTCATATAATTTTCTTGTAAACGAACTTCTTACGAGTTTTTTCTGCTTTCACTTTTATTTTGTGTTCTTTTACTTCATTTACAATTATCATCGTCTTACATTTTTACCTATATTTATTTCTAGGATTTTCAGATTTCATTCTTTCTTTTTTATATCGCAAATTGTTGATTTGTCAATATTGAAACGTTTACTTATTGCACTATGTGACATATTAGCTTTCAACTGTTGGATAATTGTATATTTATCAGTTACAAAGACAGCTAACATGCTTTCCCTTTGGTGCCATTTTCAATATATTAAAAACGCGACGATGCAAGAATAGCTTGCAAGTTGAGACAAGTTTATACATCGTTTTACGCAAGTAGGTTGTTCGGATTAGCGATGAGTTCGGTGTAGAGAGGGGTTCGGACTATTTATACATTACTACTTTATAAAACTGGCAAATCGTAGACAAAGTTTGCGCCGCAGTTACAGATAATACAATGAATATTACGACAGTAGTTCGTCCTTAGTCTTAAAGTTTAATTATAAAGAAAAATTTGCAGGAAATAAAGTTTGAATAACATAAAGCCAAATATATTGTGGAATATTTCAAATGGAAGTCTCCTAGTAAGAACTAAACTTCAAAATTTTCAAAAGGAAATGGGTTTTCCTGAGCCCAAATTAAAGTAAGACGTAAGTACAAGTCTTGGCGTTACAAATGCCACAAATGCATCATCTAAATGTGATTTTAAAATTATTTCTTGGCGATGCCAAATTTGTCATTTAAAGATATAAAATAAATATCCCAATTTCAACATACATGAATATTAAATCGAAATTGACAAAAGAAGAATTTTTTTAAACAGACCCAACACCAAAATTAAGTGCGTCCAGTGTTGTAACTCTTGATAAAATATGCCAAATATAGAAGAACATTCAATATAAAGTAGTTGGCCATTGAATTAGCAACCAGGGAAAATTACTAGTTTTTATATATGGCTGCAAAGAAAAGCATATTCTGAAAAATTGTTTTATTAAAGCATACATAAAGCACCTTCATTTAATATTTTCTATGCCCTTCTTTTGCTTTAGTAACCTATTTCGTTAAACATCTTCAAAGTTCTCCATTATGTCTTGCTTTCTGGTACAGTGATGCTATGATATATTTTTCTAATCTATTTATACATTTTCCATAGAATCCATATCGAGAAAATTTCCAAACCAACTCAAAAACTAAGTTTACTGTATTGAAGTGTTCTTTCGCAGATTTTGCTCTATAGCATAGAGTATTGTCGTGCATAAAGACATTTTATTCTTTGCTTCAATCCAAGGCATCAACGTAAGATGTCAAGCATTCATTTATAACTTTTATATTGAATTTGATTCTTCGTACTTTTAAATACATGACCATGTCACGGAAGGAGGATATTTCACTGTGTGTGCGGTACATTCTTCTTTGAAACGTTCAGATGGTACTCTTCTCACTTATTTAGCACGTTTTATTAACGCCTCTACTTTTGATTCGTTACTGAAGATGACCTGAAAAAGTTAAAATTATGAAATTTTGCAACAATTTTAGTCAATGGTAAAAGTGGGTTAAAAAATGTAATATTAATGGTTTACCTTTTCCTATTTTGTGTTCCAGTTAACATATTAACAATTCGTCTTGATACGTGTCAACCTTTCTTTCTTAAGTTTTGATGAATAGACTTAAGTGACATCTGTTTTCTTTTGTAGTTTCGATAATCAGACGATCATCGCGGACTAGTTTTTCTTTTTTTTGCGGAAACTTTGTCGAGATGTTCTGATGCAGCAAATATTTTCTTTGACTAATTTCGCAATTCTCATTACAGTTTGATGTGAAACGCTTTCCTTCCGTGCTGTTTCACATTGCGAATTTATTTCTGTTCCCAAGAGGACACTGATTCTTGTTTTCTCCTTCTGGAGTGCTACGTCACTATTTTATCCATGTTAGAATTAAATTTTAATTGCAATACAAAAAGAAAACGCCAAAATATATTTAAAACATTGCTCAATAAGCTTTATTATAATATTCGAGATTATCGAACATGGTCAGAGATAAACTAAGCTCACATATTTCTACAAAGTAAAAGTAGGGAACCTTCCAGGGACAGGTATTTCTAACATTAAAATACCATTACAAAAATTAGGGTAGCCTTAAATGAGATAATAACAAAATGTAGCACACAATGACAGTAAATACATAAATTATAAATGTATTTGCCAGTACAATTCGAAAATTATTCTCAGAAACTTAATATTCAGGCGGTGGTCATAATTCAATAGCCAACGACTGTGAAGAATTTGTTTATAAAAAAAACATATAACAAAATTTTGCATGAGGCAGTCATTAATTACTAAAAAAATTATGAAAATGTGAAATCACATAGAAAGATGCATTGCAAATATAAAGTGAAAAGAATGATATTTGGAATAATTTTGATAAAGAAATTTTGAAAACTGAAAGTACTTCCGAAAAGCTACAAATTGAAGTGGTAGCGCATATTTCAAGAACAGTTACTATCCAAAAATTAAGACCGTCTCAAAGGATAGGAGGATAGAAACTTCGTCTACAAAAACTTATATTCCATGAACAATTTACGAAGAATAGATTTTATATCACATCTACTTCTGTTCCTTTTGAACGTATTTTTTTCAAAAACCAGTCAAATATTAATATAAATTAATTAGCAATAGATTATATTATTACCAAACACCCAAGCCTACGAGGGAGCGTTTTTATATTCGCGGAATGAGCGGGTTGTAGAGGGGTGAGTAGGCGCATTGGGGGCGTGGCCTGTGCAACGACTCATGATTAGTATAAATACGAAGTTTCATTGTTATTAGACAGTTAGTCTTTGAGCTATCGTCAACCAAGTAACACAATCAGGAGTGAAAAGTGAAATATGGAAAAAATCGAATATCGTGCCGTTATAAAGTTCCTTACCAGGCAAGGAAAATCAGTCGCAACCATAATGAATGAGATGTCATTGGTTTACGGCGACTGTTGTCCAGGAAAAACCATGGTGTACAAGTGGCATAGTTTATTTAAACAAGGAAGGGAATCCCTTGAAGACGACCCGAGGCCGGGCAGGAGCATTGAGGTGACCACGCCAGCACTTATCCAAAAAGTTGAACAAATTGTACTCGAAGATGCTCGACTAAAGAAGAAACAACTCGCAGAAATGGTTGGAGTATCCGATACAACAATTTTTAAAATCCTACACGATCATCTCGGCATGTCTAAGGTCAGCGCAAGATGGATGCCGAGAATGCTCACGCCGCCGCAAAAACAACAGCGCGTAGAGTGTTCGCGTGCATTTTTGGACCTCTGTAATGAATACAAGGATGGTGTATTGAGTGGAATTGTTACTGGAGACGAAACTTGGGTTCATCATTATGAACCTGAGTCCAAACAAGACTCCATGCAGTGGCATAAAAAGGGCACAGCACCTCCCAAGAAATTTAAAGTGTCACAATCAGCTGGGAAACTCATGGCAACGGTATTTTGGGACTCGGAAGGAATATTGTTGATTGATTATAAAGATAAAGGTGTTTCTATAACCAGAGAATATTACACTTCAATATTAGAGCGACTAAAAGAAGCTATTAAAGAGAAAAGACGGGGAAAATTGACAAAAGGTGTTCTGCTTTTGCACGACAACGCGCCCGTCCACAAGAGCCGCGTTGCGTTAGCTGCCCTGCATAAGGTGGGCTTCGAAATTGTGAATCACCCACCCTACAGCCCAGACCTGGCCCCGAGTGATTATTACCTGTTTCCGAAAATGAAAAAAGAGCTGCGGGGTAAAAAATTTACTGCCGATGATGAAGTCAAGGAGGCAGTTTCGGCGTATTTTGCAGATAAAGAGAAATCATTTTTTTATGAGGGTATAAATAAATTAATTGAAAGATGTGAAAAATGTATCCGTCTTGCAGGTGAATATATTGAAAAAGAGAAATAATTTGGTTTTTTTATTTCCACCCCTTGTCCCCCATTCCGCGAATATAAAAACGCTCCCTCGTAGTTACAGGACAAAATAAAAAAGAAAGATAAAACAAAGCACATACAAAAATAATAAGTATCGGCTTCAGGGCTTCCGGGCTGGAACCGCGTCACTTGTATATCTGCCGACGTTTCGTACCCATTTATATGGGACATCTTCAAGGCTTAACTACTGCACTGAAACTGCAGAAATAGTAAATAAGTAATTTGACATTTATCGAGTCAAATTACTTATTATTTTTGTGTGTACTTTGCACCATCTTTCTTTTTACTTTGTCCTGTAGCTGGGTTTGGGTAATAAATCGTATTATTATGAATACAGGATATTCGAAAATAACTTTTTTGTCTACACTAAATTGTTAACCACTCAAAATCAGTATATTCAGTAATATATAATTTAATAAAGGGTTAACAAAAATTGAAACTCAGCGTTGTTCTAAGTAAAAAATATAAAATGAAATGTTATTGCTATCAATATAAAAAGCAAACTGAGCACTTAGATATAGAAAATAAAACCAGTTCAAATATCCTCCGCGACTCCGTTGACATGATACCATCCTTTTACTGAAAATTTTCGTATTTGCTCATAACTGCGCGGTTCTATTTCAACAAATGTCTTTAGGTGCCGAAGCGCAGCAGGTTTATTACTGTAAGTCCTTTTTAATTTCGTATCCTAACGCCGGAGAGCCAACGACATCAAAGAACAAAGTAAGCGATAAGAACGCTACGAATTCGAATGAAATAAAAGATGGCTTGCAACGAGTACTAACGTACGTCAGTTGAAATGTTTGTCTCTATTTTGTTTCGGTAAGAGTAAATAAACTCTTATTTTATTCGACAGCGTGTTTCTTCGAATAAAACGGTTGATCTGATTAAGCATTTTCCTTCTAGAAATAATAAATTCAGACTCACGACAAAAGCGAAATAACTGTTATTCGTAAAATGTCTGCGAACTTCTTATTACTTTGATACGTGCACACGTGCTCTTCATAACTCGCGTAAGATATTGTTAGCACTCGGTTAGTTATTCATGTACTTCGCGAAGTAACTGTGATATTGCAAAGAGCGGATAATGCAAAAGCTGAGACGCGAATTGTTAAAATGCATCAAAAAGAAACAATTCAAAACGTAATTGTAGTTCTAAGAGTTTAATACGAGGGTGACCGTTTATATTTCGGGACCTGGCAACACCGTTAGTGTTGCCTCCGATCTGATGATTACATCGTGAAGTTTGTCATTTTTGACAAAAACCATGACAGTTTTATTATTCGGTCGCTATTTCTGAAATTCCTATATATACGGAGTGTTTCATTTAAAATAGAAAACTTAATCAAAAATATTTGAATGAATTCATACATTTGCCCAACCCTGTATAGAGTTCATAATAAAATATACCTAGTCTACATTTAGTAAGATTTAGAGTGCTTCTGGAATTCAATACAGAGTGTTAATACAATAGAAACCTCAATTCTGTTTCAAGAAGTATAGCGAAGTAAAATGTTAAATTAAATGTGTTTGTAAAAGACTATTTTCGTGAAAAAATACTCAGGTTCTCAAATAAAATAAATCCACTTTTTTGTGTTAAATTGTGTTAATTCTAATACCAATTTGGTAGCAGCAGAATTAGCTTATTTTGAAAGCTAGTTTTGAAGCGCGATAGGGGTGCTTTAGCCGCGTTGCTGCTTCACCACATTTATTCAATTTTTACATTAAAATTCCTAGTTTCATGTTCTGAAGCAAACCATATTCTAAAAAAGACTTCCAGAAATAATACCTCGTCCATTTTTACAATGGATAATCCCTGTTATTTCCAAAATTATTCATTTATTTAATTAAAAAACGGAAAATCCGAATCGGATTCATTGAAATCAAATTGTGAATTGTTTCATTTACAAACGCATAGAATACATCACGTAAGCATAAAGGAATGAAGACATGCTATTACTTTGAATATACAAATTATAACCTCTCAACTATAAGAACAAGGTTAAATGTTGCTTAAAGGAAAATTACTTCATAGTATTTCAATATTTTTCTTAAAATAACGGAATCCAACTCAGACAAAGAACTTTTGGGGAATTCTTAATCACAAAATTACCAGAAAATATATTCATATTTCGTACAGACACGAGAGAATATGTTCCAAGAATCATTTCGTAGCACTATTGAACATGTGTCCCTATCTGTTACAACAAATTATTCAACCAAATCTTAAGCATCATATTGTAAATATAATCTTTACAATTGTTGAAATGTATTATTATTCCAAGTTGCTTAAAACTTTTTAAAAAGCACCAGCTTTAAGTTAAGCATAAAAATTATATTTACTAAAATCTACAATGCTGTGAAATATTTCTATTTTTTGGATCAATTGACCAATAACGTTAGAATTTTTAAAAAGCTTTATTTTGATGGGTGGAACTATTAAAAGAACTTGATATAACGTTGTTTTAATAACATTCACATTGTAATTCTTTGCTCATTTTTAGCAGATTTAATAGAAAGGATATATGTTTAATAGCAAAACAATATTTCTAAGGGTTTAGGACAATCCTATTGTTTCTTTTTCTATATAAATATAATCTGTATTTGGCCTTGAATAAAATACTTTAGGTCAGCTTTTTTTTATATACGGTGGTCAGAAATTCATGGATAATCATCAGGTAAGACGATTCTATGATTAAGTTTGAGTAAAAGATCCTAATGCAAAAAAATGCGTGACAAAAGATATTTAAAAATGTCTGAAAACCACGTGTTTACTTTCAAATAAAATTATCTTTTACTGCGTACGAGAATCCTTTTAATCCTGAAATTACAAAAGTAATATTTTGCAACACAATTTTAAACAACAGTGATTTTTAGGCGGATGAAATTACCAGAGCTATTCGAGGATTTGAACACCAAAGAAAGTTTTTTGTAAGGCATCTTAAATCTTCAAATTGTAGGACCAATATTTGTTCCGAATATACTAAATGCAAATGAGTACGTAAATATGATGGAGGAAGTATTGGATGATGTTTCATTAAGTGTCAGAGCCAACACGTATTATAATGCACCAGCTCATAATGCAAAAATTACAAGAGCATATTTGAACGAATGTTTTTCAAATAGGTGGGTCTTGCGAAATGGACCAACTTCATAGCCTGAAGGCCATCAGATATGAATCACCTAGTCTTCTTTGCTTGAGGGTTTTTTAAGGAAAAAGTTTATGCAACGCCTCCGGCAGGAAGTGGTAAGATTAACGCCACAATACAATTACTTACGCCAGATATTTTCCAAAGCGTCCTAAATTCAATTCCACAAAGGCTACAGCTTTGTCTTCAAACCAATAGCTACCAATTTCAGCTTTTACGTTAATTATCATTATTATTGTCATTTTCACTAGACTTAAATAAATCTTATTTTGTCATATCATTCCTACTGATTTATTGATGGTTTTATACCATGTTGTCGTATCTACACTTTCTTTAAGTAATTCGCATGGCTTAACGACTGAGAACACGTTTCTTTATTAGGATTGTCGACTTAAAATTAATCGTAGAATCGCCATATCTGATAATTATCCGTGAATTACGGACCACCCTGTATAATAGTTTCATCAACATTTTTCCACTTCATATTCTAAAACCCAAAAACCAACGCGATGACGACATCAAGAGCAAAGTAAGCGATTAAACAGCTACGAATGCGAATAAGATACAAGATGGCTTAGCCACGTCTTTATTGTACAACAGTAGAAATGTCTGTTTCTACTTTATTTCGCAACGAAACAAATGAAGAAAAATTTCTAAAAAATATATTCATATTTCTGAAAGATATGAGATGTTATTGGAAAAGTATACCAATTTCCAAAAAAATTATCCGACTAAATCTTAGGCAATTCATTATAGAGATTATTAAAATGTATTTTTATGCTTTAAAATTTGAAAATGTCACGGTTGAGGGGTGAATAAAATCTAATTTTATAATGTTTAAATGCCATTGCATATGCATTTGACAATACCTATTGCAAGTAAATTACAAATCTGTTTTCGTAATGAGACTTATGGCCTTAACTAAAAGGCTCGAATCTGACAGTCCTTGGTAACACAATGGTAGAGTATCCGCCTGGTAAACGGACGACTAGGGTTCGATTTCTCACCGAATTCTCGAATTAATTAGCTGACAAAAGACAGATACGTACGACTGTTGCAAAAGAGATTAGAAACCAATTTATTTGACAATATTATAAATACCAAAGAAAGAAATTTCCTAGATTTGACGTAGTGTAAATTTCAGTCATTAATCATTAAAAGACACCTGTTATGTCTTAATGTACAAAGTTTAAATTATGCAAGAGCTATTACACGAACAAAATTTCCGATATTGAAAATTAAATAGGATTGTTGAAAATGTTAGTATTATCTAATCTAGAAATGTACTAATTTATTACCAGTAGACCAATCGAATTAGCAAAGAAAATGGAATAATCAATTTTTCAAATACCGCTGACGTTATCGATGCGTGTTACACCTGTCACATTTATAACTAATTTGTCAAATGAAACACAAAGACCAGCACACATATTTTCTCAGGAACCTTTACTATATTCGTAAGAAAAAAGAATTGTAGACAGTTTTTAGCGAACGCTCCTCCAAACAAATGCGTAACATTTTCCGAGAAGCCTGCAATTTATAAAACCGTAAAGAACATAGCCTTATTATTAACTTGAAATATGATGACATTGTGTGCCCTTGACTTTGAAGTCGCGAATTACTCCGCTACATTGTTTAATGAAGAAATATAACGCAACGTTTTAAAAACATAAAGAATTATATTTATATTGAGAAAGAAAGACGGGAGATTTTTCCTTTTGCTTGCGTATGTGTTGTATACACATAAAGATTCGGAACAGTCAACGACTTTCATGCAATTTTTGCCCAGTAACAGCCCATCCCAAGACAATTTGTTCTGATATATAAATACACGAGCTTATAACATAACAATTTCTAGATAACATCTATGTGTAATGTTTTAGTTTTTTTTGATATGGATCTCGCAAGTTTCGTACTTTGTGCGGCAAATACACCTGTAATAACGTTTAAACTTGTTCCAGACATCGTTATAAGCTATTTATTGTATAAAACCTACGCCAATTAATAAACTGGATATGTGACTTTGTTTTTCGAAAAAAAAAATATCGTTCCGCTAGTATTAAGTATTAGAAAGAAATAATACAGGAGTACATATCGGGTGTCCCATGACAATATTGCTATAACTTATGAATGCGTTACAGAAGTAATTAAAGTTAAAAATATAGTGAAGATATGCCCAAAACTCTATTGTAACTGATCTACAAGCATTAGAAGTTTTAGATAACTAATACAGGTATTACCACATGTACCGCTGTAATGAAAATGTTTTAAAAAGAAGTCACTTTATAGAAGTTGAACGTCCATCCAGTTGCTGTATATATATTTTATTTTCCTTTACCCCCCCCCCAATATATATATATATATATATATATATATATATATATATATATATATATATATATATATGATTTGCAGTGATTTGTTACAAGATGAAATATAAATTCGTGTGTTCAAAAGTACTCTACCAAAACTCACTATAACCTTATATATACACTACAGGCCATAAGTGAGGGATCATTTATCGTAAATAACAAAACACTTGTATTTTAGACACATCTCTTAGACTTTTACCTGTTTTGGTGAGAATAATTGAAATAACAGTTGTAAATGTAATTCTGAGAAGGATTATTCGGATTATTATTATAAATTAGATAAATATATTTGTTTCTGAAAAATATTGTAAATCCTTTTAATAGTTTTATGGCGTCTGTTTAATAGAAATATTTTATATACCCCAATAAATTTAATAGGGTTTACAACGCAATATTATTATAATGGTATTAGGAATTCATAGTAGACTATTTAGCAATTTAAAAATTAGTTTTCGTGCAGCATTTGTCCAAGTAAGTTGCAATGCGAGTATTTGAGAACAGACGTAAAAGTAATTTATAAAAATGCCGAAAAGAAAGGAACTTAGCACAGAAACTCGTAGTTCTATAATAACACCACACGGTGAAAAATTTTCACTGCGGCAAATAGTCCAAAAGTTAAATTTATCTTATCACGCGGAGCAAGGAACAGTGAAACGATATTCACAAAGTGGATCATTACAACCAATAAAACGTTGCGGAAGGCCAAGGGTAACTACCAGACAAGAGGATTTGCGCCTAAAAATACTATCAAAACGAAATAGGCGCCTCACAGCTCCTCAGCTTCGAGCAGAGCTGAATGAAGGCCGTCGAAAGCCGGTGTCACTGACTACTGTAAAACGACGTTTGACAAAGGTGGGACTATATGGGCGTATTGCAGCTCTAAAACCATTATTTAATCCACGAAATCGCAAAAAACGGTTACAATGGGCTCAGGACCATCAACACTGGGACATGTAAATGTGGAAGCAGGTGTTATGGACAGATGAGTCAAAGTTCCAAGGATTTGGTAGTAATCGACGAGTTTTCGTTCGAAGACAAGTGGGTGAAAGGATGTTACCCGAATGTGTAGTTCCAACTGTTAAACACGGGGGAAGTTCTGTGCTTGTTTGGGGATCCTTTTCCTTTGATGGTGTCGGAGATTTGTACCGCATTGAACGCATTTTAAAAAAGAGGGGTACCTGAAGATTTTGGAGGAACATGCAATTCCGTCTGGATTAAGGTTAATTGGTGAAGGTTTTCACCTACAACAAGATAATGATCCCAAACACACTTCCCAACTTTGTAAAAACTATGTGAATCAAAAAGAGGAGGAAGGGGTGCTGATAAATATGATTTGGCCACCACAATCACCCGATCTCAACCCTATCGAATTACTGTGGGATGAATTAGATAGAAACGTGAGAGAAAGCTGTCCACAATCGCAGAAACAGCTTTGGGAGCAACTTACAAGGGCGTGGAATAATTTACCAATGGATACGCTCCAGAAACTTGTATCGAGGTTGCCTAATATTTGTAAAGAAATCATTAAGCGCAGAGGTGGATACTTCGACGAAAGTCGAATATGATAAGAACTTCTACAGAATATGTTGAAATTATTTTATTTTATAAGGAAAACTGTTCATTTGTCTCGTAGATATAGTTTTGTAGAAATATACGTTTTGTTTCACTAAGCGTGCATGTTTTTTTTAAATTTCATATACTGATCCCTCACTTATGGCCTGTAGTGTATATCAGATTAGTATTAAGTTATTAATGCAAAGATTAGTATCTTAATAAAGCAAAAATTGTGTCCCCATCAATATAAAGGATATTATTAACGGTATATTATTTAATTTGCTGACCTTGCGGTAGCTACGTCGACGGCGCTCCTCGTCCAAGCAGGCCTTACGAGATCAAACGTGGACAGCTACATCGAAGATATGCGATCGGGCTCATCGGGGTGTAAATTCACATGTACACGTATATTATAAACGCAACAAGAAAACCCTAAAAAAATACGCTTCAATACTTTGAACATGCAAATAGCATTAATGAAAAACACAAACCTTCATTGGTGGGCGGGTTAATACAGGTTTCTACAGGCTTATACGCTACAAATTGTTCTCAGATCAAACGTTAACTTGATATAAAACAGGTACAATTAGGACTTTCCTCCTATACATATATCATCCATCGGAGAAGTTTACCAAGACTTAAGGACGAAATAAGTATCAACCATACATTTCGGGTGATCTAAACGTAGTGACCATAAAAAAAATATTCAAAAATACGAGCCCATTTGATACATAGGCGAGAGGATTCCAAATACACACCTGCACTACGTATGCCGACGCAAGCGTGAGTGAGATAGATAGGTGATCCGAGACATGCGACCTGCAAAAAAAACGCGATAAAAAGTTTCAGAAAAACAAAACGCTATTGACTCTCTAATATAAAGTACGCATAAAACTAAATGCAATATTTACAAATTCGAATAGATGCATATGAACTGTTGCGAACTTACACAAATAGCTAAATATACATATATGTATTACACAAGGTTCTTAAAAATTATATAATAAAATATATGTAAGATGAAAATTGAACCGTAACAATGCATTATCAATTCCTACAATTTTATTATGTGAGTAAAAGTAGAATAATATTAAATATGGAAATAATATCGTTAAAGAATTGATTTTTTTGCAAGCGGTCGCTTAATAATAGCTTATTTTAAAACAAGAGAATATATACCGTGAATATATTTTATAATGCAACATGCACATACATACATAACGTAATAATGAAATGACAGCAATGTATTTTAGCGTGTATTTTATTTTGCAACATAGGATGTGAAATACAGTAGTTGAACAAAATTTAAAAACTAATTTAACAAATTTTCAAAAATGTCACCATTGACGACCAGACAGTATCCTAAGCGATTGTAGAATTCATTTATTGTATTTTGTATCTGCACTGGAGTTATTTCTCTTGCAGCAACTCGTATTCTATTTTTTAATTGGTCAATATTGTTTAGAGGTTCTCCATGAAAAACTTTATTTCTGATACATGACCAAAGAAAGAAATCGTTTGGAGACAGGTCTGGTGACCTTGCGGACCATTCTACTTCTCCTCCACGGCCTATCCAACGGTTTGGAAATCTTTGGTTGAAAAATGTTCTAACCATATGAGAATTATGTGCCGGCGCCGCCTTCATGCTGGTACCAAATCTCACCATCAATATTTAAAGCGTGGAGGGCTGGCATAACTCTGTACTCAAGCAATTCTAAATATTTTTCTCCTGTAAGAGTACCCTCAATAAAAAACGGTCCTACAATATGGTGTCCAATCAACCCAGTCCAAACATTGACTTTCTGTGGCCGCTGAGTCCTTGTGATATGATATCTATGCAAATTTTGTCTACTCCAGTAGCGGCAGTTCTGTGAATTTACTTCACCATTTACATAAAATGTTGCTTCATCTGTAAAGCAAATTCTGCGTAGTAAAGTATCATCATTATGACGCTTATCCAACATGATTTCACAAAAGTTACTTCTTCTTTCTGCATCATTCGCAATTAGTTCCTGATGGTTTTGAAAATGATACGACTTAAAATGTTCTCGTTTTAGTAGTTTATGCACGGAAGATTTGCTTACATTTGCAGTTTGTGCTAAAGCTCTTGTGGAGAGCATATTATTATTTTCGATTGTTTGTAGAATTTCATCTCTTTTGGCGTCAGTAATAACATATCTTGGCCTATTCTTTTTTTTATGATTAGGAACGATGCATCCATTATTTTTATACTTCTGTACTAACCTACATATTGTAGTTGGACTCGGTCTTGGACGGTCAGGATATGTAATTTGAAACAAATCTGCTACTCTCCTCAAACTCATATTCGAGTTATACCAGTTCACTAATAACAGTTTTTCTTCTACACTATTCATACCTCAAAAATAGAGTAACTTATTTTGACATCCTATGTTGCAAAATAAAATACACGCTAAAATACATTGCTGTCATTTCATTATTACGTTACTCTAGCAACTAGTGTATGTATGTGCATGTTGCATTATAAAATATATTCACGGTATATATATATATATATATATATATATATATATATATTATAATAAAAAAAAACTAAAAATGTTTGAAAATCACAGGCTGTATATCAACTTTGCAAACAATGTTGTTCTTTTTAGACACTCGGAGATTAACTTCCAAATTAAAAAAAACATACTTAAAGATAAACTAAAGTAATATACTGTACGTATATCAAATACAAATTTGATAATAATGCAAAGTAAATGTAAATCAGATAAACTAATAATTTATAGTGATACTACTCAAAGAGCACACACTGCTGTCCAAACAGCGATTTCTGTTTCAACAACAATCTGTAACGTTCTTCAAAGAAAAGTTTCAATTACTTAGATACCTCATTATGAACTTTGGCAATTTGATGTGAAAATGATAGTTCATAAAGTACCCTTCCATGCAAAGGTGGCGTTAGAGTGCCTCTAAATCTTAAATTTCAGGTATGCACATGTACGAAAAGAAATTTTATTGTATAGATATGCGGGCTGTCTCTTAGATGGACTTTACAAAAGGCCACGCTATGAAACAGAGTGGCGTTTTGTAAAGTCCGTCTGCCGTTAAATTTCCTTTCATCAGAATTCTGAACACTCTGAATGCGTAAGATAGAATGAACACTTAGCCATGGGCCATAAACATACATAAACATGTATATACACAATTACATGCATCACACGATGTAAATTTATGTTTTAATTAAGGCAGAAATTAATCAAGAAATCATGCTATCGAGGAATCGAACCCCTCGCCACCGCTTACCGGGCAGGTGCTCTATCGTTAAGCTTCCAAGGACCGTACGATTTCATCCTTAAACGCGCCATAAATTTCATTATGAAAACAGATCTTTAACTAAAAGCTTGCAGTAGGTCTTATTATTGTCAAATACATATACAACTGCGTATATACACCCGTCTATATACACAATTATGTGCATTTCACGTTATAAATTGATGAAAACTCTAAATTTCCTGCTTGCTACTGTGGAATTTTAATTAAAGATCTGTTTTCATTTTCAAATTTATAGCGCATTTAAGGAATCGAGTCTTTTGGTCCTTGGTAGCTTAATGGTAGAGCACCTGCCCGGTAAGCATTTGTAAGAATTGAAAACGGTATAATAAGCAGAACAATTCAAGGTTTTTTTGTTAAAACTGTTTGAAATAATACTTTTTTAAAATTTTTAACATTTTAAAACAAGTATTATACTTATTTTTTCCATTATTTTTTGTGTGGACAAACATTTATAGCCAGCAGTGTATACAGCAACTTCTTCAGTTTTATAATAAGTTCTTGTTTATTTTGTATAACGATAATTCTTAGTAAATTTTTTCAAAATGCATTTTCTTTTGAATATCTGTGTATACAATGAAATTCCAACAGACCACCATTCAGTTTTGATTCTATAAAGCCTTTCTTAAACTTCAAATATAAGCAATTGAAAAAATCGCTATTATAAATAACTCTGTTACGTAAAACTTGCCAAAAAAGTCGTAGCATTTAATATAACAACGAATAGCACTTGAGAGAACAGTCACTCGATGTTGTGATCCATTATTTACCTTATAAATCTATAACGCACGTCCGTCCAGTGCACAAATAAAATTTTATATACGACCCTATCGACTAAATATTGAGGAAATGGAGGAGCCACGTAACTGTTATTACTTTCCAACACGCCGGGGTACTTTCTGTTTGGGGGAACGAGGACCCATTTCCCCGCTTAAGTAATTCATTGATGAGAAGGAAGTGGGTCGTCGGTACATTTCGCTCGAAATATTCAAGTATGCAGGCAAAACGTCATGTTTATATTTCACTTCGGTCTGGCTGACTAAATTCAATCGAACGTTCCCCATTCACTGTAGATGGCGCGAGACACCGTGCGAGAACAAAAGAGGCTCGTTCGAGTTCTTATGGAAGACTGTTTTTGTTGATGTTTCAAGTAGGTGCACCATAAACGATGTGAAAACATTTCAAGTATGCCGATATGAAATGAACTCACAATATCCCCATCGATTCGGTGTAATGTAAAAACAGTAGGTTTGGGGTCGTTGTGAGTTATGGATAATGAGGTTAGATGAATACACTGTTTCCCCTTTTCATGTGTAATACTTGTAAGGTAACTCCGGGACAAATGACCCACGATGTGTGCTAATTAGTTTATAGATAGCAATTATTATTATTATTAGAATATGTTATTACAAATGATATCTTTCGCAGAAATTATAAGGATTTTGTGGATTTGCAAACACAATTAAAAATTTTTTTACGCTATGGGAGCATAGAATTCTCTATCTTCAATATTAAAAATCCAACTGCTCAAAACTTGCTAATGTTAAGGAAAATTCTTATAAAAAAAGGAATGCTTCAAGTCTACTAAATTTATAGCCGTGAAATTTAGATGCTGAGTATGCAATTACTTTGATGTAGATGGTAGCTACGTTGAAGTGCCCTTAATTTTATTTTCTACAAATTAGGAAATAAAATCACCTCGAGACGTCTTCTTGTTCGAGGCGTGTTTTTTAAGTGAATACAGTTTTGATATACAGTCAGTCACAAGAGTGTTCGTAAACCATATCAATGTTGAATGTCATTAAATGTGAACATTCAGCTATGATAAAGCACGTTTACTTCCATTTAATTTAGATTAATTAGTTAGAATATATTCTGTATACGTATTTCGACAACTAAGTTGTCATAATCAGCAGATAGTCGCACTCTGATCCGCGGAAAAATTCGCACAAAATCATACCGTACAAAAGAACAAGTGAATTTTTGCATCAATTTTACGCACCCTTTAGTAATGACCGACGGTCGCTTACTACGTTCCTCATCATGGTCATTTTAAATGCCCTAACTAATTTCATACCATTCCTTCGCTCTCACAGTGGTTTTTCATTCATTTCACTAATCTATCGATGAATTCGCATTATTAAACAAAACACGAACTGGCGTCTGTGACTAACCAACAGATTTAAGTACTTAGCGTGTATGCCCAGAAGGATGACCACAGTGCTGCATCAGCAATAGTTAAGAGCTTGAATATTTCTAATTTGCAAGAGAGTATTTTTTCAATTTTCTTATTTTAACTTCTTTTGGAATATCAGTTGTATTTATTTCTTATTGTACATATGCAGCGTATACGTTGTTCGGCAAGTTTGTCAATTCTTTGTACGCTTGTTCAACAATTATCTGTATGGCAATAGCCCTTTCCTAAAAGAGAATAAATTATTTCTAACAAACTTTTGGATGACTGGTTGGGGCAAAATTGATCATCTATATATGAAAAGAAGTTATACACATATCCAGCTTGACTTTCATATAATACAAACATTATCATTCCAAATCGTTTTCGGTTAGATTATATGTACTGTTTTAAGCTAAGTCTTCCTTTCCATCCAATCAAGGATTGGTCAACGCTAATATGTCTTTCTGGTATATACGAGGGTTATTTTTGAATAAGGTTAAATACTATAAATATCATTCAAATATATTTATTTCCATATTCTGCTATTTTCATCTACTTTTCTAAATAATTTCCATTTTTGTTCAAACATTTGTCATAACTGGCGCGTAGACGACTTCCGCGGTCGTTGTCCATACTTTTATCTTGGCTTTCAGGCTGGAATCGCGTCTTCACAAATTCAGTCGCTGACATTTCGTCACTACTTAGTTGAGACGTCTTCAAAGCTTAACTGCTGCTACTGCTTTTGTTGTTGCGGTCTTAATGCAACATCGTGTGAAAGTACGAAAATCAGTTCCAACATCCACAAAAACACTAAAGGCCCAACTACAGGGCGCATGATCAAAAATAAAACCGAAAACTGACGAAATTACTAGAGATGGTACACCATAAACAAAGTTATAGGAATATTTATTAAAATTGTTTGAAATAATACTTTTTTAAGATTTTCAAACATTGTAATCAAATTTTAAATTTGCCATAAGTATTACACTTGTTTTTTCTGGGTGGGCAAACACTTATGGTAGGTAGTGTAATAGTAATATGGAAACTTGAAAAGACCACCTTGAGATTAAATTTGGAATTAAAAGTACATATATGTTCAGATGTGAAAGTGGTAAATTTAGAATATTCGTAAGCCAAAACATTAACAAAATTAGTTTATTTATATTCATATTATTATACGTTTTTCTCTTAATTGATGGCCAAACTGTTGGCCAAATTAACAACGTAAATTATTTTGTTTATAAAAAAAAAGAGGCACGTTTCCTATAGTTCGAAGTAATATACAAATATAAAGTTTATATTGATATGTTTAGAATTGTAGTGTACTGTTATTTATGTATATACTTGGAATTTTGTATTCACATACTATATTTGTATATAATTTTAATTATATTTCCCCATTGTATTAAATTATCATAAGAAATATATATTGTATTTCTTAGAATCGATTCCTACTCGCATGTCATCTCTGTCTGCCATAGTGTCTGATAGAAAATTGTGTTGCATTATATATTGTTTAATTAAATATGTTATACATAGTATAATGCAATGTTTAGTCTTCGCGGTAAACAACGTAAATATCTATCAATTTATGGTTAAATAACCACGAACTAATGTACAAACATAATCTCTGTGAAAAATAATTTCCAAGTAAACGGGATGTATCATGAAACCACCACATACTATGCCTATCTTTGTTTTGTTTAATTTTTCGTATCTACACGGGTCGTTCATGTGTTTCGGCTTGAAAGTCTGTTGTAAATGAAAGACGAATTTGTCTATATTAAAATTTTATTTCAACCAAAATCGGTTACAATTTTGAAATGTGAAAAATACATACTTAATTTCGATGTAGATTTAATAAATTTAACATCTTACCTTTCCATGTACCTTGTACATTTTTTAATATATAAAAATATCGAAATAAATATGATAGAGAACGTGGACGGTGCTTAGATCGCGCGTACGTTCAAACCCCATCAACCCTCTTAATTTGGAAATATATTGCATCACACGGTGTACAGATATGAACATTAGATAGAAAAAGATGTTTATTGTGCATTACAAGTAGATACAGTGCACGGCATAAAATAAGGGTACTTCATACAAAAAAAATTATTAAATCACCGTTAATACATTACATTTAACATACTGATTTCGCCCCTACATTGTTTTAAAACAATTTAATAATAATAATCCTTTATTGTCCAATGGTATACGTTTACAGGACAAGTAGAAGAAATGTAAATACGTATCCTCTAAAAATACATGAAATAAAACATATAGAATAATTTTTTCAGTAAAATTCAACTGGTCCCCGCATGGCGCGTGGACGAATTCATTTAAACCGAATATGCTCCATTATTATCGACAATGTTTCGCCATTTTTTTGGTAGATCCATGATCCCATCGGTGAAAAACTTCTGTGGTTTCTGGTCGAAAAACTGAATCAAGTAGTTTTCACAGGCTTCTTTTGAAACCAACTTAATTCCATTGAGAGAGTTCTGCAGAGATCGAAACAGATGATAGTCAGAGGGTGCTATATCCGGACTGTAAGGTGGGTGCATCAAAACTGCCCAACCAAACTCTCTCAATTTTTGACGGGTCATCAAAGAAGTGTGTGGTCGGGCGTTGTCATGATGGAAGGCAACACCTTTCCTATTAATCAATTCGGGCCGTTTTCTTTCAATCGCCTGGCGTAATCTCTCTAGTTGTGCACAGTAGAGTTGAGAATCAATCGTCTGACCAGTTGGAAGTAGCTCGTAGTGGACGATTCCCCTCCAGTCCCACCATACACACAGCATCACTTTTTTTGGCGTCAATGTTGGCTTAGCGAACGCTTGTGACGGCTCACCATCCTTTATCCACGATCTTTTACGCTTCCGATTATCGTACGTAATCCATTTTTCATCTCCGGTTATTAAACGTTTCAGAAACGGCTCGATTTCATTCCGTTTCAGCAGCGCATGGCAGATGTTAATTCGGTCCATCATGTTTTTCACGCTCAACTCATGAGGAACCCATACGTCAAGCTTTTTTTTGTAACCAGCTTTGTGTAAATGGTTCAAAACAGTTTTGTGGTCAATGCCTAGCTCCATGCCAATATCGACACTGCTGATATGCTTATCTTGTTGGACTTTTTCAAGAATTTCATCAGATTTTTCAGTGATTGGACGACCGGAGCGTGACTCATCTTTCACATTGAAATTTCCAGAACGAAAGCGAGCGAACCATTTCCGCGCAACAGATTTCGATAAAGTACCTTCACCGTACACAGCACAAATTTTTTCACAAGCCTGCGCAGCGTTCTTCCCCTTATCATAATAATATTGCAGAATATAGCGAAATTTCTCATTATTCTTCTCCATTTTCAAGTGCGAATAACTTTCCAACCACTGCACCGATTACAATGTTTCTACGCTCAAACTAACGTTCGGAAGGTCATCTAAAAAACGAGCCCTCGGTGGTGACTCGCTGTGACTTGTTGTTCTTTAGTTATCGGCAACCAGTGCCATCTATCGGGAAAAACGCCACGAACTTTTTCCCAGACCCAATATAACTGTAAAAGGTATTGCAGGTTGAAGAACATAAGTAACGTGAAAAGGGGGGCACCTCAACTCAACGGTCGAAGCTCCCAATAAAAATATAAAGATGATAATTAGAATAAAACGATCAACATATTAAAAAAGAAACGAATAAATTAATAATTAATTTTAGAGATTTACTGTTTTGGGTAAATCCCAATCGATATACGACTCGTCCATCTATCGAATTCCATATATTTTGAAACAATTCAAAATTATATTATTGTAATACTTGATTATTAGATATCCTTATCATTCGTAATCTACCTTTTACTACCTTCACCCAAGGCGAAAAGTGATGTCCCTTCTTAATTTAGTCGTCGAACAATGTTAATCCGGGCTCTAACAACAGACAAAAGTCTTTTGTTAGAGTTTTTCTGTGTTAAATGTAAAATCCTCTTTTCTGTAGTCTTTTTGGAATGTCATCCATCCAGATCCTGGTTGGCCTTCTTCTTAATCTTGCCTCTCATTGCCTTTTCATTCTAAATTCTTTTAACCGGTCAATTATCACCGATCCTCAATATTCGTCTTAACACACCACTATTATGACAATTTGTAGAGCCTATTTGTTAATATCGTCTTTTTATATCTGTTTTCAGGTATTTGAATATCTTAATCCCTTTCAATTTAATTCCATCTATTCCGATGCATGCCTTTTTATTTTTTCTTCTAATGACTATAACCTTAATCGTTTCTGCATTCAAATTTTTCGAGCATAACGTCAGGTTACACATTTCTAAATATTCTTGTAGCGTCTTTTCACTACTTTTCGCTTGTCGGTACTATTATATCACCTAGGAACGTGGGCGCATTCTTTGATCCATACAAGTTCCAAATTTAAGTGTTCCACATTACACATTACTAGTTTTTGTACACTTTATGGCTTGTGCCAAGTTTAAAGTGCTCTGTTTATGTACGCGCCGTTGTATATTTGGCGGGATGAACACGAACTTTCTTTCGAACAATTACTTGTTTGTATGATAGAGGGAGGTATAGTTTTTTCTCATTATATTATAGTTTTATTTTTGTGCCACTTATGACATACTAAAGTAGAACGCTGAATAACGTTATGCTAAGTATCTCGGCTTCTTTTAAGCTCTCATTTGTTTATAAAAATGTTTTATTTGTACATTTTCCTTTTATAAAGTTTTCATCCATGATTAAATTGTTTGAAACATTCATTCAAATCTACAGCAGTCTATTATAGTATTACTATTTTGAAAACAATTTTAAAAATAAAATAAGAAAACGTGTAATTTCACGAGGCAATAGTTCCCAACATTTTTTTATTTACATGAATCATATCCCATATCTAAATAATAATAACCTATTGACAACTAATGAATATTTAACGGCTAATCTTTTTTATTGCCAATAATTAACACTTTTATGATAATAAACGTCAAATAAACGTCTTCAAATATATGTGTGTGTATACTGTGTATACATTCAGATACGTGATCGTAATATTAACTGCATTGGCAGGGGTTCTTGTCATCATAAATATGAATTCTTTATTTCTAGGAATATATTCATATCATCTGAATAGTGTAAATATAAATAATAATGTTACTAATACTAAATTATGTAAGCGTAAGTCGTGTGTAAACACTGCGTGTTTGAAAGAGATAGGTTTTATCGTGGGTATTATTTTTAAACTGTGACTGTGTACAAAAGAGGGCTACCCATCATTTTATGTATGATAGAATACGTAAAAAATGGTTAAAATAATTTTTAATTCGGAATATGCAATTTACTGTAGAAACTTTTTGTCAATAAAGTCATTTTGTTTAATATACAATAGTTAAATATAATTTTTTAAAAAAATGCAATCAAAATATATAAGGAAAAATTTTTATTAAATTTTGAAACACAGTTTTAGTTCTCACCGAAGATTACAACATAGTCATTGAAATACATGTTCAGTAATTGCAGTAATTTTTGGCCCAAACCGATTCAAAAATCGTCTTGATTTCAATCTAGTTCTGGTACTTTAATGAATAGCTTCGCCTCTTGTGTTAAAGATATAAAAGCATGCATTTCATACACGATGTATAAAGCGGTTAAAATTAGAATTTTTCAGTTTAGCATCGTAAAAGCGCATAATTATATGCTATAATAGCAGTATTTGTCACCATTGTACTTGTAGAATTTATTATTATTCCCTCTTTTATTAAATGTACGTGTAAATGTATAAATGAATTCTTTCTTCCATAAGCTTATTTAAATTTATACATCGAACAGGTTTTATTTTATACAAGGTAACTAGATAATAAAATATTCATTACTATTGTCTTTACAATATTAAAAGAAAAATAATATTATTGTGGTTTATGTAATAGAGTATTTCTTGATTTATAGTCGTTTGATATATACATACTTCTACTACCAAGTTAGTAGTATTGTTACGACAACGAAATATTCATTTGTATAAATCTAAATGTAATTTGCATTTGTATGAAGCAAAATAACTGTAAATCTTCTTTTATATCATTAATACAATTTTACTTGTTCTTGTTTATCACTTACTGCTTTACTTTAAATTCTAACTTCTAATAAGGAAATAAAAATTATACATTAATTGCACACCGATTTTGCTGTATCAATATCAACGACGTGACCAGTCTAGTTGCGCCTATAGTGGTTGAACAAAACGATCCGTATTTATATCCATATAATTTGTGTATATACTAAAGCCAAAAATGTTTGACTACGTGTATATTTTCGTATTATTCAAATAAACAATATTATAGTCTAATGGAAATTATATTATTTTCTGCTACTCCATCGTTAATTAAATACACAGAAATTAATTAAAAATTTCTGCGCTGGAGAAGGACTCGAACCTCTATCTGCCGTTTTCTAGACGACTGCTTTACCAATTAAGCCACCAGGCATGTGTATTTAATTAACGATGGAGTAGCAGAAAATAATATAATTTTCATTAAATTTACCATCGTGAAACTAATTTATATATTTATATATAATTACAATATTATAGTCTAATTAAAACCAATATATTATTAAATTTTAATTGAAAGATAAAAGTAATTCATGCAATTCTTGGATATTTATGTATTTAAGTACTAAATTATTGATAATGACCATTTTACAACCCAGGTAAGGGGATTAAATAAAGATTTTATTCTCGGAAATTTTAAATACGATTACATTAAGTCATAAATCAAGTAAAGAGTGGTATCGTATTTGTATAAAAATTATTTTTGTTCAATTCTCGAACTGTAAAAACTGTAAAAAAAAACGTGTCGTAGTGTTGTGTATAATTTAAATAAATGCGATACTGAAAGAACTATCGGTTCAAACACGTGCTCTTATAATGTATCATCATGATATTGACAAAAGTAATAGATGAATCGTGAAGTTACTGATCTTAAGTCGCAGAACTGTGCATTATAATATTAAAAAGTATGGAGAAATTGGAAGTTTATTGAATAAAAAGCGGCCGAATTGACCGAAAATAATAACACTAGCAGAGGAACGAGCAACGGTTAATGAAATAGAGGAAAAACTCCACCGGAAATTGAAACAAACATTAAAGGGAATAAATCAGTTAGCGCCACAACGGTGAAAAGGCGTTTGCGTAAAGAAAAATTGTTGCCGTGCGAAAATCCCTATTGCATTAGCAACATAAAATAAAACGGTTAACTTCGGCAAGACATCACAAGGATTAGATGCTGAAAGATTGAAAAAAAAGTCCTCTGGATGAACGAATCCAAATTCGAGATGTTCGGTTCAAAAAGAGTTCAAAGCATTATGCATTGCATCCACTACCAAACATGAAAGAGGGCCAGTAATTGTTTGGAACTGTTGTGTTGGAACGTCTGTAGGCAATCTTATGAAAATATATGGTATTCTAACAAAAGAACGGCACGGGGAAAATTTGGACCAGAATGTCGTGTCCTCTGGAACACGACTAATTGGAGAAAAATTGATTTCTAACGAGACAATGATCCCAAACGCACCCCCAAATTGTAACGGGGATATTTAGCAAAATTAGAGCAGGAAGGGATAATTGTTATTAAGAAATAAACTCCTTACAGCCCCGACTTGAATCCTATAGAACTATTATGGAATGAGTTAGACAGACAAGTACGGAAATCAACTCCAACATCTACAAAAACACTATGGACGTAACTACAGGATGTATGGTCAAAGATAGAACTGAAAACTGGCGAAATTAATAGAGGATACCGAGATCGTGCCAAGCAGTAATGAAAGCTAAACGTTGTCATATTGAAGAAATAAAAATTGAAACAAATTTAAAAGAATATTTGTTAAAATTCTTTGAAATAATCCTTTTTTAAAATTGTGAAACATTTTGTATAATCATACAATAAATTTTTAATTTTGCAGTAAGTATAGCACTTGTTTTCTAGGAGGAATACATGGGATATATGACTGGTAGTAGATATGTGTGAAAGCAGAAATTAAAGGTTGTAAAGTCATATTTTTTAATTACAAAGTCATCCGAGGTATGAAACATAAAAATCCATCTTAGTACTATGTTAATGCTGTACGCAAAATTCAGTTTTACAATCGATTTCATAATAAACTGCTAAAACTTGTACTGCGATTTTTTCTATTCAAGTTAATTGAGGATTCGAAAGTTATTGTACCACATTTTCAAATTATTAATGCATTTTGCGAGTGTCGTCTCGTTAATCACTATTCGAATGCCATTAAACAACGCATTAAGTTTTCAGTTCGGATCTGTCATGCCTAAGATTATGTGGCATAGCATCATAACAAACGAAACGCTTTTGTAAGTACGCCTAACACACAGCACTCTACACATGTTCTTTTACAAGAGGGTTATAAAATCGAACCTACTGTAAAATTTTATAGCAACTGTAAAGTATAAATAACAATACACGTCTGACGACTGCAGTATTTCATTTTGTGTCCGTATGAAAAATAAAATCCACGTTTTAAAAATTCCTCCTTTTTATCGTGGGGTAATGGTGCCTTGGCGAAAATGAATTCTTTAAATCAGGCTCACGCTAGAATCGAAGTGTTCATCTTTATTAAATATTGATTGGTTTTTCTAATAACGAGGATTAAAAATAGAACGTCAAACAACTGTTCGGTAAGTTATAATGGAAACCCCTGATCCTCGCAGAGAGAGGGTGATTTTTTTTTAGTACAATAAAAGCTGAACCGGTTTTTCATGTTAGTAGGGGAATGTAAAATTTTATATTGTAGTTTTAATTTTTATATATTGAATGTTTAAATATATGTTGTTTAATAATACGCGATAATGATAAAATTACATTTAGAATAATAGGAAATTTATCCAATTTAATTTTAGCATTGACATGCTGCGAATATATCCATTGATTGTTGCTACTGACAAAGAATAAATAAAAGTTTGGATTTTTTTGAGATTTATAACAACTACAAGCGTTTGCTAATACTAAGATGATCTGATAGAAAACTTTAATTATTAGAATCAACCATTTATAGATTTGCCAAAAAATATTATTGACTATGTTGTTTAGTTCGCTATATAAATGAAAGTTAAAAAAATTTAGCAGACGAGTTACTAATAACTTTTCAACAGGAAATCAATAGTTAATTTCTAATGGAGACTGCGTATGATTAAATTAATCAATTAAAGTTATAATAATTTTCCTATGCTGTACACGAATGTTGACAACTAAGTTGCCGTCATCAGCGGATAATTAATCAGTGTTGCACCTGGAACCACGGACAGAACAACTTCGTACAGAAACAAAGTCCTTACCAGACGTACACCGTCGAAAGCCAAACACACACGTTGATGATGATGATAACAACTTAGTTGTTAAAATAACGGGTGTTTTTTTTAGAGGTATAGAACTTTGAAATGGAATAAAACAAATATGATTTTTTTAAATTGACATGAAATTTACTTTATTCGAAAGATAATCTTCTGGCATTATAATTTAAATATGACTTCTGGCATATGACCGCCACGGCTGGCTCGGACGTAGTCTAATCTGGAGGGCCAATTTTCGATGACTTTTTCCAACATTTGTGGCCGTATATCGGCAATAACGCGGCGAATGTTGTCCTCCAAGTGGTCAATCGTTTTGGGCTTATCGGCGTAGACTAGCGACTTCACATATCCCCACAGAAAATAGTCAAGCGGCGTTAAATCGCACGATCTTGGAGGCCAATTCGCGGGTCCGAAACGTGAAACTATGCGGTTACCAAACGTTACCTTCAATAAATCAATTGTGGCACGAGCTGTGGGACATGTTGCGCCGTCTTGTTGAAACCACAACTCCTGCACATCATGATTGTTCAATTGAAGAACGAAAAAGTCAGTAATCATGGCTTCGTTTTTAAAGAAGTACGGACCAATTATTCCACCAGCCCATAAAGCACACCAAACAGTCAGTTTTTCTGGATATAACGGTGTCTCAACATATACTTGAGGACTATCATCACTCCAAATACGGCAGTTTTGTTTATTGACGTATCCATTCAACCAAAAGTGAGCTTCATCGCTAAACAAAATTCGATTATGAAAATCGGGATCAACGGCAATCTTGTTTTGGGCCCATTCACCGAATCTACGCCTTGCTAGGTGATCGTGTGGCTTCAATGCTTGCACGAGTTGGATTTTGTAAGCACGCAAACCTAGATCTTTCCGCAAAATCTGCCATAAAGTGGATGGACACATATCCAATTCCTGTGCACGATGGCGGATAGACTGATTCGGGTCTTCCTCTACGCTACGCTCTACAGCAGCAATGACTTCTTCTGTACGCACTGTACGACGTCTCTCTGGATGCGTGTTATCATTTAGAGTATACGTGGTGCGAAAACGTTCCATAGTTAATCGAATTAATTGCTCTGATGGACAATTATGTTGACCGTAATATTGACGTAGTGCGCGATACGTATTTCGAACAGAACCATGATTTTCAAAATAAATTTGCACAATTTGCAAGCGTTGTTCAGGCGTCAGTCTATTCATGTTGAAATGACAAACCAAACTAAATATAAATCACTTAACAGCTGACGAAATGGCCGCCAGTTAAAAAAGTGTTGCCAACTTAAAGTTCTATACCTCTAAAAAAAACACCCGTTACGTATACAGAATACAAAAATTATTGTGGAAAACGAATATGTAATTAGATACAGACACAATTACATTGTTCATATTGTAATTGTGTTACTTGACTTGAAGTAGATAAGCTTTATTTCAAATGGTACGATGTACAATTATCAACAAATTTTGATTTAAATTAAGGAAATATTTTATTATTCTACTGTAATTTTACAGAATTACAATTGCAATATACAAAATAATTTATTGTTAATAAATAAAATTCGCTTATCAAACCTCCGCATATCAAATTTAAGTAAATGGAAATTCTTGACACATCGAATTTTTGCGAATCTACCTTATCAGTAAGTTTTAAAAATGTTTCTATTATACAAGGTATACTCCAAAAATTTTGAGATAGTATATACGAAATCCAGTGCAAGCAAACACATATTAATAAAAAGTTTGACATTTCATTGCATAGAAAGTGTGCAAAAACGTTTAGCCAGCATAGGTAAATTAATTGTAGAACGGGCCTAAGTAATGTTGACAATCATAAAGATCCCTTATTTTATCTCAGAAGAAAAATGATTGATACAAATATCCCGCCGAAAGCTATTTATTTGAAAGTGGTGTATTATCATTAGCTGTTGGCTAGGTGGGTACAATATGGGAAATTATTAACGTTTGAGAATAATTCAAATGTTAATGAGACCCTGCTTACAACGCGTTTCGAATAATTCATCTCTCACCAGCCGAAGTGCATGCGTTGCAAACAGGATCTTATTAACATTTGAATCACTAGATGTTCACCAAATGGCGTATGCAAGTTTAAAAGTGTTCTGTCCATATACGCATCGAGACGACATTAACGGGACGAACAGGAACTCTTATCCTTTTTCCTTCTTCCGGACAATTGCATGCTTAGACGATAAAGGGCGCTTTCTCTCATGGAAAATTATATATCATATCACTATTACTAAGATAAAATTAGTTTATTATTTAAAATTTTACGTCAAATTGCGTACTCAAGTTATTAAAGCATACAATATATGTTTAACATATGAAAAGCGTTGTAAGATATTTGAAACATTCTTTATTTCGAAACAGAGGATAGGAGTTTAATATAAGAACGACTTAGATTGACTTTAACTGGAAATTTTCCGAAACGAATCATTTTGAAAAATACTTGAATGAATATTAAATCAACTTGAAAGTTGGTTGAATTAATCAAAAAAGGTAAGTAACATTAATATTCATATTCTGTATACATATTTCAACAACTAAGTTGTCATCACCAATAAATAACTAATCACAATGTCGAACCTGAGCCCGCGGTAAAACTCACGAACAAGTCCGTACCAGATTTTAACCGTTAAAAGCTTTAAAAAAGGCAAACACACATTGTGTGTGTTTACCTTTTCACAATTAAAGTCTGGTAAGGACTTATTCTATGTGAGTTTTACAGTGGATCCAGGTGCGACACTGTAATTAACTATATACTATTGTTTTACAGTTTAGTTGTCGAAATATGTATACAGAATACGGACAATATTTGTAGAAAGGGATTTTATTTATCTTTTTTGATTATTAAGCTTATTTAATAAAGTTAAAGCAATAGTATAATGTAAATATATTTGCAAATTAGTTTTTATTCCTCGGTACTTAAAACAAAATGTGTATGAAAGAAAACTTCTTTGTGAACAGTACCAGGATATGTAGTTCAGTTTGCAACCTGTAAAAAGCTTGATTTTAAAGATTATGAGAAATAAGGCATAATTTTAGACCAATTAAGACTTTTATTTCAGATTGAACCTATGAGGAACACCTAAGAGACTATTTACGTCAAAAAGTAGTGTTTTACTTAACATAATCTATTTGTAAATAAATAAGGAACTATATGTTAAATTACACACAAAAATGATACGTCAATGAAATCATAGGTTGACTGATGAGAAGTTAATATGCGAAACGCGCCTTAATAAAGATTTCCCTTGACATTTAAATTATTCTTAGCCTTATGATAGTACTGGGCTTTTACTGTTTCAGTGTTTATGCACTGTATCAATCTTATTCAATTTGCGCGACTCCTATACGTTTCTATTCTTCAGATAATTGAGTTACTATTCTTTAAGATAGTAGTATAGTTTACTGCAACTGTTTGTCAATTATTTTGCATGAAACACAGGCGCCTCATTCTCTCGTCCATCATTAATAACACAAATCTGCCTGAAGATCCGTGAATTCGGTGAAACATATGTAGTAGATAGGGTGTTATTAATAATAGAATGATTCCTTTTAACATTCAGTTATTTTGCATTTCATCAGATTGTGTTGAAATTAAAAGTAACTTAACTGTAAGTGCCGCGGTTCTACGTATACAAATTTTATATTAATTAATTTCTGTTTTACTATCTAATATTACGTAGATAAAATATTGTTGTAATTTATAAAAGAAAGCTCGTTTTTTTATTTATTTTCGTAAATTATTATTCTGCTTCTTTATAGATCAAATCTATCTCAAATAACCTAACTGGTATACTTAGTGTAATACTAAAAGTACAACAAAATTAAGAAAATGCATTTATCTTTCTTGAACCTTGTCCCACAGCCAATAGATCATATTCTCAACACTAAAAATGGTTCCTTCAACAGAGAGAAATATATATTTATTTTCCGGAATTTTACACACAAAACTACAAGAACACAAAAGAAAAGAAGAAATAGAGTCCCTTATCTAGGAAAATATTGCATTTAGCAGGTAAAGAGGCCCTCTTTTAAAATGTTAGACCTCGACATAAGCTTTCAATGTATAGTCCTCTAACAGCCAGAACAGAAACCCGCAACGGCGGGATAGGAGGGTGAAATATTAATAGACATTCTAGCAGTGTTACAAAAGCCCCATTATAGTTAGTGTAGAGCGAGACAGACGTTTAGGAAATGTGTCTGGGTTTGATTTTTTCTAACTACTGTGATATTTTGGAGGGGCGCTGTTTGGTTGTGTAGAAGCAGGCAGTTTGGCGTGTTGGTGTACTTGTGTTGTGTTGCATATTAGAACTATTCTATTTCTTAGTGTTTTTTTTTCACATGTTTGATAAAGTGTGTTCCATTTTAACGTAAAATAATATGTGCGTGTGTTTAGAAGAAATGAAAATATCGCAAACAGATGTTTGTGGACAACGTACTGCATTTATTTTTGAATTAAGCTCGCATGGATTGTTATAAGATGTGTCTTTGTAACAGCGTTCTTGATCCCAGGTCAGTGTTTAAGATAAAGATTAAAACTTCGAAGACCTTTTTTTTTCTTGTATAACAAGCAGATATTAGTAATTTATGTGGTTTTAGAAAATGAAAATACAGCAAATTGAATATTAATATGACCACCTCCTCACATCTTGGTTTCACAAAAAGTTAAATAGGTTACGGGTTTCCACAACTTCTTTTAAATAAATTGATCACGTAAAACGAAAAAACACGTAAAATCCCATGTAAAACTTAATCAATGTGGAAGAGAAAAGCGTCAATTTTACTAAATTGGTTAGGAATGAATTCGCAGACGAAGATCTGTTAATTATATTACACATGCAAACAGATTTTTCGCCAGTCGACACTTTGATTGCAATGAATAGAACCTTTCTCTACCTTTATCTACAATTCTGGGGCTTACGCGACGGAAAACTTGGATAAATGCCCTTGTTTTCTTACCTCCAGAGTTTAAAATTATTATTAGGCAGTAACGTACAGCTTTGCGGGAAGGCTAAATAGATGTGATTATAAATAAAATGAATTAAAAAAATATATGTAATTAAGTACCTTTATATGTTTTACATGTTGATGTATCGTAACGTGAAAATCTGGCGTAGTATTGTATCGTTACTATACCTTCCATTGTTGATTCAGTCAAACGCCTGCGACAGGGTGAAAATATGTTTGTATATTTGGAAAATAAGCGTTCTACGACTAGTAGTAATAGTAGCGAATTTAAAATAGTTCTAAATTCTTATTTAAAATTGCACATAATTTAATGGTTGTTCGAGAACTTATACAATATTATTTGTTAGATTTTCTAGGCGATGTGGTGAATACTTCATTTAAAGATAGCTTGTTGTTTTCTAATTGGAAAATAAAACAATTTTTGGAACTTTGTTCTATTTGCATTTGAGTTTCGATATCTGTATACAGTTGCTAGCATAATGGAATTGCTTGAGCTTATAATACAAGGTTCGACAATGTCAAACTGTCTAGAGATTTGGGCATATGGTTCATTAGACACTTTTAACTTTAAATTGCTTCAGTAACACATCGAGAAGTTGTAATAATCATGTCATGGGACACCCGGTACATATATATATATATATATTTGTACGAATGACTTCCGCAGTTGGCTTTAATTTAATTTTTGTTCTTCAGTTGAATTCTTTGTAATCTATTGGACAATAATGGTTATTATTATCAGCATTATTACAAACAATTATATAGAGTGTTTACTAAACATGCGGCAACCATTTATGGGACTATTTTAAGACTTTTTTTGCGTTTGAATGATTTTCCGAAAGATTAGGAAAGCAATACTTTATTACTTACTATTACATGGCAAGATTCTTAATCTCTAAAAGCTGCTGAAAATGACTATCAGCAGCTAGGGCGCATGCATCAAATCTTCTCATTGATCACCTAACTCTTTCACAAACACTAGAATGGTTTTTTGATTCCATTGCACTTATCAATTATCCAATTACTCAACTCTACTTCATTTTCGACTGGAGTAATTAGTGTACACTAACACTAATGCCTTCACTTTAGGTGGCACATTAGGACAAAATCCAAGGAATTTAAATCTCTGAAGCGAGCAGGTTGTAAATGGGATTGGAATGTCGTTAAAAAAAAGAAAAACGAATTTCTAGACATTACTTGTATTCGATAGGCCCAGTGCAATACACTTTCGACAATTCAAAAGTTGTGAGTTCGATGTGCAAGACAATGAAGAAAAAGTTTGAAAATGCGAAACTGCAAGAGATATTGTATGAAGACCCACCCCAACCTCAAAAACAGTTTGCAGAAGCGTTAAATGTTACCTAAGAGACGACTAGCGACAGATTACAAGCAATGGGAAAAATCCAAAAGATGGGAAAATGGGTGCCACATCAATTGAATGACAGGCAAATAAGAAAACCCAGAAATCATCTGTGAAATGCCTCTTCAAAGGTACGATCGGTCAAACAAGCGTTGAAAGCACTTCGATGAGGCATAATATCCCACCCACCTTACTCTCGAAACCTTGCCCCGTTCGACTATCACCTATTCGCATCAATAGAACACGTGCTTGCAAGGCAGCACTTCGCCAATTTCGAAGAAGTTAGAAAATGGCTCGATGAATGGTTTTGCTCAAAAGATGAACAGTTTTTTTGGGATATCATCCATAAATTGTCTGGAAGACGGGCAAGATGTGTAGAATCAAATGGTCAACACTTTGATTAAATAAATTTCTCTATATTCTTGAAAATTATGCAGTTTTCTTACGAAAAAACCTGTAATGGCTTTCCGGTACACCTGGTATTAGGGTTACTGAAATGTTGTTTTCTTCCTTGTTGAAACCATGCGTTAATTTCAGTTAGTTAAAATATCTGCATATCTATTTGCAGTTTATTTTAAGTAATTATTTAATTAGTTGTATTTAAATCAACCACAGTTGATATACGCGTAATAAGCTATACTTAAAAGGTGGTTAGACATGTCTCTATTATTTGAAATATTGCTTTCCTAGTATATTTTTTTTCATAATGCGAATATACCTTTCATGATGCATATCACTTTGAAAAATACAAGTTATGTCTCTGAAAACAATTTTATCATTAAAATATTCACCCTGTACAGATGTAATTAGTAAATTCACATATTCGAGGAGTATCAATGTATCCCAACGCTTAATCACTTTACCTATTCTAACGCGTCAAATTTTCTTTTTTTTTGATATTTTATTTCGGTACAACGACGATATGACAGTTCAAACTGTTATCAGACAAACACTAATCAATAGGTTTACATTTCCCTCTCGTTTAGAAATAATTTCAATTGAAAATCGTTTGACATTTGAATTCCTCACATTTTGTCGACGTTCCCAATACAAAAATTGTTAAAATTTTTTAGGATAATCCGACCACACTTAAAACTAAATTCGATATTTTTAATACAAAAGCTGTAACAACGTAACATAATACTTTTATGAATGAATTATCGTGTATTACACATATTACATCATCTTGTGTTAGTAGATAACTTTTTTTGCTTGCCAGATGTTATCATTATTAAAATATGTGTGTGCTTAGTGATAATTACGAACGAGTACTATTTTATCGTTTACGTATGTATAATTACACTTATCACGACTGCGTGTATATTTCTAAGTCATTAAACAAAAACGATATTAAATATTACAAGAGGAGTACGCACCAGCCGTGCTCGTGAATTGATAATTTTTTGCGTAGATGATTTGAGAGTATTTTTTTGAAACTCAGAAAGTGTAGGTAGACCTGTTCGCTGGTTGTATATGAAAAAAAAAGGTTTATCGTTTAATTTTATAAGGTTGCAATAATGTAAGTGCATCGCTAAATTATATATCAGTCTAGTTCGGACGATTGTTGACCTTTATGAATGCCAGGAATAATGTGTGAAACATTATGTGTCTTATTGGTGAGAATTTTTTTAGGTATTTTAACGAGAGAATGTGAAGGAATGATGGAAAATTTTTAGTAGACAAAACTGAGTGTGGTTGCTATGTTTACAGCTGTGATATTTTATAAGTAATTTATCAAAGTTTGATATCCGTTGAACGGGAATAGAACAGTGAAGTTTTGAAAGAGAAAGGATCGAGTTTGGCTTAGATAGACAATTATTTGTTTCCAAAACATACGCATTTTATATGGTAGATTACATGTTTGTCAATACCCCCTCATACAGTGGAGCCAAAACTATAACTTCCAATAATTTAAGTAGATGTTGGTAATTGATTTATACATTTATAGTATGTAATTTAGTTTTTCCTTTAAACTTTTCGTGTGTCTTAATCTTTCCCCCTGTATTATAAGCAATTTATTTGTAAGTTTCTCCAGAAGAAGAGAAAAATAAGATATAATTAATAAGATATTAACTAACAATGATATACGCAAATGTCGACATATATTTGATTGATTTCAAATCTGCTTGTAATTTTCAATTACAGTAAAGGTTAAATTCTTAGTTGTACGTATTTGTTGATAGCACAGCTATCTAACGCTTAAAAGATTAAAAATGTCATACATCCCTCGTTCGGCCAGTTAGTTCGCTGGTTATTACGTTAGAAGTCATGGCAGTGGTGTTCACTGTGTTTAGGTATATAACTTCTGTATTTTTATCACTGCTATATTTTCTTAAATAATTTTAATTTTTACCGCGTTTTACATCGTTTATACACTACTATTCAATAAAACTCTAAAAGCATAAAGAAAATGAAAAGAAACTTCAAAAATAAAATGAATTGATTCTACAACTTTAAAAAAAATCCAGCAAAGGCGGAGAGCAAAATATTCACCGAAATAATACAGATTTCGTTGCAAATTATTCTATTTTTTTCCTCGTCAAAACATCTTCTTTTCACGTTTAATGGAGATTGCACCACACTCGGCATTCTATCAGTTAATTTTCTAAACGTGTCTATAGAAATATTGTGGCATTCGGATTGAAAAAGTTGGGGACAATGATTTGTTATGTTTCTATCGACTTCGCCCCATAGCAACTCCAAGAGATTCAGATCTAGGCATTGGGGGGCCACGGCATAATTCGCACCTTATTTATGTCTGAGTGTTCAAATAATTTTTGAAAATTTTAGCGGTGTTTCGAGTCGTTATAATAGACAAATGTGAAGTTTTTCCACTTTTAAGAGCAGTCCTGAAGAAATAGAGTTATGTTCGAGAATTCTTCTGTAGTCCTCCTAAAATATCCAATTTTTATCAAATCACTCGTGCCTGCTGTTCAGAAACATCCTCAAACCATAATTGAACTAAACATTTGCTTCACTGGAGAAACGATGCCCAAAGACCTCAAACGTTTTAATTAAAATTTTTAAATTTTACGAAACTATTATTGGTAAGAGTTGTTGTCAGTCTTCTTAAACACTGTTTTCTTTTCACTTGAAATTATACACTTCTACCTGTAGCTATACTGTTTGACAGTTAAGAGAACTTTTTGGAAATGATGTATGAATGTTTTGCCAATTCCTTCATTTTGATTTTGGCCGACCTTGCCTCATGTAATCCGAATAGATAACACAACTATAGTTCTACAATACGTATCTCATTATTTTTTTGCTTCAATGTCTGCATTACTACGAAACTATTTTAAAATTGTTACGAATAATTTTTAGAAAATTACGATTACTAAAATCTGTTATAAGTAAAGTCTAATAATAAAAATTCCTCATTTGGAAGCACTGCTTTCGATTGTTTTCCCATTTTAAATAACCACCACTAGAAAAAAATCTATTTTGCTAGTTTAACTCTCTTTAAAGTATCCCAAACATAGTGAAGACTTGAGTATTTCCACAAGCTTATGGTATTTTGTAAAACCCAATATCTGATCGTTTTGTATTGAGACTAAAATAGACGCTAATCAGTAATTAAGGAAGTCACACGTTCATCGTCCAATATCAGAAAAGATTCTATCTTAAAAATGCGTGACAAGGTTTTAGAGTGAAGTACTTAATCTACAAAAGTCAAGATAATCTCTTAATATTGCGTAAATATTATCTCGCGTTTGCCAGAATTTAATTTTTTTTTTGTTTCTAAATATGAGATAATACAAGAATGATGTACCTACTTATTATGCATTATGTACAGTGTGTCGACGAATTTTCTGCAATCTAGGGATACATGATTTTGTTACGCTTTTTACTTATTCTTTTGCTTTTACTCCTCTTATTTAAAAAAAATTGAAATCACAAAGTTGATCCTACATATTGCACATACGAAAATATATCTTTTAACAGGGAAAAAATTATTCAGTTTTGCAGTTTTCTGCTTTGTATCTAAATTTTTTGGACACGTCTTTTAACATTCAAATGTCTATTTAGTTAATTACAGTCCACGTTTTTGCTTTTAAACTGTCTAAATTTGTGTCATATTCCCAAAACACAATGAATGTTCAGTCCGATAAAATTATGATCAAGTGCAAGATATTTATTCCGCTGATATGAAATATTATCTAAATTAACATATGCTAATGAAGATGAAACACATTTTTTATAACCTAAAATAGTTTAAACAGATTCAAATTTTCTTAGAAAAAATATGGGCTAATAATTTTGTTTACTAAAATTCCACAATACATTTATTTTCGTACATTTTTGATGTTTTTGTATTAATTCTAAAATTTACATTTTCTTCTGGCCAATGCTTGCATTTTGAAACAATCCGATTTGTAATTAACCTGGCTTCTTCAAAAAGGAAAATTTTTGTGACAGACACACGGAAGTCTATAGCATTTCCTCTAAGTCATAGCTAAATTTTAATTCAAACGCTTAATCTTCACGATTTAAAATATAAACAAATGTAGGTTTGCAAGGACTCATTTTTTTAAAACAAACTTTCATAACACCAAGTGCTGCAGCTCTTCTATGCAAAAAACAATTTTGGATTTTTATCTACTGATCTCACAGATTGTGACCGCATAATCTTCATTCTATTGATTTCTTATTTTCATTCGTGTATTTACAAAATCAGTTTAATCAAATATTAGGGACTGTGTTCTTTAATCAATTAATTGTAACTTTGAATGCCGGAATAGTTTGTATTAAATTTATCAAGCTATTTTATATTAATCAAAAAAGGTAAATAAAATTCTTTATCACATCAATGTTTGTATTCTGTATACGTATTTTGACTAACTAAGAAAATATACTGTCATCATCAGCAACTTATAAAACTTATTAAGCTCCTCTGATCGGGAATTCATAAAGGTAAATGTTAATGGAGATTGTTTTAATTGAATTAATCAAAAAAGGCAAAGAAAACACTTACCACATCATTGTTCATATTTTGAAGACGTACTTCCACAAGTAAATTGCCATCATATTTATGAAGCTGTTAGATACGCAATTTCCCCAATTCCATAACATTTCACTAAATGAAACCGCTGCTCCAACGTGATCATAACTGTAATTAAATTTCAATTAATCACTTTGACGGTTCCGGATAATATGAAAACTTAGTTCGTAAATTTGAGGATCTTTGTAAGTTTAAATTTCAATAAAAACTAAAGAATACATTTTTTTCCTCTAGCGTAAAATAAAAAAGTTTTCTCTCTTTTGTAGAACATTCATAAACAGCTGACTTTAAGAAAAATGTTGAAATTATTGGAAATGGAAAAGATTAATCGCTTTACTAAATAGAATATCTTTAAAGGATTTTTACCCGAAATTGCATTTTAAACAATCCTTTCCCCATTCTCTTGCAAAAATAAATAAATTAAATAGCGAAATACTAGAAATTTTTTGCTTAAAATTATAAAGAAGGCGACATATTAATAAACTGTTAGAAAACTATTGTAAACGTTTTGAGGTTTTAATGTAAGAGTGCATTTAAACCTCCTTTCAATTGTCAGCAACAGAACTATTACGAAAAAGATTAAAAAGATAACACTGAACTATTGACATTGACTGTTGTAAGTGTATTTCAGAATTAACCTTCAAATAATATTACTACCGATTTGTTGTACGAGGGAGCGTTTTTATATTCGCGGAATGAGCGGGTTGTAGAGGGGTGAGTAGGCGCATTGGGGGCGTGGCCTGTGCAGCGACTCATGATTAGTATAAATACGAAGTTTCATTGTTATTAGACAGCTAGTCTTTGAGCTATCGTCAACCAAGTAACATAATCAGGAGTGAAAAGTGAAATATGGAAAAAATCGAATATCGTGCCGTTATTAAGTTCCTTACCAGGCGAGGAAAATCAGTCGCGACCGTAATGAATGAGATGTCATTGGTTTACGGCGACTCTTGTCCAGGAAAAACCATGGTGTACAAGTGGCATAGTTTATTTAAACAAGGAAGGGAATCCCTTGAAGACGACCCGAGGCCGGGCAGGAGCATTGAGGTGACCACGCCAGCACTTATCCAAAAAGTTGAACAAATTGTATTCGAAGATGCTCGACTAAAGAAGAAACAACTCGCAGAAATTTTTAAAATCCTACACGATCATCTCGGCATGTCTAAGGTCAGCGCAAGATGGGTGCCGAGAATGCTCACGCCGCCGCAAAAACAACAGCGCGTAGAGTGTGCGCGTGCATTTTTGGACCTCTGTAATGAAGACAAGGATGGTGTATTGAGTGGAATTGTTACTGGAGACGAAACTTGGGTTCATCATTATGAACCTGAGTCCAAACAAGACTCCATGCAGTGACATAAAAAGGGCACAGCACCTCCCAAGAAATTTAAAGTGTCACAATCAGCTGGGAAACTCATGGCAACGGTATTTTGGGACTCGGAAGGAATATTGTTGATTGATTATAAAGATAAAGGTGTTTCTATAACCGGAGAATATTACGCTTCAATATTAGAGCGACTAAAAGAAGCCACTAAAGAGAAAAGACGGGGAAAATTGACAAAAGGTGTTCTGCTTTTGCACGACAACGCGCCCGTCCACAAGAGCCGCGTTGCGTTAGCTGCCCTGCATAAGGTGGGCTTCGAAATTGTGAATCACACACCCTACAGCCCAGACCTGGCCCCGAGTGATTATTACCTGTTTCCGAAAATGAAAAAAGAGCTGCGGGGTAAAAAATTTACTGCCGATGATGAAGTCAAGGAGGCAGTTTCGGCGTATTTTGCAGATAAAGAGAAATCATTTTTTTATGAGGGTATAAATAAATTAATTGAAAGATGTGAAAAATGTATCCGTCTTGCAGGAGAATATATTGAAAAATTCGAGTTTTCATAAAGAAACAACTTTTACAATAGGTACAAGACAAGTCAAAAGAAAAAAGAACTGAATATATAGGAATAACAAATGAGAGATAAGAGAAATCAAGAACCACAACCTATCCAAAAAAGATAAGAGAAATAAACGGGAAAGGGCCATAGAGAAAAAAATGGTTTTTTTATTTCCAACCTATCCAAAAAACCCAAGGCAAAACAAAATGATTTATACATTAAAATATTCAGTTGTTTTTTTATTTCCACCCCTTGTCCCCCATTCCGCGAATATAAAAACGCTCCCTCGTAGTTCTCGTCGGACGAGGAGATGTAAATATTAACACGTGTTCAAAATATAAAGAATATGGAAGATTTTATTTGAGGAGGTGGAAAAAATACATACTATTCGAGTTTTCATATATATACAGCTACGTTCAAAATAATAGCAGTTACCGTTGATTATAATAATAATAATTTGATTAGCCTGAAACAACTTTTACAATAGGTACAAGACAAGTCAATAGAAAAAAGAACTGAATATAATATTAGGAATAACAAATGAGAGATAAGAGAAATCTCAAGAACCACAACCTATCCAAAAAAGATAAGAGAAATAAACGAGAAAGGGACATACAATCCATAGAGAAACAAGGCAAAACAAAATGATTTATACATTAAAATATTCAGTTGTATAATAAAAACATTCTTTATTCGCTGCTTCATTTCCCCAAACAGTTTCAAGCTGTTTGCAGTTCTGAGGTAGTCAGGTGTAGCATTATAAAGTTTGGTGTCCATGTAATAAGATTTTTCGTAAATGGCCATGTCTTTTAAGTTTTGCATATAAAACTGGGATAAAACGGTAGATATCTTTTAAAGACTTCATTGTTTTTCGAAGTATTCTCCACGAAGATTAATGCACTTTTGCATACGCTCGGACCAACTCTGGTAGCAGTTTGTTGATACAGTCAAAATTGCGTTTTTAACTGAATCGACTGCTCCTTCTGACGACTGAAACCTTTGACCACACAGTCCATTCATTCTTGATTTTCGGGAAAGTAAAGAAATTGTTGGGACTTAGCTCCGAACTGTACAGAGGATGGTACAACAATGACACTTAAAAACTTTATTGACGGATTTTGGCAATAGAGTTGTCATCTTCCGTAAGAAGTAGAAATGTTGTTCAGTTATTTACATATTAAACATACCATACGAAAGACTGTTTCAAATAAGAAATACGTAGTTTAGTTTATAATTAATATAGCAAACACTACTTTAGTACTATTTTTAATTTGTTTTTCTTATTTTGCAGTGGTGTGGCGGTGCTGAGTTGTACAGATTGCAGCGGTAGCAGTACATCCAGTGATATCACCGATCCTGGCTCTCCATTCAGTATCGCTTCTAGTCACTCCGAGGACTCCGGTTCACAGTCTGCCAAGATGCCACCGACACAAAGTGCTCATCATCCTCCTTGGTCCTGGACGGAAGAGAACAATCCACCGCTAAAGAGACCGACGACTGCTCAGGAAAAGGCGGCCTTCACTACAAAACGTCTAAAGACCGACGACCATCATCATCCGGAGGAGGACAAGAAATCATCATCACCACCGCGGATATCACCACAAACACCGACTTGCCTAATAAATAATAACGTAAACAACAAAAGCACACAGGTAGCCGCCAAGAATTTACCTAATGTAGTGAATAATAATAATAATAATAATAGTAAGTCCGTAAATAATACCGCACAACTGCCTATAAACATAAATAATGTAAATGCTATTAACGAATCTAGCAATCGGAACGAACCTAGTCCTAATAATAATACAAATATTAATAACAATAATACCAGCGCGTTGAATGGTAAATTGAAGAATGGTAAGAAAGCTGATATAGTGATAGCGCCCAGGATAATGCAACAGGGCAAGATAACCGAATATTTCAAATCTCAAATCAAATCCAACGGCATAAAGAAGGAGCTCTCCAACATCGCGTTGAAAACGAGTCCTCTAGAGAAGTACGTCGCTATAGTAGATGGTGCAAAACAAAAGAACAACAAATCTGTGAGTACGCGAAAAATCGAAATAAGAAGTATTACTAGCACGACTGTCAAGAAAGTCATCGCTTCTTCTCCCGTGAAAAATCGCAAGCAATCTTCGATTTCGGTTCCTAGAAAGATTCTGCCGGCTCCGAGCAAGATTCCGGAGAAGATAACGGTGAACAACGTCGGTACCATAAACGGTATTAATAATTTTCACCCAGTGACGTTGACAGCAGTGACTTTTCCGCCTAATTTAACGTATATCCATACGAAAACGCCCAAACCACCCGACGCCAACATATTCGTTCCGCATTTCGCCACCATAGCAGGTGATAAGATAAATACCATCCCAATAGTGAACCGAACACCATGCCTGAACGTTATACAACCAATACAAAAATTTACGACCATCAACAATTTCAATAACTGTGTTAAGTTAAACGCTACTGTAGTGCCTATCGTCAAGTTGAACACCTTGCAGCCTTCGTCGCGACTAAACGGGTCAAATTTCAATGTGTTAAGTGTCGAGACAGCATCACCTACGGTTCTTTCGGCGAAACCGGTAACTGTAACGACCAATACGACTAGTATAGCACCAAAACAAGTGAAAAACGCGACCGTCAGTTCACCTCCTCCTGCCAATAACAACAATAACAATAATAATACGACGCCGGTGGATCCGATTTTAGTTGGAATACATCGGAACGATGAACCGGCTACACCGGACTCCGATAGCGGCATCTCCAGTACCAGGGATAATCTGGAGGTGTCGGTTATAAGTGAACCCGTTACGGACGAACCACCCCAGAAGTCTCCCATTCTGTCGCAACCCAAGACGATACGATTTCCGGCGAAGCCGGAGACTTCTGAGACGAAAGAGAAGAGCTCCCACACAAATGATTCAACTGCCTGTCAATGGTCTAAATGCCATTCACTCTTCGACACCAGCGGGGCCTTATTAGAACATCTACAGGTATACGATTTTTTCCTGTAAAAATCTTATGCGTATTTTAAGAACATTGTTGTCATCCTCAGCCATAACACTAAATGAATGAAAAGTTATTAGCCATCGCCTTAATTTCAATGAGATTTAATATCAAAATATTATTAAAAAGTATTTGGTAAAAGTTTCGATGAAACCAATCCCTTATTAAATGTCCAAACCAGTTTAGTTGTCTATTTTCCATAATTTCCAGTACTTGCTGTTGACCCAACCTTCCAATAATTGTTTAATTACTCAACTTATTATAGATTACTAATATCCTTCCTTGGGGATATCTATTGTATCAATATTTGGTGCTATATTTTCTTATTGTAATAAAAAGTGCAAGTACAACGAGCAAAGAACTAGAAAGTAATTTTGCCTTAATATCAAAATTTTATTAGAAATATTTGGGTAAAATGAAGCTTAAAAATTAAAATTAATAATTAACAGTCCCATTAGACGTGTTATTATATGCATTTACCTAGAGTATTTTAATATATTTATTTAGAAATATGATGCACAAACAAAAGCTGATATTAATTTTTTTCTCAAGTGGACATGTTTAAAAACTAACCTCTCATTAGATGTCCAAATCAGTTTAGTTCTCAATTTTCAATTCTATCCAATATTTGCTATTTTCCCAACCTTCTAATTTCTTCATTTATCAGCCTATCATAGTAACTATTGATATTCTTCTCCGGTGGATATCTAATTTACCAATATTTGGTACCATATTTTCTTATTGATACAATAAAAGTTCAACAAAGAGAGAGAACTAGGAGATAACTTTCTTTTAAAAAGATTTTTTGCAATAATTTATGGTTAAACAATTAAGTGATTTAATAATGATTATATCACTTTAACTATTGATAATGCAAATTTTTAAGTTACCAAATCTTCTTTTGAATAGTCATCCAAAAATCATTATATTGTAAATAAAACTTATTTATGAACAAATGAGGTAGTAAACACTAGTTAAATTCGTTATATTCACAAAAGTTTAATGTATTAACTATTATAGTATAGCCAACCCTAATCTTATGTCAACTTAATAATACAAAATAATTAATATCCAATAAAACAAATTTTTAATTTGATTTGTTTAAACAGAAAATAAAGAAATTATACACAAAAAGTATATCTTAAATTTTAAATTATAATACTTGTTATTAAATCATTTTCTTAAAAATTCGTAATTATTAAAATTCGAATAAAAATGTTGACAGTGCTTATGCAACCCAACATGCACTATAACTATCGAGTGATGCATACTTCTTAGGCTGAATATAATAATTACAAACTGCTAGAATTTTAAATTTTATTTTTCGTTTAAATATATACACACATCTGATATTTCTTTAATAAATAGAAATTTATTTGTATTACCTATATAAATGCATAAATATTTTGAAGTTTCCAATTACGTTATTAATAAAATATTAACGTTTGTTTTACAAGAATAAAAATAATTGGAATGTTAATATTTTGATGTAATTATGTAATTATTATGTTCTATAGGTGTGTATGGGGTATATTATAGAACTTTTGTCAAAATATGTACACTTAAAAAACTACTAGTTGAAGCATATCCATGAAATAAAATTGGTTTAAGAATATTATCTTACTTAGAAATTGACGTACATTTGTACCAAAACATTCTGCTAGTTTAATCTATTATCATTTAATGGAGATAACCTTAAAACACATTAAATAGTGAAAACACGTATCTTTTACGTATGTATTTAAGCTTAAAGAGGTCAGAGGAAAATATGGTAACAATAATCTTACATTTTCAAACCTTCACGTTATAATCTATACTAGATAAAACATTGATTGCGATATGAAATATGAGCAAATTTTCTGTATTAAACTGTTACGACGGTATTTGTAAAAGATATGCGAGTGTTCGTATGTAAATAATGACATAATAAAAACTCAGTACATCAAGTGTAATAAACCTTTGGTAAAAAAATCGATTAGTTTTGTTGACATTTAGGTATATGTAACAGAAAAGACATGTGCGTGTGAGGTATTCTATTGTATTTTCCTCATGCACATAGTTAGGTTAGGATAGATTATTCCTTGATTTTGGTTAGGTTAAATGTTTTTAAATTTATAATATGCAGGATTTCAAAGCAATTATTAATAGTAATTATATTTGCATTGGATAAAGTATCTATTTTAATTTTATTTATGAGTTATGATTTGTTTCAGTGTAATACAGAAAATAATTCAATATAAAAAAGCCTAAATATTTGATTTGTTTTGGAGACATGCAGTATTAGACAGTGTTTAAAATATTCAAATACACGTAATAGAAGTATAAAGTTACTTCAATTAGTAATACCAATATAGGGAAGCAGATGAGATTAATCACTAAATCATTTAATTAACGGGAATAAATATATTGCAAACACTTCTCACACAAAGGGTATATTTATATGAATATTCTGCGTCGACGATTTCATAATGTGTTTATTTATTCTGTTAAATTTGTTGTTTATACTTTGTATTACAATTTACGTACAAGTCTTTCAATAAATATTAGATTTTTCTTTTAATTCTTTAAAAACTAAAAAAAGCAGTTGGCAGTTAAGCAGGTAAACTAATAATACAACATTTAAGACCTTTAACACATTAAATATAGTGCTGATTTATATACATTTTTTTTTGTAAATAATAACCAAACATCTACTTGGCCATAGATTTACAATTGTGGATCATAACTTTAGTTCTAGTATAGAAAATGACATTTAAGTATTATGACTTCAAAAAAATAAAACAATATATTACTTTTGAATAATAATTAACGAAAATAATATTGATCTAGGTTGAACATGTGATATCTCAAGCAACACAGGAGCAGTATGTGTGCCTATGGCTTGGTTGTAAAGTACATGGTCGCACGTCGTGTTCAAGATCTTGGTTGGAACGACATGTCTTAGCGCATGCTGGTACAAAACCGTTCAGGTGCATCGTGGATGGATGCGGGATGAGATTTAATTCGCAGGTTAGTGCTAAAAGTTTATTATCAAGCAAATAAGCATATATTATTAAATGACTATAAACACCAAAATAATCCAGTTACTACACTGAGCATATATTAAATTTAAATATTGCATGTCGCAAATTCATTATGCCTGTCAGCATTGCAAGAGTACAATTTTATTATCCACCAAACCAAAATGTTCAAAAATGAAAAGCTACTGAAGTCTATGATATGAATTGAATAATTGTCTTAATTTTTAAAGATTAACAAAAAAAAATTGAGAAACCAAATTTAATATTTTTTATTAAAATTTATTGTAGTAGGAAGGAAGTGAAAATTGAATATGTGTATGTCAAATTCTACAGCTTTTAAATAGATTCGAATTTCTGTACCTAAATGTTTAAGTTAATATATTTGATTTTATTGTGGCACCATATACTTTTTGTCTTATTAGAAGGTATAAAAAGGAATTAACGTTTGCAAATGTATCCTAATTGTGCTATAATAATAAATAATAATATATTCGACGAAATAAATTGAAAATTGTTTCGCGCTAAGTTATGCTTGATTAAAGTGCAATGTATATAAAGTATAACCAAATTGTAGAAAAAAATTGTTTTGATTTTTTTATATTTTTAGTAGTTTCTAATTTGAATGACAGAGGACATATTGTTATTCTAATCAGTCATTGAAATTGAATATTATGATCAAATTTTGACAGCATTGTTATAATAGTTACTCAGTTATTTATAAAATTTAATAATATATTTGATTTTATTGTTTATATTACTTTTGTATTATTATGAGCTAAAAACATTACTACATACGTATCTTTTTAAGTTTTATTAGCTTTATATGTGACAACTGTTGTGAGATAAATTTAATAATTCGGATCACTTACCACACTCCAACTGGTTACTTCTTAGGTAGTTACGTCAAATTTCAATCGATTTCAATGATTTTCAATATTCAGGGGTGTACAAAAACTTTCGTGACCGCTTGTAGGTGTATTATAAATACATGATTACTACCAACTTAGAAAAAGAAATGTATGTACAAACACGTACTTGCAATTATATTTTAATAAATAATAGGAAACCATTCATGAAACTTTAGTATTTATTACAATTCTTATCCATTGCACTAGAGAAAGAATTTTATATTGTAAAATGATAACGCAAGTAATGTGACAACATTGATAACTGCATTCCTTTCTTGCCTGTGAATTAGTATGTACTAAAGAACAGTTCATTACTCTTTTTATATGCATGCATACATATACAGATTGCTATCTTATTCTTGTAATAAATTCAATTTTATCTGTAACACGATATGGAGAAAGTAACTGCAGAAGTTTATTTTCTGCAATACTCTTATAGAACATAACCTTAAAATTCTAAGTTAGTTTAGATAACTTTTTTAAAATCTGTAAATAAACGTTTAAGAAAAACCGAAAATTATTGCAAAAGGAATGTTAATGAAATAACATAAATAAATCTATCCTCGTTCTTGACAGTTATTGCTCTTCTTGTTAGGTTCGTCGTTATTTTCTTTGCAATAATTTTGGCATTTATTTCCAAATTTTCTTTTAATATTATTTACTTGTCTTTTCTTTAATCAATGAAGGTTAATGTAACTCCTTTCCACAATAATTTTCGTATTCTGTGTACGTATTTCGACAACCACGTTGTCATCGCCAGCACATAATTAATCATTGTCGCACCTGGAACCACGGCAAAACTCGTACAGAGACAAAGTCCGTCCCAGACTTACACCGTTGAAACCCAAGCATACACTGAGTGTGTGTTTGGCTTTCAATGATGGAAGACGAGCTTATATTAACCCTAATTGATTAATTTAATCAACCACAGATTAAATTAAAATTTACTTTGTCTTTTTTTGATAAAAATTTATTTTCATTCAGCTAAAATTTGATACATTTCTAGCTGTCGTTAGAAAGGCACGTCAATCATCATTTCAACACGGACAATGGCCAGAACGGTAACAACAAGAAAGCCTTGGAGAACGGATCTACCAAGTTGTTCAAGAGGAATGGAAAGAAAATTCGATTTCGAAGACAGCCTTGGTCAGGTAAATATTTCACGTAATTAAGCTTTTGACTTTAGATATTTTAGTATTCAATTCATTTCTCAGTTATAAAAATTGATTTTGTTCTTTATATATATCGGGGACCGTTAATTCCGTTATTTACATGTCATTGCAAAGGTTTTTCATGGGCATTATCTCGTGCTAATTCTCGTGACATTCCAAAGGCACTCATATTTTCTGTAATTGTTCAAAAATGCATCGGTTTATTCATCGCGCCATCAGAAAATAATTTCGACGAACTATTTTGCCACTAGAATAGTAGTTCTTATACAGTAAAACCTGTGTTAACGGCCACCTGACTAAAGCGGCCACCTAAAGTTCCCCGAATCGACTATAAGGAAATTCCCATACATCTGTCAATTATGGACACCTTTATATAACGGCCAATATATTTTGCTTTTTGGGTGGCCGTTATTGACAGGTTTTACTGTATTACATTTCGTTGAAAAGAAGACACAAAAATCTTGTAAACCTTTTGTCAAGCTGAGAATGTTCCGAACCTTCTTCGTACGATAATGATTCATTCCTCATATGTTTCATCATAATTTTTTTTCTCATTTAATTGACATTTGTATGAGACGAACCTTACAATGTTTGTTGGGTTATTGTTAAGACATTAATGAGGTGTTGAATAAGATTTGACCATTCACCGAAGGGTAAACACCAAATATCCTTTATTTTTTTGCATATTATACCTGTTACTAATTAATTTTTAAAATTCTAGCGCGCATGTTTGATTTCATTGACTCTGGAATCATGGAGGGTCTCCAACATCGTCTCCTCACGATGACGCAGAAAAGAACTCAGGGACAATTTGAAAACGTCGCCGGCGATGCTGTCACAGTACACAGTCAAGTGTTGGCCCGGAGAATTGATCCCGACGGTTCGAGAAAGTTACTCTTACGATGGCATCCCAAAGATATGTAAGTTTACTTTTTGAGTCCCTAACACCTGAAAATTGTTTATTAACACTGCACCTAGAAACCAGTCTGAACTGGAAGGCAATACCAGATACCACCATTAATTGTTTATCTGATTTTCTGTGTTAGTACGTATTCAAATATACATATACACTTTGCGATGCGCTTATTCTAACTGTTGTACGCTTTCGTTTCAGAATTCCCGACGAATGGATCCAGGAGAAGGATTACACTGCCAAAAAGAACGTGTCAATTCCGGTATTAGAAGCGTCCGCTAAGAACGAACTGAAACCGATGTTGTTCCCCCAAGAGGGGACAAGATCGAGACAGAAACACAGACGTAAACCGGTCAAAACGACGTGATATAAGACGAAAAATATGAATTCATTGTAACTGATTGCGACCTTTGTACATTTTCCGTATTATAGCGAATATAGACTTTTAATTTTTTCATTAATTTAATCGGTAACATTTCTTTTTTTTTCTTCTCTTTTCCACCATATTTTATTCTTTTTATAGTTAATTATGCGAGAGATAAGTTCGTCTCAAAGTCTGATTCATAAATTATTAAGAGAATAGATAATTTCATATCATTATTGTTTTCCCAATTAAGAATTCATTGGCTAATCCAGGTAGACGTTCAAAGCAGACAGGGCTTCACATATACACTGCCTTAAATAGTCCTTTTCCACTATTATGGTTATAAAACGATCGTTAAGAAAGACAGCGTCTTTATCGACCGAACGTTATAAATAACGCCACCTGTACGGAAAAAAAACAAACTTATTATGACCAATCCAACATTAACACAATCCCCAACATTAGGAATTACAATTCAAATAATTCTAAGATGTACCTAAGGTACAAGATCTCATTTAAAGTATTTAAGAATAAAATTAAATTGAAATTCAACTCTAGCGTGTAATCGCTTTCACAAAATGACGTAAAATGTAAATGAACATTCCGTGAATATTCTAGAAAATCGCCAAGTCGACATTACTTGAGTGATTAGTAACTAGTATAGTCTTTGTAATTTTTCGACGGAGTTTTATAATTCGTATAGGGTAGATGTACCTGTAAAAATTTTGGTGAAACATAACCTGCAATAACAGTGAAATTTGTTAAAATTTCGTTGCTATTTTGACGTTAGATGGCGGTATGGCATTCGATTTTAACAATTTGTCCGTCAAAATGGCAACAAAACAATGCAAAAATCAAAGTTTGACTAGTAAATGCAAAGACTACGATTACGTGAGATTTTCTTAAAGATATGACGTAGTAACTGATTTTATAGGTTACGTAACATTTCCATGACAAAATGCAATATATAAGCATTGTAATTTATTTTTAATTTATTTAATAACTGCCGAATGAATATAAGCTTAGATTTTATAAACGCGCATGTGGAACAGTATTTTTTTGGGAGCAAAATTTTTATTTATAATTATTCCTATTTATACAGGGCGTTTCTCTATTATTTTGGCCAATTTTTCGACACATGATTTGAGAAAAAACAACAGTACAGTTAGAATACGAATTGGATTTCATCTTCCTTACTTCATAATACTTGGCCAACATTTGATATTTTCTTAATTCTTGTGATAGGTCTAATAGAATATTTTCTCAGTTTACCTGTAGAAACTATTACATCCCAGAGACAAGAAGCACTTTCAGTCATTTAAAAATCATGCCAAAATGAATATTTTTTTCATATTTATAGTTTTTTAAAGTTTTCCAAATTACCAAGTTTGCGAGTAATATGGCAGAAGGAAATCTTCCTTCGGGTTTAGGTATAGTTAAAGTTTGTTTCTTTATATTTCACCGACCATACTATTAACTTCTTCAAGAGTTTTCTAAAAACTTAGAAAGAGGTATTGTGAGAACTCCAACGTCAAGAGAAATACTTGAACCATAAGTAAATCCAAACAAGTTCTTCAATTAAAATTTTCTATGTCTCTATCAAAAGTGTTAGTAATATCGGGGAGGAAGAATCTTCTTTCTTAGCTTTCATGATCAATCTAGAAAAAAGAACACTGGAACCACAGCTAAATTCAAAAGAAAACCCTTCAATAAAAATTTTACAGTTACTATTGTGTTTGTGAGCAACATGACATAAGAATCTTTTTTAGGGTTAGTTATGGTTGAAGTTTGTTTCTTGGCGTTACGTTGATTAAGCTGACAACTTCTTTAACAAGTTATCTTTACGGACTGTGTAGTTCAGAACAACAATTAAAAGTCAAGAGAAACACTTGAATCACAGCTAAACCCAAACGAAGATTTTTTCAATGAATATTATAATATAATCAGTAGTAAAACGTCAGTAGAATTTTGGCAATGTTTGAATCTTAACAGTTTCGTTGATCAGGTCAGCAACTTCTTGAAAAGTTTCTTACAAATTTTAGCAGCTGTTAGCATGATCAAGCAAATATCAAGAAAAATACTTCAACCACAGCTAGGTCCGAAAGAACATTATTAATTGCTTTTTTTACTAGTAAATTTGCGAGTAATGTGACAGAAGAAGGATTTTCTTTTAGGTTTAGTCGTGGCTAACGTTTATTTCTTGGTATTTCGCTGATTACCCTGGTAATTTCTTCTAAAGTTTTTAAAAGATTTTGGAAACTACAGTCCGATTAATGAAATGCCAAGCAAAGCACTTTAATCGCAGCTAAACCTAAAACAAAATTCGTCGATAAAAATTTTCAATATTAGTATCAAGTATGCTAGCAATAGGACGGGAGAAGAATCTTTTAGGTTTAGGCATTGCTAAAGTTTGTTTTATAACTCTTTCACGGATCATGCTGGCAACTTTTTCAATAGTTTTTTATAGAGATTTTAGATGTTGGTAGCATCATCAATCAAACGTCGAGAAGAACATTTGATACACAGCTGAATCCAAAAGATTTCTTCAATGACAAATTTCCATGTTACTAGCAATACAATAGAAGAATAATTTTCTTTTAGATTTAGTCATACTTAAAGGTTTTTTAACAGTGTCGTTGATCATGTTGTCAACTTTTTCAAGTTTTTTAGAAGCTGATAGCATGTTCAGTTAAACGTCAAGAAAAACGCTTGAACCACGGCTAAATCCAAAAGATATCTTCAATAAACATTTTCCATATTCCGATTTGGCAGATGAGGAATCTTCTTTTAGATTTAGCCATGGTGAAAATTTCTTCGTTCGATTACGTTGCCAACTTTTTCAAGAGTTTTCTACAGACTTTAAGAACTGATAGTGTGCTCAGTTATACCTTAACAAATACAATTAAAACGACAGAAGTCTACACTTGGGGACTTCTTTATAATTTGTGCCCTGGCTGTAGTTTAAAGGGTATACATTCGAAGATGATGTCTTCAGTTTATTCTTTTGTGATGTGATCCATAATTCACTGTCGATCTCCCTTATTCTATGTAGGTAGTAGATGTTAAAGGACACCACGTGGGCTTTATACCTGCGTCATGTAATAGTCGATCTCTGTACATTTTGTTTTAGTACACCTCACCAAGTTGGGAATTGTGTTATTCGTCCTACCATTCGTGTTAGAATTTGGCAAATATTGATTGACACAAGCATATCGCACATTACATTGCATATTGAATATGACAAAATAATCACAAGCATTTGTATAAAATATTTCTGCTTTGATTCGTCTACTGCCACTGCATTCTTAATTATATTCGCATTATTTATTGTTTTAAATTATTACAACTTCCTTTTCTTTCATACTTTTTGGTGCTGAAGTATTTTTTGTATATGTTATAGTATAGTGCAATAGTTTAATAATGTGCTATTGTGACCCCTAGCTCCCCCGCCCCCCACCCCTCCCCTTTTTAGTTATTTTTGAATGATAGTACTAATAATTACTATTACAAACTATTACTTAATTGTGTATAACAGATTTATTATATGTAATTAATATACACGCGTATTTTGATCTCATTTTTTTATATTTTATGTATAATTGTGTAATGAAAATTACAAAGGTTCGCAATCGAAAAATATAAATTAAGTATAGAGATTCGATTGACTGTTTGTACGATGATATGTAAAATAATTTGGGAACACAAGTGTACATTTTGTGAAAAGTCTTTCACTCTGTATAGTAGATTTGTATGTATTGTAAGTATTTTTTTAGTTAGGATGAAAGAACGGAAGGCTTGAGCGACCGTTTTTACAACCAGCAGATTGTCACTGCCATGTTTACTGGTTGTTAGAACACTTATACATATATATTATATATAGATTTAGTCCAATTTTTAAGGTATTCGAGTATTTTTTAAGTTAAAAAGGAACTTCTTTTTTTATACATATTATATATATATATATATATAAATATAATAATTACATAAAAACAATGTGTTCGCGATGGTTACTACATGCAAACTGTTTATAAAAACTCCGTCGTTGTAATCGTATTTTTTTTAATTATTATTAATATTGTTGATTAGTGAACGGTGTGTATAAAATTTGAACAAGAGTTACTAAAACATGACCGGTACGATACTTGTTGAGCCAGAATTCCTAAAAGACCGCTACGGTGCTTTTGTGGGATAAAATGCACTCGGCGCAAGTGGCGTGCTTTAAAATTCGACTTATTTTCTTTTTGGTGAATATTTCATCGGATTTTCAGCAAGTTTTCTTTGTTGTAAGGAATTAAATTACGAAAAATGAAGCGAATGATCCAACATCGATTTTTCTGAAACAAAATTAATATTTAAGTTGTGTGTTTTTGTTTGTATTACAGTAAAGTAAATATGATAATTAATAATAGGTACATAGTGTACAATTTAATAATCTACACGCTGGTGCAAAAAAGAATAAACAAACATTTATTTGGGCAACCTACTGCAGTCCCTAATCTAATAATTTTTCGAGCTCATCCTCAGTATCACTAGAAGTTTCACAGTCGGGAGCTGTGATAATCAAATTTGTTAATATATCGACTCAAATCTCATTTTGCAAGTAATTATCTTCAGTTCCAACAACCTGCTGGTGGTAACCTTTCACCCAACCTTGAACAGTAACTGAGGAACATTTTTGAGTCTTTACAGTCTTTAGAATTTAAATAAAATACTTTTCTTTGCTGCGTCCATATCATGTCGATCGGATTTAAATCCTATAGGGCGAGGGCCTAAAAGACACTTGCCCATTTTTTAGATCAGACTATCAAATTTGTAAATGATGTGCTGTTTGTGATATTCAATAATTTCATACGGCTGTGGCTTACGCAGATTCGACGAAAAATGTATGTTTTTATTTGTCTACTAGCCTATCATATGCTTTTCTTAAGTTGCTGATAGATGCTTTCTGTATTTGTATATTATAGGGTGCATTATCACATACAATAAGACTATCCGGGCGAAATTTGGAATCAGCTTCTTGTAAGCCATTTCTAATGATTTCGTCGGTAATCATCAGGTTTAGTTCCAGAATTCAAAATCTGGAAACAGTTAAGTATGAAACCCATTTCACTACCAGCTTGAACAATAACATAATCGATTGTCTTTAGATATGATTGATAACAAACCATTAGTGGTCTAAAAATCATCTAGAAAAATAATTGGTTCTGGCTCGATTCCCATGTCATAATAATACTTAAAGAAACGTAATTTTTCACAAAAATTGGAACTATGATCTCTCACTTAATTTTTTTAATATTGTAATTTATACCATGCAGTATTCGAATAGTTTTCACTTTTAATGACATCCCAAATTATGAAGCAGTGTATTGATTTTGTATCATATAATATCTACAACCCAATTTCCTATTTAATTTTTCTAAAAGACATTTTCTAGAATAGCTTTGAACTTTGTGCTTAAATATTTTTATTGTATCCATACTATACACAGAGTTGATATTGTTTACAATGTATTTGTAATCATATTATACACTTCATTCATGTACATGCTGGTACGAAAACGAAGAAGTAAACAAACACTTATTTTAGGTAACCTTCTGCAGCCCCTAATCTGATAAACTTTCGAAGTCATCCTCAGTATCACCAGAAGTTTCACTGTCAGAAGCTGTGATAATCAAATCTTCTGTTAGCACATCAACTCTTGAATCTCGTTTTGAAAGTACAGGCAGCGCTCACTTTACGTACAGCCCACTTAGTGTATACTCCTGTTTATTTACTACCCTCTCTCCGCACGAGAACGCACAGATCTCCCTAACTTACACCCTTAGCTGTCTTTACATTTATGCATATCAACTTTCTAATATTAGAAAATTAAAATAATTAATAACTGATTGAAATAATTTATTTTTGTTGTTGATAATAATATAATACAAAAATAAAGTAAATGACATGAATGGTTTTGGTCGACTTTTGTAATATTTACTCTTTGTCTGCATAATATTTGTTTTAATGGGAGATTTTTCCTCGGCAATTATTATTTAATTAAACCGTTATTGCGAAAACACTTGTTAGAGATCATTTGTTCCTATACAGGGAGGTACGTTCATTTTTGTTGTGAATCAGAGTAACTCGAATCTTCGATTTTGTGAAAATTATAATATTATGTTTCTAATATCCATTTTGATCATGTTTTTTGCGTTTCTGAGGAGAACTGAATTTTACTTCATCATCACTATTTGTTTTTATCTTGAAAATCGACATTTTCCCTTTATAGCGCCTAGAGAGACTCCCGTAGCACCTACAGCATGGTTTTTCATTTGGAAAAATTGTCGTAAAATAATTATACACGTTAAACATAATACCTCTAGATTGGGAATTAAATTCCTTTCCTTTAAAACGAAATTACATTCACAAAGATACACGCTACTTAAATCGAATGCAAACCAAGGTATGCAATGATTATATATAACCTGCTACGGTGAACGCCGCGCCGCCAATGTGTATCTTACTCGAACGTCGAGTGTAGGTTATTCCAAGAAAGTGCCGCAGCGGTTTTCTAAGGAATTATAGATCAACAAATATCAAACCGGTTTTACGTTCAAGTATTTCGTTTGCCCCTCCCCAACCCGCCCCTTTTTTCCCGACAAAATGACGTATTAATACGTGTTACTTTTTCTAACGTCTATATACGTATCTTAGTTAATTTACATTCCTCCTAAATGTAACTTACTTGAAATAAAAAGAAAAAACTCTTGTTTGAACGATAAAAAATAAACAGTGGAGACATCTATAAAAGGATACCCTTGCACTTTATGTCATCGTTATTTTATATTGCCAACCCGTAAAATTGAAATACACTGAAAGTATTTTTTTTTTAATTATTTTTTGTAACATTCGAACTTCGATTTGATCAGATTTAAACAATAAATTGATTTGAATAATTTGTATATTAGTAATTTTTATTTCTTTTTTTTGCAAATAAACACCGGGAAATTTAAAGGGATGAAGAAAAATTCGGCTTTTTTATTATTATTTTTTAATTAACTTTTTTAACAATTTCAAAAGAATGTCTTAACTTGTGTTGGTAATTCACAAATGCGCGTTTCAAAATGTTTCATTACAAATCGCTGTGAGGCGTCACTCGAAACGTAAAAATTCGGTAGTCTTACACAAAGAATTTTACACAGATAGGAATATTAATTTTGTTTAATAAGAATAATAATAATTCATGCCTTCATAAACTCCAACAGCTTAACGTAAACTACAGGAGGGTTATAGCTGGGTTATTAGAGGGGTCAATTTTTATCAGTGCAATAGGTTAGAATCCGTTGTAGTAGGTACGTTTATACCAACAAACATAACTGAATAAAGCGATCGGTCTTGGGTGAAACACCGTAAAGAGAACCTGGTGTGCTGACAAATGTGACCACTTTAATTATTGCGCCTGCACCCATGGTACAACTTAAGATCTTTGTCAGTATTCGCTTAAACGGGAACGGAAAAGGACGAAAACCTTCCCAGATAGCAAGCGTGATAAGACTATGACGTACCACTGAGCTATCTTATAGAGTATAGTATCTTTCAAAAGAGTCTTGAGTATGTAGTGCCGCAAGGCTTTTCTTGCATTCCTCGTGTCCTGTTCTAGAAAGATTTCTAGAATTGAGTCTCGTTACGCTATGAACAATGTTGGGATTTCTTGTAGGTCCTCGATTAAAAATATGAGTGTGACATATGACGAAAAATTACTTTTTTCAATCATGTCCTTAATGTGGCGACTGCTGCTTCCAGATCTCTTGGATTTACGTAGATATTTTGACAATATTATTACCATTAAAACTCTTTTCTAAGAGATTAGTAAATAAAGTTAATTTTGCAATATTTTGTGCCATTTTTAATAGCGCTCAAGACATTTAAAAAATAGCATTTCTTAGATATTTAAAAATTAAATTATAAAATCTACTTCCCCTTGGATATATCATAGTAAGTGCAGAGACGCAATAATCGGGAAGAAAAACGAATAAAAGAACTTCAATAATAAAGGATAAAATCGGCTATTTTTAATGCTAAAAAAAGATTGTAAAAGAAAACTACAAAATCCTATTAATTGAATGATAGGTTTTTATTAGTTTTCCAGTAAAGGGAAAATAGGGAAAGATAAAAACAATCTAAGGAAATGGTGTGGTGATAATTTTGATCCAAAATGACAATACCAAAGAAGGAACAGGCTGCGAGTCGTGTTATACAAGATGAAAGAGTAACAGTGGTACTGAAACAATAAAAAGTTAATTTATATCAATTCCGTTTCATATTTTATTTGAATACAAATATTTTTGGTATTAAACATTAATATTTCTATAACACAATGTTGATTTAAAACCTTTAAAAATCTTTTAAGTAATTTGATTATTAATTCAATATAATTTTGCAGTTGTAACAGTTTTCTTAGGTCAACGAATGCCGAAAGCAATTTTAAATCTAAAACGTTTCTCTATTTTTGCTCGCAATAATGCTTTCGTAACCAATACCTCGATGGAGTAGTGGTTAACATGTTTGTCTGGAAAGCAAGAAATTGTGAGTTCGAATCTCACCCGAGGGCGAATTTTTGTGTAATAAAGTCCGTCTGTTAATTGTTGGTGGTAATAGTAGAAAAATTTACTATTTTTTATAGCATATTTTGCTCGTAATGATGTTGTTTAAAATACTATTTCAATTCCCAATTCCTGTGTTAATAGCATTTTAATATAATAATAATTTAAGAATTATTTTAGGACAAATACGCTAATCGAAAACATAAAATAACGCTGGCATAAAGACGGACGTTTTAACGAGTCGATATAATTTTACAGATGTCTCGAATGTAAAGTGAGAAGTACAAATTTGCATCGGTTTGCATTAGTACGTGTGATTTTTTTTTCTTTAATAATAATGTGAAACTAATATTTATATGTACACATTTTTTTTTAATTTTTGTAGTTAATGTGGTAGTAATTAAATAACAAATCAATTTAAAACAATCACTGCCAATTGACTGCCACGTATTAGTAATAAATTTAGGAAATGCCATGACTTAAAAAACCTTATTTCGCTTTCAGAATTTTTTTTTTGTAATTTTAACTTAATTTTTTTCGTTTCGTATTTCTTTGCTGTGCCATTCTCGTCTCAATTTTCTGAAGCAACATTAAAAAAAAATCCATGCGAAATTTTCAGTTTACCAAAATTACCATCGTTGTATGATAAATTAATTAAATTTTTTTTTTAATTCTCTCGGATAATTAGTGAATTACAAATATTCTATTTTGATTTTCCCCTTAGGCTATCTATGTAAATCGGCTTCGTTTTGTTTGCAGTTAAAATAAATAACAAAGCAGACATTGCAAAATTGTGATCTCTTCGAAAAGATTAAAAAAAAAGTGTAATTCTGAAATCATTAATTTCTAACAATAGAAAGTACAAAGAAAGTGTTTTCTCTTCTTTTTTGTGTATAATATTTATTAAGCAATATTTTCGTAAGATACCGAAAAAATCATGTCAATCATTTTTTATATCCCCCCCCCTTTATTCTGTTCTTATTTATATAAATACTACATACGCATTTTTATATCATCATCTCCAAAATGTATTGTACTTAAGAACTTTTAAATCATATCACGGATCCAAACATTTTCTTTCTTTCGTTTTATAATTTATTGCACGTTGCTCATTTTTTGTTTCATGAATAGACTGAAAATCGTATCAATTCAATTTATTTATTTTTTAAAATGGGAATATTTCGACTGAGTTTAGGTAAATATTTTTTTTACAATAATTATTCACAAACGTCTTTGTAAATTATTTACATATTTTGATTAAAAACTATTTACGAAAAGAATAATTTATTCGATTTACGAAAAAAATGAGAGACAATGTAGTAATAATAATTTAGCATTTATTTCGTAGCTTAAACACAAGACAATTTTAAGTTTATTCAAACATTCTTTATAAATTTTTGTTGGCTGAAAGTTTTATAATTTAAATTTGGCGCTAGAAATATTTGAATACAACAAAAATTTTGAAGCAGGATGTGAACGCTTACCTTATAATATAACTGAAATAACCAGAAAAATAAGTCGGAATTTCACAAAGACCTTCACAATTAACTGAAATAAATAACATCTGTATTTGCATTAAAAAAGTTTTCATCTTCATAAGAATCTTAAGTGAATATTTATGAAATTTATTTTTATGGCATAAAGTTTATAACGAACATAACCTAGAATTTACAGGTATCGTAAATCAGCTTATATCAGTTATTTGTAGGTATGCAGTAATAGGTCGTTTTAGTCATATTTCTACTTATTAAATGAAATTTGTAGAATTTCTGCTTATTTCTATGCAAAAAAGTATTTAGGGTTTCTTAAAAGCTTTTCATAAATCTACATTTCACTTCTGGGTTTTCGGGCTGGAACCGCGTCACTGGTATATAACTGCCGGCGTTTCGTACCCACTCGTATGCGACATCTTCAGGACTCAACTACTGTTACTGTTTGTTGCACTAATACTGAAACGTCGGCAGTTATACCAGTGACGCGGTTCCAGCCCGGATGCCCAGAAGAAGATAGTATGGAGCACGACCGCGGAAGTCTACGTACCAAACTATATTTCATTGTGTATTTATTTACTTTGCATTGCAATATTTAATTTTCAAATTTGGCCCGACGCGCATCTTTGAAGAAAGTGCTTTTTTATGTACTAATTAAGCATGGTTACAGGATTGCCAATAAAATTTATGCGTAGAGCAAGTTATAATGGTAGCATAAAGTTTGCGATTGGAAAATACTGTTTCCGAACTTAAATTTACGTTAAAGTAATAGCCTACTCAACTGTTAAATAAATACGATATATTGTAAATAGAAGGTAAATGTGCGTTCCTTTTAAGAAGCTGAAACGAAATTCTTATTTCAATATTATAGACATTTCATTTTGAAGTTATGAAGTGTAAATAACATCCCTCTCCAAAACTGCTTTATGGGTTTGTGCAGCGATGGTACAATAGAAACGATAGTTTACACATTTTAATGCGTTAGTGTTAAAGAATGATTTCGATTTTTTATTCTCATTAGCCATACTTGTAATTGTGAGTCTTCCAGTGTTTTCTAACTAGAGTTGAGTGCTACACTTTTGAAATATCGAATTCGTTATGCGAACATTCATTTAACGATCAAATCGATATTTCAACTTCGGTAATGTTATTTGTGGTTATGGGTTTGCTGCCAAATTTTGCTTTTCTCTAGTGATTAAGTGACCGTTAAATATTTAAATTATTTTAGCGCCAAATTCAAATTAATATCGACTTTATTTTGTGCAGGGAGACTAGCTTTGAAACGAATTAAACGTTTTTATTTTTAAATCGATTAAAAGTGGAATCGTTACATTGTCTCACACTTATATACGTATCTAACACAGAATTACAAAATCAAAAAGTATGTATTTAATTTTCATTTTCATTTATTTCGATATATTATAAATAATGATTGGTTGCTACTATTTGTATACATCCTTAACATTTTGCATCTCGGTACATAGTTGTAAATACGTCAGTGTAATATTTCAGTATTTATATCGTGTAACAACTCCACTATATAAATAAATATATAGTACTTATATCAGAAGTTAGCAGCAGCCATTCATATTGTGTTTTCTATGACATACATTCTCTTTTCTGTTAATAATTTATATTTAATCTAAGATTGTACATACTTAAATGAAATAGGCGAACAAAATGTGTTGGAGCTGAAAGAAAAAAAATGAATACTTGTAATATAGTAAAACTAGGTCGTAATAATAATAATTTGTATCTACCATGTTTCTAATGATTCAGAAAAAAAGTATAACTTTTATAAACTATTCTTTTACATTAAAGAAAAAATAAATCTCTAAAAATTAAGACTGTTTCAAATTATATCAAGTAAAATAAGATTTTTTTTGTATTTTTTCATAAACGATGCAAAAACAAACAATTACAGACTAAAATTTTTTATAGGGGTAAATTATAGAATTCCTACAACAGTTTTAATCATACGATAAAGTTGATTTTATTAATTTTTTTAAAATTTCATTACCACGTAACATTCAAAAATGTTAAAAATTGAAACCTTATCAAAATATTCGGTGCGTTGAATGAGAATGAAGTAAGAATGAGTATTGCAATTGTAAAACACATTATATACATAGATACAATTGTGCCTATAATTATGAAGTAATTATAAAACAGACATCTTTTGATACAGATGTTTTCTAAAAATAAAATACCAATAAAAAAATAAATAAAAAAATGCACAAATTTTTTGGGATATCGTAAGTTTGAAGCACTTGTACAAAATATAGATGGAGCTTTATTGATTGATTCGAAGATGTTGTGGAATGACAAAAGTCGGTGGTTCTTTCGAAAAAAATTTTTTTTGCTTGATACATTAAATGTTCTCTACGTACAGCCGTTAAAAAAAGTCTTTACCACACGACATAATTGGTAATCTTTTTTTCGTACGGGACTGTACACACGCTTGAATGTGTTAAATATATTGTGACAGCTGTTACGTTATTGGAAATTGTTTTTTTTTCTCTCTTTTTTCTGGATTGCAAATTGTACCATTATCAGAGCAAATATGAAAGGAAATATTCTTTCTTTTCTAATTAAAATGAATATGAATGTATTTGTTAGGTAGAGGAATAGTTTTATATATTGGCTTACAAATAAATCTGTTTGCTTCGGTTTGTAGCTGTAAGGTGTACAATTTTTATCTTTTAAATGTGTAAATTTATTCGTGGAAGGGATATACCAGGTATGATTAAAAAGTAAATTAAGTGAAATCGAAATCAAATAGAATTATTTGTATGTATTTGAACTATGGAAATGTTTGAATTTAACGTAAGTGTTAGTGGCTGGTTAGAATATTTTAATAATTAAAAAAAATGAGGATTGTATAAAAGTTGCTTAAATGTTTTTTAAAATGAAAGTGTGACGAATAATATAATTGATCGAATTATATCAAGAAACCTTTTATCTTATTAATTAATTGGTGTCTTATATTTACTAAATTCTAATGAGATATAGTTAATTTTTTCCCTTCAAGTATGTCCAATTGTTTATAATTATTATAATAATATGAGATGGTAGATATAGAACAATTGTGTTTTGCTACTACAGAATAGCGAGGTACGTAGATAATTCGCGGAATAGGATCACGTGTAAATTCCGAAAATTATCTATTATTTAATGGTTGACGATAACAATTTCCGATTATAGTGTTGTACATATAGTTAATTGACTTTTTTTATTTTCTAATTTAATTATTCCGAAACGTTTTCGACATTTACAAAAAATATCAATTTACAAAACAAGGCAAACAATAAACATAAAAATAAGTAAAAAAAAAGCAAGTGAAAAGGAAAATATTGGTTCGATTGGAAACAAATTCTACCTCACTGAAGTTTAAAATAGTTTTTTTTTTCTTTTACTTCTAAGTTATTCGCAACTAATAATATTGTAATAATTGAGTTAACTTTTTGTAGCTCTCGTGTCTGTTCGAATTAAAATGATAATAAAAAGACTGTATGCAGTGGGAATGATTTTATTCTTTCCTGTTTTTTAGAATTTATATTTAACTGCATTTTATTTGTGATTCGACAGACTTCAAACTTATGTATCTATTCTATTGAGAATAAATATGTAAATAAATTTATTCGTCTTTTATTATTTATTATCGATCTCATCGAAAAAACAAACAATACCTCCCTCTATCGTACAAACATATAATTATTCGAATGAACGAAGTATTCGCCCCGTCAAATGTACAGTTGCCTCCACCAAAAGGTTTGCGATCTAAATCAAGTTCTAGTCTACGTTTTTGGATCGAGCTGTAACGATATCGAACAAGAAAGAGGAGTTCTTGTATGTTTCATTGAAAAAAGTGCAATACGAATTTTGTTTACATTTTCGACCTGATAAAAACTTATACATTCTATTACATTCTCTCTCTCGCGTTTTATTCAAGACAAAAATGTGTGGAAATACCGAAGTATCGCTCACTCAAAATAATTTCTTATATAATAGGAGGGTAGCCGTTTATATCTCGGGAATAGCAAACAAAAAAATTTTTTACTATCGAAAATAGTTTTCTTGCTTTTCAAAATATTCTCCGCCAAAATCAATGCACTTTCGCATTCGTTTAAATCAATCCGAAAAGCATTGCGCCTGCCACTATGAAGGCGATATCCAAAATATGAGTTTTGAATGCCTCAACTGCCCCTTCTGGCGTAGAAAACCTTCGACCGCAAAGTTTATTCTTCATGTGTGGGAACAAAAAAAAAATTAAGGCTGTACAGCGGATTGCTCATCAACTCAATGTTTTGCTCAGTCAAATATTCAATTGTTTGAACCGACCTGTAAGAGCGCAAGCATTGTCATGGTGGAAAATGATCTGTCGTTTTCGGTCTGTTTTCCTTATTTCTTCAAAAATTTTTGGCAAACAAGCAGTTGTGTATCGTTTGGAATTGACCGTTCTACAACTCTAAAGGTACGGTTGCAACGTTATTGTTTTTTCCGGAAAAACGGGCGTTTGTTGATTTTGACTCATCTTGAAATGCCCAAACAGTCGATTGCTGTTTACTGTCGGGCTTATACGTATAGATCCAAAATTCATCACCTGTGATGACTCTTCAAATGTTCTTTGAAACACCGCCATTGTATTTTTTGTGCATTTCTTGGCACCAATCGACGCGAGTCCTTTTTTGAGCGCTTGTCGAATTATGTGGTACCCAACGTGAACATAACTTCTTAACGGTTAAATGTTTATGCAGGACCTTATCCACGCTGATGTTACTAATACCTAGAGATGCCTCGATTTCACGGTATGTCACATGACGGTCTTGCATTATCAATTCAGGCACTGCATTAATGTTTTCCGACATAACAACATTTGTAGGACGTCCTTGAAGTTGTGCCTGTCGCGCTGAAACTGATTCAGCGCGACCGTTAAGCCCTGAAGATGTCACATACAAGTGGTGGCGAAACGTCGGTGCCAATATCGTCGTTGAAGACGCGGTTCCAGCCCGGAATCCAAGATGAAAGTATAGACAACGACCGCGGAAATCTACGAGCCAAATTAATCTAATACGTACGTAACAGTATATGAAAACTCGAAATTTGTTCCTTATTACATCACTAATTTCTAGAGCTAATTTTTTTTGCAAAATGCTGCAGCGAAGAGATTTCTTTCTTTGCGCAATACTAAAACGATAGAAACAGAAAAGAATTTTGTACGTAAACAAACATTTCCCATAATCCATATATTTATTGGTACATAAAAAAGCTATAGTCATCGATTCAACGACACAAAAATATATATTGTTTTCATTTAGAATAATAAAATATTTGTTGCAATTCTATGTTACATCTATTTAATATTACTGTTGCATACAGAATTATGTTTTAAATGATCTATAAGATTAATCACTGAAGGTTACGGTAAAAATACCCGTACGAAAACAAATTCCGCACGCGATCCGTACCGCTGAAAGCAGAACTTGTTTTCGTACGGGTATTTTTACCGTAGTTTTCCAGGTGCGACACTGTTTAATTATCTGCTGATGATGACAACTTAGTTGTCGAAATACGTATACAGTATACGAAAATTAATGTGGCAAGGGGTTATATATCAACCTTCAGTGATCAAGGCTTTTCTGTGCTTCTAGACTGGAACCTCGTCTGCTAGTTCGCATAGCAAGTGGAGCAATGATGAAGAGATGCGGTTGCAAGCCAAAAGCTTTGACAGATCATTCTCCACTATGACAATGCGAGCTCTCACAGGTCGGTTCAAACAAATGAATATATGTCCGGGCAAGACATTGAATTGATGAGCCATCCCCCGTACAGCCCTGATCTAGCACTCTGTGATTTCTTTTTGTTCCCACACATGAAGAAGAAACTTCGTGGTCAACGGTTTTCTACGCCGGAAGAGGCAGTTGAGGCATTCAAAACTCATATTTTGGAGATGCCGCCTTTACAGCGACAGCAATGCTTTTCGGATTGGTTTAAACGAATGCAAAAGTGCATTGATTTTTCAAGGAGAGTATTTTGAAAAGCAATAAAACTATTTTCGAAAATTTTTTTTGTTTGCTATTCCCGAAATATAAACGGCCACTTTCCACATTAATTTTCGTATTTTGTAATGTGGAAAGGGGTTATATACCAACTTTAAGTGACCAATAACCTTCAATTAAATACAATGCTTGTGTCTTATTATATAAAGATTTCTATAATAGAGTGTTGTTACTGTATTAACGGTGTTGGTATTTCTCGTAGCTCCTCGGTAAAAGACACAAGACGAGAAATTTGTTTTCCCCAATCATGTACTTGAGGTGAGCAGGGGCTTCCAGATTACTTGTATGCAAATATTTTGACACTATTTTTTTGCTCATGTCACTTCCAAACTAGAATATGCATCCACGCCTTGGTACCCTGTGTATAATGTTCAGACAAGCTTATTAGAGAGAATTCAAAGTAGATTCTTGAAGACAGTGTAGTTGTGATTCACCATGTGAAGTTAGATCTGAACTTTCTTTAATTGGTATTAATTGGGATTATTATTTTTATAGTTTTAATTAGCAATAATTTACTTTGTTTATGTAATATACTAAATTGAATTAATGGCCTTTTCGGAATTTAAATTATACACACTTATTTCCCATTTCTGGATATTCCCTCAAGGTTCAAGCTTATATGTTTGCAACGGGTACATGAAGTACCGTGTATGCGAATTCCATGAATCATTTATTCAAACAGTGTCTTGCACGAAATCTAAAAAGTGTAATGAAATTTTATAATTTCCTGTAATCAAAAATAAACAGTATTCCGCATTAGACGACTTTAATCTAGTTACTATGTTTTTACTCGTATGTGAGAGGTAGACAGAATATCGCTTTCGAGGCTTTCGAAAATGTCAGCAATTAGTAAAAATAAAAATTTAAATTTGCCGTCGGGAATCGTCAGATGTTAAAAAGCCGTATAAATGTATGCACATTTTAATATATTTTTTGCCCGTCACAAATATTAAAAGATTCTGTCTAATGTGAATAAAAAGAGAAAAAGAATATTCCAAGTAGAAAAATTATTTCAAATATCAAATAAAGAAAGATTAAGGCATTGGCAAAACACATTTTCTGGAATTTTTTCAAGGCAGTTTAATGTCAGCGCGCTGATTTGTTATTAAATGCATACGCGGCCAACGGTTCGCGGACGTAGTCCACGTTGACTGCCGTTCCGTCGCTAAGCCACTCCCACCCCGGCAATCTGCTGCATGCTAAAGAAAAGGAACGCAGTCCACGTTGACCGTTCGACTCAATCAATCATAGTTATTAATTTACATTAAACCACCAATTAAATAATAGTAGTCCAAACATTAAATTATTTTGGTTCTTAAGCTTTAAGTATTTAAAGTTTTAAAATTACATCTTTTAACGTTTCTATTTAAATTTTAAAAATGTAAATTTTTCAATGAATGTTTCTTTGTTATGTAAAGTATATATTGTATGTCCTATAAGGAACATATTTACAATATAAAAACATGTACTCCTTACTTCCGTTATCATAATTATATTTGAAGCTTTATAATTTTTTTTTACGTTTCTTATTTGAACATTCAGAATAGACACTTGCCAATATGATTTTTTCTTTCTTTAATAACACTAACGAATAATATATTTAGGAATTAAGTATTGGTCTACACTGAATTGTAATGAAAAGAAATAAATATATGTATGTCCGACTGTCTTTCATTATAGTATCTTTTAAATTTGAATATTGAGTTTTTATATTTTGTGCATCACTTTGACTGCCATGCATATACATACCTATTTATTTTATCTTCGTTGTGCATAAGTTTTATAACTGAACGGGATTTTAAAGAAATGATACAATTTAAAATGTTGACAAATAACTTTACTAAATTGCGATTCAAGTTAAGGATGTCCAGGTGTTATTTTCAGTGTTATTATTTCCTTATTTTCTCTCATCGCTTGTACATTATCACGAGATAAGCAAAATTTACAATTGTCATGCCTATATTCAGTACAAGTAAAGGGTTTTCCAATAGGGACTTGACAACTTTTAATTCAATTTGTGAACGCACCCTTTCCCTAATCATCGAACTGTCACTATCAATTTATTCAATAAACTTAACATTTTCATCATGATAAAGTACACGAACGAACAACGTCTGCAAATTATAAAAACTTACTACAGAAATTCGGAGTCGGTGACCGCTACTTTAAGAGCGTTAACTCCGATTTTCGATCTTAATTCTTGCCCTAGTAGACAGGCAGTAACAAGTTTAGTGCAAAAATTTGAGTCTACATATTCGTTGTGTGATGTTGCCGTGCCAGTGAGACAACGGTTGGTCGAAGTGTCGAAAATATCGCTGTCGTTGAAACGCCCGAAGCAAATGATCCAAATCAGTCAATTCCACGGCGTTCTCAAGAGTTGGGCATCGCCCAGACCACTTTATGGCGAATTTTGCGTAAGGATCTTGGTTTACACCCATACAAGATCAAGCTGACTCAAGAATTGAAGCCGATGGACCATTTGAAGTGACGTACGTTCTCCGATTGGTTCATCGCAAAATCGTTTTCAGTGACGAAGCTCATTTTTGCTCAATGGGTTCGTCAATAAGCAAAACATGCGTTATTGGTCGGGTGAAAATCCACATGTGCTTCATGAAACACCACTTCATCCATAAAAAATAACTGTTTGGTGCGGTTTGCATGCCGGCGGCGTCATAGGGCCATATTTTTTCGTCGACGATAATGATCGTCACGTTATTGTGAATGGTAATCGTTATCGCGCCATGATTACCGATTATTTTTGGCCCGAATTGGAAGATATGGACTAGGACAACATGTGGTTTCGGCAGGACGGTGCAAGTTTGATGAGCGTGTTATCTCAAGAAATGGACCAGTCGATTGGCCGCCTCGTTCGTGCGATTTAACGCCTCTAGACTTTTTGCTTTGGGGCTACGTCAAGTCATTGGTCTATGCTAACAAGCCGACAACGTTGGAAGAGCTCAGAGCCAACATTGAACGCGAAATAGCAGCCGTTTCGGCCGAATTGTGTGGCCTTGGTTGGAAAACCCTTTATATCAACCTTCAGTGATTAAGTTAATCAACCACAAGCTACATCAAAATTACCTTACCGATCTATAAGTTGTTTTGTCCAATGCCGAATCTGTTTGTATGAGTAACATCTTCGTGATTTTGTAAATATTAATTTCATAAAGTAGATAGCTTCGCTACAGAGACGCTCTGAACTTACTGTTCGTCATTACATGCATAAATATGTGACTTTAAATAAGGAAATCCTTCTAAGAACGAATACATTAGCAAATGTACATATAGTAAATATTACACCAATATGGCTCAGAAATTTCCATTATTCATGGATGGTGGATTGATATTCCATAGCTCTGATGAATAAATAATTAATCTTAACCTTATCTAGTACACTTAGATTATAATGTGTATTCCCACGAAATAATTATATTAAGACTACACACTATTGCGATACACATTTAATAAATCTTAATTCTCCCAAGTACATTTTCAATTAATTACTCGTATTGGTTCAATTAATAATTCGCCCGTATCATATTTCATGGTTACATTTGCTTTTACAGGTGTACATAATATACTCGATGTTATTTAAATTACCATTTCTCGCATGTGGAATGTTAATTATTTCGCGAAGTTTCAAAAGTTCTGCACATATTAAGTACTGTATACATATTCAGATTTCGTACAAGAAAATAACTGAAACTTGAGACAACGAAATACCTGTTGATTACATTACATACTCAGTTTTTGCAATTTATTTCGTCTTAGTAATTCAGTAGTATCATAATGTTGTTTATAATATCATGGGTACTTGTATTGCCATCAAATTATAATCATCAGTAGTAGAAGAATCAAGTTATTTAAATAAGCAAAGTACGAAGCGTATTTTTTTAAGTAAGTGTCCGTTCGAGGGCGATACACCGATTATAGCGTTCTTTCAACTTTTCGATACCATTTTTGTAGTACGAATTGTCTTTAGCCTCGAAATAGGCCTCAGTTTCGGCGATCACCTCCTCATCCCTGCTAAATTTCTTCCCAGCGAGCATTCTCTTGAGGTCTGCAAACAGGAAATAGTCGCTGGGGGCCACATCTGGAGAGTACGGTGGATGGGGAAGTAATTCGAAACCCAATTCACTTAATTTGGCCATTGTTTTCATTGATTTGTGACACGGTGCATTGTCTTGGTGAAACAGCACTTTCTTCTTCTTCATATGGGGCCGTTTTTTTGCGATTTCGTTCTTCAAACGGTCCAATAACGCTGTATAATAGTCGCTGTTGATGGACTGGCCCTTTTTAAGATAATCTATGAAAATTATTCCATGCGCATCCCAAAAAACTGATGCCATAACTTTTCCAGCTGACTGTTGCGTCTTTCCACGCTTTGGAGCCGGTTCATCGCGTGCAGTCCACTCGGCTGACTGTCGATTGGACTCTGGAGTGTAGTGATGAATCCATGTTTCATCCATTGTCACATATCGACGCAAAAACTCGGTTTTGCTATGATTTAACAGCTTCAAACACAGCTCAGAATCATCAACTCGTTGTTGTTTTTGATCGAATGTGAGCTCGCGCGGCACCCATTTTGCACAGAGCTTCCGCATGCCCAAATATTCATGCACGATGTGTCCAACTCGTTCCTTTGATATCTTTAGGATGTCAGCTATCTCGATCAGCTTTACTTTACGGTCATTTAAAATGATTTTGCGAACTTTTTTGATGTTTTCGTCGGTGACAGCCTCTTTTGGTCGTCCACTGCGTTCGCCGTCTTCGGTGTTCATTTCACCACGTTTAAACTTAGCATACCAATCAATTATGGTTGATTTTCCTGGCGCAGAGTCCGGAAACTCCTCATCAAGCCATGCTTTTGCTTCCACGGTATTTTTTCCCTTCAAAAAGCAGTACTTTATCAGCACACAAAATTCTTTTTTTCCCATTTTTTTAAATAACAAAAGTAGCTTTACTCTTAACGCAATATCTCAGTAACTAATGGTCGGATTGCTGTCAAATTTTGACACGTTTCGTTTGAAGGTTAGTACTATCTAAAAAACATATGGATTTAATAACAGTAACGCCATCTATGTGTCAGACCTGGGACTTTTCAGCCGACCTGGTATTAAAATTTAATTTGGCCGCGTAAAATTGATTTCACGAATTTCTAGGTTGTAATTTGGGCTTGAGGGTCTGTTCAGAAATTTTCGTCCCTCTTTTTGAAATATATAGTAATTTATTTAAGAGACAAAAGTTAATTAAATTACAATTGAATTAAAATAAATGTCACAAGTAAATTATTACGAGACGAACATGGTTTGGGACGGTGTAAGTCTGGTACGAACTTTGTTTCTGTGCGGGTTTTCCAAGTGCGACAATTATTGTGGAAAGGGGTTGTATTAACCCTAATTGATTAATTTAATCAATTACAGTCTTCCTAAAATTGACCTTTAATAATGTATGGACTCTTTAAATATCATAAAGTACGAATATTTTTGGAAGTACCTGTATTTCAAATGCCTTTCTGCATTTAATTTTTTAAAAATCAAATAATTTATTATCTCCGTTTCTCCTTGCATACACGAACATGTGTATGTACGTCCATACGTACACGCGAAGAATGCATACGTTTACGCTTACGCAATGCAAAACCGTCCACAGGAAGTGCAAATTTGATATCAAACGCGATATTCGCGACGTCTAGCTTGGATATCTACTTTCATCGATATCAACATAATTTGTTGCCCGATTCCTACGAATGCAATGCACAGAAAGAAATATATGAGCCGTGCATATTTTCCGCAAATTTTCAATTTGTCGCAATATAGGTGTTCGATTACGTTTTGATAGACGGAGACGTTCTTCCTGTGCAACTTCATGTAAAGTTCAAAATACTCTTGGCGTCTTCATTTTTTCTGCTTACCTTATTGTATAAATTTATAGTTCAAAGTATTTATTTATTGCTTAGTAAGCATTGATTTCATTGAAGAATTACTTAAAATGATAGCCTAGTGTATTTCAATTGTTTCGTAAATATTTTACATGTACAGGTGTAATTAAAATAAATATATTTACGATACTAAATAATACGATGAGGGGAACGAGTCGAGTACCTTTATTTAGGTTTTCGAGAAAGTTTATTTAAAAATCTTTGTGTTGATTTTATCTATGTTGACGTTACATCGCAGAAGGCGTAATGTTTATTTTAAAATCTTTGGAAGATTCTTTAATGATAACGTTTCTTACGTGCATCTTCACTAAAACCGTCATATTCATGACCGTGTCGCGTATCTATGTAAGTCTTAATTCCATATATCTGCATGTTGTCTTCGTACGTCTTTCTTTTATATTCAATTTCCTCTTTTTTTTTTCCTTCACCGAACTCGCTTAGGGCTTGAATTATGGAAGAGCGCAACGCGGATTATTCATTTAGAGATATTCTCTGTTACTTTTGTGATCAGTCCTCTCCCAATTAGAGAAATTTTCCGGTTATGAAACTCCTCTAGGAAGACTTAATGGGTGTACGTTTTTCTTTTTTTCGACGAGTTCATAAGGAAAGAAAGCCTTGAAGAGAATATATAATTAAAGCTTTTTATGATGGGAAATTAATGAAAATTTGTATAATCTGATACGTAGACTTTCGCGGTCGTGGTCCATACTATCTTCTTGTGGGCTTCCGGGACGGAACTGCGTCACTGGTATAACTCCGTGAATCTATAGGGATCTCTAAGCACCCCAATAACCTTAATCGTGATGATGGCTACCCCTACACAACGCCTGGCAATCCTGCATCTCCAAATAACCCAACCGCAACCGTAACGCTCCATCGACCCATGGACCATTACCCATATATAAATCCGTCCACCATCGATTAACACCAGTTTCAGTGCGACAGAGAGTAGCAGTAGTAGAGCCCTGAAGATGTTACATACGAGTAGGTACGAAACGTCGGCAATTATACCAGTGACGCGGTTCCAGCTCGGAAGCCCAGAAGAAGAGAGTTTGTATATTCTGCTATTGTTGACTGATTCAGTGTCAGTGCAGTAGTTCAGCCCTGAAGATATCCCATATAAATGGGTACGAAACGTGGGCAGATATACAAGTAACGCGGTTCCAGCCCGAAAGCCCAGAAGTCCAGAAGCAGATAGCATACTTTACATATTAGTTTATTCCGGTACTAACGTATTTCTAGCATGTGTATATAATTATTACACTGTTTTTTAGTTAGAAATAAATATGTTATTGTTGTGTAGCAGTAAGCAAAATAAAGTACACAAGTCTAGTTATAATAATCAAGTGTTTTTGCATTTGATGATTTTTAACATAAGTAGATGGGGCGGGTCCGAAAACTTTCTCGACTGAGATATTTTAATATTTACTGCCTTTTACATCGCATTACATTGTAGGATTTAAAAAAAAATTTACTGCTCTTTGGCGAGGTTCGAACTCACACCGAACATCTGTATAGCCACACAACCAAATTTTTTAAATTTCTGTAACATGTATACGATGTAAAAAGCAGTTTTTTAGTGGTACATCGTAAAAGCGCATAATTATATGCAATTAACAGCCTACCGTGGGCTTTCACTTAATAACTGCTTCAATAATATAATTTATGGCTCATTACAAGGACTCGAATTCATTGTCCCCGTGGTCTGATGGTGATGGCACTGTCCCAGAGAGAATGAGATCGTGGGTTCAGGTCCCGTGCGGAGAAGAAAAATTTTTTCAAAAATTTCCGCACTGGATATACGATGTATAAAGAGGTTACAATTAGAATATTTCAGTTTAACATCATAAGAGCGCATAATTATATGCAATTAATAACACAGGCCAACCACGAAAAAACTTATTTTATAAATTCCCCTTTATGTTTTTTGACGTGCTGAATCCGAAAATGAACTTTAAAATACCACAGGACATAAAGTTTCCTCCATGTTTACGTTATTTATGCATTGTAATCTTATAATAATACCTTGGTCTCTACAATTAATTAGTAGTAAATGCTCAAAGTGCACTTTTGAGTATCTGCGTGACTAATACAAAGAAAATCACGAAGGCATATACTTTCTAATTTGCAGGTGCATTTCTTACACTCATATTTAAATTTTTTCCCTGACAATTTTGGAGCTGTAAGTGAGGAACAAGGGGAGCGTTTTCACCAAGATATAAAGGAGATGGAGAAACGGGTATCAGGGTCGTTGGAATGTCAACATGATGAGAGATTACTGTTGGACCCTCCTACGAGCAACTCCAGAAGCATCATATAAAAGGAAAAGCTACGCTCGAACTTTTACCGTGAAGAGGTTGAGGAAATACAAAACTTTAGATTAATAAGTAAAAAACTGTTCATATTCAAACTTACACTACCATTGTAATAACGGCCTAAACGCACCAGCAATTCGTTCGATACTGCATGATCATTTGCACGTGAAGAAACTTCGTTCTCTCTGGGTGCCGCATTGACTGACTGAAGAGCAGATGACACGACGTGTGACTTGGTGCCGGGAGATGCTAAAAAAGTTTAATAAGGGACAATCTCGGTATGTGAACAACATCGTGACAGGTAACGAGACTTGGCTGTACTATTACAATGTGCCGACCAAAGCTCAAAACAAAGTTTTACTCTTTGATGATGAGGACACACCCGTAGTTGTCAGAAAATCCAGATCTGTAAAGAAGAAAATGATAGCTGTATTGTTCAAATCGAGTGGAATTGTGGAACGCGTCGTTTTAGACACACAGTACCAGTGGCGGCTCGTGAGTATTTGACATGGTGAGGCAGATAGAATAATAAATATTCAAAACTGTTTACAATTGATTAATAAACTCTATATACCTACTACATATAAAAACAGTTTATATATATTTATATATATATATATAGGGCTTCCAGTACAAACAGGGCTGCCAGACGTGAACTGAGCCCTATATCGCGCCCCATTCGATTTTTAAGGGAAAACGAAGTTTCAAAGCAAACCCTTGTGAAACGAAAATAAATATTCTAAAAAATCAAACAAATTCTAAAAACATTAATCAAAAATAAGAACTCAATCTTCTAGGATTTAAAAATAAAAAATAAATACATTCCTATTATAATATAAAATTTAATAATATAACAAATATATACATATATATGTATATATATAAATCAACAACAATCCAATAACAAAATTTCAAAATTACATGCAAAATGAAAATATTTTAAAATACAGAGAATTTCCTTTATTGGCATTGCACGTAGAATTACATTTAATAGATTTTACTTCTTGTATAGCAAAGGTATCCTCCGGTTTTTTGTGTTAGCAAAATAATCAATTACATCATTATAAAATCGTTCATCCCTCGTCATCGTTTTAACCAATTCCTTTTCGATTGCAATTAGTGCACAGTTACTAAGTCTTTGTTGTCCAATTGTATTTCTAACATACGATTTTATACGTTTCAATGTGGAAAAACTTCGCTCAACGGACGCGGAAGTTACCGGTATGGTAACTACTATACTTAGCAATTTAAAAAGTTCTGGCATACAGATGGCTAACTTTTGTTCGTGCATAAATCTTAACATTTCACATGGTGTTTTAGAATTACCAAGGAGTTGCATGTCACTATAAATAACAGCTAATTCATTTTTTAATTGAATTTGATCAAAAAATTTATATTGTTCAAACAAATTATTTAAGAGCCTCTGAGGAAATGCCTTCGAATATTCTTCAAATTTACTTTCTGTTAATAAATCAAAAAAAGCAAGTTTTTCTAAATCAATAAATCTAATTTCAATTTGACTAATAAACGTATCTAGAATTTCGAAAAATAATTTTCTATAATTTTGTTTAGTATCTGGAACGTCATCAATTCTACGCCTTTTATGTGCAACAGATTCGTCAGACACCGAATTTTCGTATACAGTACTGAAATATGTATCACACTCCCGAAATTCTCTAAACTTATCAAGCAAAAAACGTAAACGATCTCTGGCATAAATAACATCAGTTAGTTTGTTTTGTAATATTGAAAATACAACGTCAGTTTGTACAAATATTAACTTAAAAGTATCTAAAAGAAAATTAAAATCATTATCCAGAAGAAGATTTTTTAATCCAAAAGCTTCTCGTATAGATATGCTATCAAAGTCAGGACTTTCTGCAATGAAATCAAAAACTTCGATTAACTTATTTTTGTTCGCATGAATTGTAAAAACAGCCCTAGAAGTGAAATTCCAACGAGTAGATGCGTTTGATGGTATATGTTTTTGACAGATTAAATTTAACACATGAGTTCTCTTAGTGGATTTGGAAAAAAAAGATGAAAACCCTGACAAATTTGAAAAAAATATTCTTACAGACGTTATGGACTTACAAGATGTTCCTAACACTAAATTCAAGATATGTGCATGGCAGTGTGTAAATATTGCTTGAGGAGCTATTTCTTTAACTTTTGTTTGTAAACCGTTCACATGCCCAGCCATAACTGCCGCTCCGTCATACGTTTGAGCAATTAGTTTACTATTAAACTGAAATTTTTCAAAAATATTAGTTAACAATTTAAATAAATCATCAGAGGTGCGACCTGAACTTACATCAAAGAATCCTAAAAACCTTTCAACAATATTACCCTCGATCGTGTATCTTACAATAATAGACAATTGCGAATTACATGTTATATCTGTTGTTTCGTCTATTTGCCATGAAAAATATTCTGAATTAAAAATTTCACAATCTATTTTTTTCTTTACAATAAAATTAATTGATTCTATTAATTCGTTTTGAATTGTTTTCGATGTGCCAAAAAATACAGAGCTATCATCTAAGAATTTTTGTAAAATGGTATCATGTTTTGCCGTTAATAAAACAAGTTCTTTAAAATTTCCCCTGTTTGCAGAAGTATTTGTTTCATTATGTCCTCTGAAAGATAATTCCTGTGTACAAAGAAATATAGTAATATCAATTAAACGCTTTAATATATCTCGATTTTGGCTAACTTCTTTATTGTAATTCTCCATTTGATTGCGCCTCACATTATCTATCGCATCCGCGATATTATATTTTCCGAACATATGTAATTTACAAGTAGCTAAAATGTGATGTTTGGATTTAGTATGTTTTTCTACTGATCGCGACAAGTTTTTAAGATCAAAATAACCCGTTTTACTCCAAATACTATCTGTATTTGTGGAAAAAATTATACATGCCCAACAAAATAATCTGTTTCTTTTTATACTACCACATAACCAATTACATTTGCTATACCACGAATTATTGAAATTTCTGTTAGACTTACCGTGTATTGTAAGACATTTTGATAAATCAGGGTTTGGTCTTGGAAGGTTTTTGACATATAATTGATCTTCTACCGATAGAACAACGAACGTATTTCTTATTAAAAAATCTACAATGTCTTGTGTATTTCTTACATTTTCTAAATCCATATTCACAATTTTTAAATCACTGAAAATATCACTAAACAAATATTAAAATATTTAATCTAACTTTGTTATTCCCCCAACTTTAACTGCTGTTATTTGCGATTCGGGCCGAGAATGTCAGCCTCGAGTATATTCGGTAGTTCGGCGATTGTGATTCGATGAGAGGCTCAGTTTAAATTGGCTTCAGATTGATATCTAAATAATATCTACTTGAAACAATAAAAATACTCCTGTTAAAACTTAAAACATATTATTTGCGTGGAGGAAATATTGAGAAACTGTAAAAGAAGAATGTAAACCTTTAGACATCTTTATATCATTAAATAAATACTTAATTTATCCTATTAATAATGCTTTCTATATTATTAAAAAATTCAAAAATCTCACAATAAAGTTAGAAAAATCTATTAACTTTTTAAATATTTTTTCTTCTTTGTTATCTTAAATATGTAGCTAATACTTTACTGTAATTTCCATAGAAATTGAGAATTTTTTGACTGCTGTAGTGCGTTATAAATTTTCAATGAGAGGCAATGAGTGGCCGGGCCTCAAATATTCTTGTTTAGTAGGGATATACATAGATCAAGCATGAAGTTGGTCGGGGCAAGTATACGCGCTCGTACATTCGCACGGAATTAAAATGAAATGATAAATTTGTACTTTGCTTGTAATGCCGGTTTATTTAAAACTATTTTCTTATTGTTTATAAGATAAATTCTGAATAAAAGATGATAATTAATTTATAAAGAATTTTAAAAGTATACATATTATTCTTGTTATAATTCCAAGATTTAGATGGTGAGGCACTGCCTCACCTGCCTCACCTGACCAGCCGCCACTGCACAGTACACAATTTTTCAATTATACTCTGATACTATCATACCTAACAAAAGATAAAGATTGCGAAAAATTGGTACGTGGTAGAAAAAAAAACTGATTAAGTTAAAACAGTTTGGACTTTGAGAAAAGTTTTTAAAGAATATTTATTGGTTGGCCTGTGTGTGCCTTTATTTAGAAAAACTTAAATATTTGATAATATTTGTGCTAGAATCCGGTGCTCCGCTGTGTAACCTACCGTGGATATTCATTTAAAATCTGTTTCCATAATGCAATTTACATCACATTAGAAGAATTCGAATCAACTGTCTCCGTGATTTAATGGCCAAAGTGCATTCCCGGACAGAAGGAAATCGTGGGTTCGAGTTCACGCGGTTCAAAATTTTCTGGAATACATTTACTATGTAAAGAAGTGGTTGAAACTAGAATTTTTCAATTGCACATTGTAAAAGCGCATAATTATATTCAAATCTCCGACTGACTGACTGTATATTATATTTATTTTTCTTAAGTTCGGATATTTAGAGACTGTTACAGCATTCTAACAAGGAATTGTGTAACCGAAATAAATTTATACATACTTTAACAATTTCGATAAATGCAGACGACGCTCCTTGTTTTTCCTTCGAAATATCTTTTCAAGAAGCTTTATTATTTATTACACAGTCAGCATTCTATTTCCTTTGAACACACATACGTACTCAATACGATATTGCGAAATTGTAATTTTGAATAATAGGGGATATATGGCGTGTGCCTTGTAAGTCTGTTCTATATGCGACTTCTAGTACCACTGGTACTGCAAGCAATCCATAGGTAGTAGAGCATTTATGCAAGGTACTTTTTGCGGCGCACAAAGTCAAACACTTAGTACATTGCGGGCTCTCGTCTCATACGGGATATCTTGTGCCAAGGTATCCTTGCATAGCGGTACTGGGTGCAAATACTCTCTTATTGCCCACATATTTATCGGACTCGGCTGGTTCGTTTTGAAAATTTTCAAACGGGACGAAGGCACGCGTTAATTTAGTGCAGTGTTTAATTTATATATGTACGGAGGTAAAAGTGTGGTAGTAATTTTACGTTAATCTGGAGGAATTAAGTGAGAAATTTTTGCTTCGATTTTTGAAAAATTTGGAATCGCCTGTGAGCCAGCAGGATTCGAAAAATAAGGTTTGGAGATTTTATTATTGTTCTTTATTATTTAAATATCATTGCTTATAATAAAACAGGGTATATAAATCATAAATAATCCTGAAATAGCGAAACTATGCTAAAATAACTATAAAATAATTCAAATTTTATTTTAAACCGCTCAGTATAATTACATTTTAGTTAATGACCGCCTATTAAATGTGATTAACTCTATTTTCATTAATGATTACGTAATAACAGATTATAATTTCAAAATATAGTACATTCTAAGCGCGATATATGATATAAAATAGGAAATAATATTACTGGCGTTATCGAGATTATGTTTTGAAATTTGATATGCATATAATTACCAGCAGAAAAAAAGATACAAATCCATACTAGTATAAAATATATATTTATTAGATGACACCTTTGTATATTTTGCGTAGAAAATATGGGTATTTTGTGGAATCAAACCGTTTATTTTCCTTTTTTAAACGTATGCAAATTTCTTGGCGAATGTTCGTACTTCGTAATTCGTAAACAAGTCAAAATAGTACTTTTTTTTGAACCAAATACATGTAAACGAACCCCTTATTGTTTTAATATTTGTATACTAGATACGTTTTCTAATGTTTTTTTTTTCAAAGAAGATATTTTTGTGATGTTTGCGCGTCCGGTTAAACCGAAAGGTGCTACCAACTTATTTATATTATATTGATGAATGTAAGATATTAATAATTATATATAAACATATAATTAAGTTCTTTTACGATGGAAATTCGTGAAAATTATTATTTTCTGCTATTCCATCGTTAATTAAATTTACAGAAATCAATTAAAAATTGAATCGTGCTGCCTGGTGGCTTAATTGGTAGAGCAGCCGTCTAGAAAACGGCAGGTAGAGGTTTGAGTCCTACTCCAGCGCAGAAATTTTTAATTGATTTCTGTAAATTTAATTAACGATAGAATAGCGGAAAATAATAATGTTGATGGATGTACCTTGTATTATGTTTTTTGAATCTAGGTTTATTTTTTTTAAATTTTCTCTCTACCTAACTTCAACAACTTAAAAAATATTTGATGTTTCTTGAAAATATTTGGTTTTACATCATCGTTAATATTTGTTGCTGGTAAAAGAGCGCGGTTTTCAAGATACATTTCGGTGCACTAACTATTAATCCCTTTCAGGATACGCGAAAGACAAAGTTGAGGTCGATAAGAAATCGAGGATTTATGAAATTCCTCTAAATTGCAATAAAAAATACATAGGTCAGACAAAACGTTCGATGGAAACTCATATGGCGCGCATCAAATTTAATCGACCTGAGAAATCTAATATAGCTAAACACGTACTAGAAAATAATTCTTACGTAACCGCGGATTGTCTACGTTTGGTTAAGAATATGAATTACCTTGAATTAAATGTCTATGAAACCGTATATATTTCAAAAAAGAGAAATCATGTGTTAAACGACAATAGTGATCGGATTCTACATTCTTGTCTTTTTCAGTTCATTGAAAAATAACATACGACCATTAAAAAGGTTTGCATATGCAAGCAGGTGGTGTACTTTAAGATAAATGGTTAGTTTTTAAAATTAGAATACAATTTAAATTGTGTGAAACGAATCTACAGTGCGTGTTTGGCTTTCAGCGGTGAAAGTCTACGGACTTGTTTCTGTGCGAGTTTTGCCGTGGATTTAGGTGTTACGCTGTGATTATTAAAATAGTATTTTTACTATTATTTAAATAAATATAATACAAAATTTTTTTTTAAATTAATGAGAACAGTTTGAAGTGACATACCCTGTATACAGATGTGTGCAAGTATACCAGACGAAAATGAAAGTGAACGCGGAAAAAAATCTGAGCCAACAGTCTAAAGGAAGAAAAAAACGTTCGGTATACCGAGAAATCGTTCCCGGCGAAAAAAAAACATTGAATTTTAAATTAAATACCTTTGGAATCTGATCGATTTTAAGTGTATTGTTATTATTGAAATACGATTACATTCGATTTTTTCTTTGTCCGTTCTACATCTTACTTCAATGTTGAAGGAGCAAATATTGACGTTCAAATCTATTACTTTAAATAAACGTCAGGCGAGCGAATTGGTTGTACAATTATAATCCCGCGGTTCTGAGAATCGAATACTTTACGAGAAAATTGCGATTTTTTTCGCGTTGTTTTGATTTTTAGGTTCGATCAAATTAAATTTATTAAAATTGGATAATCAATTTGAAAAAATTAATTAATAAAATATCACGACAATGATTCAGTTCTGATTCATGTTAATATGTTTTTTATTTGATAAAATTAGTGCTTACTTTGTGTAGAATTATTGAATATAATTCTGGTAATTTCAATTTATATATTATATTTATTATATATTAATATATAACTATATACATATATACGATTTTTATAATCCATTATTTAGTTCGCTAGTTACAAAATAAAGGCACAAAATTCTTTAAAAAAAAATACAGGCAGGCACGAAAATAATTGTACAGCCTCTGTATGTTGAATATCATCAAACATGAACATACGGCTATGATAAAGCATATTTACTTCCATGCTATCTGCTTCTGGGTTTCGGGGCTGGAACCGCGTCACTAGTATATCTGCCGACGTTTCGTACCCATTTGTATGGGACATCTTCAGGGCTGAACTACTGCACTGAAACTGTTTCAGTGCAGAAGTAGATAACATGGACCGCGGAAGTCTACGTACCAAATCATATTTACTTCCATCAAACGACTTAAAAAAACTCTTAAAAACTTCTAATAAAAATATGAAAACTGTTATTAACTAAATATGCTATGTAGTGATGAATTAGATGTTGTTTATTTGTATATTTTGTCTAGCGCATTTGATCTGATTGATCATCGAATTCTTCTGGGCAAATTTAGTGACATTATCCTCAGTAGATCCTTGCTGAAACTGTTCCAGACTATTCGACTAAGAGTCAATTATGTTCACTACAATGGATTTAGTTCCAGGTTTTTCCGTTCCACTTCATGTGTATTGCAGGAGTCTAATGTGGGTTCACTTTTATTTAATATATTTATTGATGACTTGATTAAGTCTATCGGTTGCCCTGACTTAGCATATGCCGACGATATTAGAATTTTTCACAGAATTGACTCGTCTGATGTTAACTGCAAACTAATTTTAACAAAATTTATAACTGGTGCTTGTTCAATAACCAATTAAACCCCGATACATGCATCCTGGTGCTTTATTTTACAAAGATTTCTATAAATGAATCGTGTTAACTAACCCAATACTAACAGTATTGGGACTTCTCGTAGGTTCTTGATAAAAGACCTAGGTGTAACATTCGACGAAAAATTTACTTTCGTTAATCATGACAGCAGCGGCCTCCAGATCTCTTGGATTTATTATTTCCGCATGCAAATATTTTAACAATATTGAAACTATTAAGACTTTTCTTTGTTCATGTCATTTCCAAGTTAGAATATGCATCCATGGCCTGGTACTTTGTCTACAGTGTTCAGACTAGCCTGTTAAAACGAATCCAACGTATTTTTCCTTGAAGAATGATGGTCGATATTCTGTCCGCGGAACCGACTATAGTGAGCTGTTTGAACGACTTGAAAAGCACTCTCTGAAAGGAACCAATAGTGCTCTATTTATGTCGAGTCTTATTATTGGCAGGGTTGATACACCAAACTTATTATTGAATGCTGATCTTCCCGTTCCACGCCTGGGTTGAAGATCGAGTAACTTCATTCATATCTCCACAGGACCAACATTTTGTTAAAGACGCCTATGCACTGTGGTTCCGCGTTGTAAAAGAAGCGGTCATAATTAGTAAACGTCGTGACTCTAACACATGACGAGCCTTTTCCGCATCCGTCCCATAATTTGACATCCAGAGGATAAACAAATGCATTCTAGTGAATGAACACTTGCGAACATTGCCTGAAATAAATTATAAAGGATATAATTACAAATGTTGCAGTTTAGTCTTTTTGTAAACACAGTCTGCGGGTGTCCTACGACGGCGTAAAAGTCATATAGAAAACGTGGAGGACATTTTTGGACGATAATACTTTATGATTTTCATACAAGAGACTGTAAGCTTTACATTCATGTATATCATAAACGGGGAATCACTGGGGAAAGTAGTTGAAAGTCTCAGAAAAGAAGAAATACACAAAAAAATTCAAATTTGATTATTCTTGACATCGGCAATACATATTCATGTTTTATAATTGATTTATTGAATTGTAAACCCTAGTTTTGTAGTACTATTACACTTTTATTGTAATATTGCTGTTATTTCTTTTTGTCCATTTTCACGTTTTTGTATCTGTTGAGCATCTTTTGTAGTTGTAAATAATAACAGTTTTCATATTGTTATTAGAGGATTTTAGAGTTTTTTTAACGTTGTTAAATGGAAGTAAATTCACTCTATCTTAGCTGGATGTTCATATTTGATGATATTCGACATTCGGGAGGCGTACGAACACTTTTATGACTGTATGTCCATAATTTTTAATTTCACTATACGAGGATAGTTTGACAAGTAGTGAGAATGACACATAGGTGGCGCTTTAATTGGTAAAACAAATACACTGTAATTTAGGTTGGCTATTTATATGTTTACATTTCGATATTTAGATAAATCGGTTGATTAGTTTATTTTTGACAGCTGATTGATAAAGAAGCAACACGTTGTTTTGTTAAAATGGAAAAAGCAGAGTATCGTGCGGTGATTAAATACTTCGTAATTAAGGTTATGAAATCTACCGTAATAAAAGATGCGTTACGGGAAACGTTAGGTGAATCTGCTCCATCATCCGCCACAATAAGTAGATGGGTAAATGAATTTAAACGTGGTAGAACAAGCTGTGTTGATGAAGCGCGCTCTGGAGCACCCGAAATCGTGACTTCTAAGGAAATGATTATAAAAATCCATAATATTATTACGCAAGATCGACGACTCAAAGTGAGAGAGATAGCAGACATGGTAAACATTTCAACAGAACGCGTACACAACATTCTAACGAAAAAATTGGGCCTTTCCAAGCTTTCGGCAAGATGGGTGCCGCGATTGCTTACGACTGATCAAAAGTTTACTCGGTTGCGCATTTCTAATGAGTGTTTGGACCTTTATAAGCGGAATCCGGTAGACTTTTGTAGGCGATTTGTTACTTGCGATGAAACTCGGATACACTACAGTACACCCGAAACTAAACAACAGTCGAAACAATGGTTAGAACGTGGTTCTGTACCTCCAAAAAAAGCGAAAGCCACTTTATCGGCAAACAAGGTGATGGCATCAATTTTTTGGGATTCAAAGGACATTTTGCTCATTGATTACATTCAGAAAGGTGCCACAATAAACGGGCAATATTATGCAGAACTTCTACAAAAATTAAATGTTGAGATTCGTTCTAAACGGCCAGGAATGGCAAAGAAAAAGATTCCGTTTCACCAAGACAACGCTCCCTCGCATACCAGCACAGTTGCGATGTCCAAAATCCACGAATTGCATTTCCAATTAGCACCGTATGCGCCTTATTCACCGGATCTAGCCCCTTCCGACTTCCACCTTTTTCCAAAATTGAAAACGGCACTAGGTGGAAAGAAATTTTCGTCTAACGACGAGCTTATCATCTTCGCAAATGAGTATTTTGCAAGCCTTCCGGAATTGCATTTTAGAGATGGCATAAGGGCATTGGAGCACCGTTGGAATAAATGTATTACTCTTTTAGGAGAATATATTGAAAAATAAAAAGTATTTTGTATTTAAAAAATTCGTTTTTCTTTTCCATTCCCACTACTTGTCAAACTACCCTCGTACATACACATACATACATACCTACACACTAAAATAAACAACTGTTCTCATTACATTACATCGAAATCTAATTTGAAAATTTTTGTAAATCACACAATGAAAAAACCATTTTTTTTCAATGTAGTAGTAACACGGACGTAGGTTCGTACACAAAGACTTGTGTCTGTGTGAATGTATGTATTAGTTAGATGAGTAGATATGTTTTATAATTAGAACTGCTAAGAGTGGTTTATTTCTTCTATTTGTTCTTCATTTTGTGTTTTTTTGTGTGTATGTCATACATTGACAGCTTGTAGTTGTATGGAATATCTAATTAGAATGTTAATGATAGTGATATTAATGTAATATTTTGCTTTTAATATATGTTAATTAAAAGTTAAAAATAGAAAAGTTCGTTTGAAGAATTTTCTACATTAAGAATCGTACATATTTGTTAGCCAATGTGAAAGCTTAAAGTCTGGATTTTTGTATATTTCATTTGGAGTTCTTTTTTTGTGAAAAAGTAGACCGTCGAAAACAATTTTTTTTACAATCGAAGTAATTTTTTTTAAAATTAATTAGTCTAATTAATGAAAAACTACAAAATAAATAATATTCATTTACTTGTGAAAGTTTATTCCATATTTAAATGATTAAAATTCCACCAATTAATAACATAATAACACTTGTCAATAAATTTCAACTTTCGGTTTTGCCATCAAGTGACCTAATTTTTATAAAAAACATAGTAACATTGAGTCAAGTGAACCTTAACTTCGTTTAGATTTTAATGAAAATAATAAGTTTTTGTTTATAACATACTTATATATATATATATATATATATATATATATATATATATATACGAGGGTGGTCTAAAAAGCTTCCGACCTAACAAAGATACAAGACATTTTTTCTTAAAATTTATATCTATTTTTCTACATAGTCTCCTTGTAACTCTACACATTTCTCCCAAAGATGCTCCCATCTCTTTAATCCGTCCAAATAGTACTCGGCGTTTTTCTCTGCAAAATAATTCTTCTCGAATGTGATTACCTCCTCATTTGACAAAAATCTCTGTCCTCTGAACGCAAATTTTAAATGAGGGAACAAAAAGAAGTCGCCTGGGGCTAGATCTGGTGAGTAAGGCGGATGGTCAAGCAGTTCAAACCGGAATTCGTGGATTTTCGCCATGGTGTGCGACGGCGCGTTGTCTTGGTGAAACAGAATTTTGTTTTTCTGCCAATGCGACCGTTCTTCCACATTTTCTGCCTCCAGCTTGTCAAGTAATGATGCGTAGTATGCTCCCGTAATAGTTTTTCTTTTTTGAAGATAATCGATTAAGATAATTTCATGACTATCCCAAAAAACAGTCATCATCACTTTCCCAGCCGAAAAAAACAGTTTTTGCTTTTTTTGAAGCCGGTTCCCCCTTTGCAGTCCGCTGTTTTGCTTGTATTTTTGTTTCGGACATATAATGGTGTATCCAAGTTTCATCTACAGTAATTAATCGGCGCCAAAACTCGGATTTATTGCGCCTAAACTGCGCCAACAGAACGTTGGAAATGTTCGTTCAAACACCTTTTCTCGTCTAATGTTAGCAAGCACGGCAGCCAACGCACGGACAGCTTTCTCATGCCCAATTCTTGATTTAACATGTGACAAACGCGTTCTTTGGAGCATAGTCTTTGCTATCTCTCTCACTTTAATTCGACGGTCGTCTAGCACCAATTGTTGAACTTTAGCGATGTTATCGTCAGTAGTTGCAATTTTTAGACGTCCCGAACGTTCATCGTCTCCCAAGTCCTTACGGCCACGTTTAAATTCAGCTGCCCAAAATTTCACTGTGATAAATGATGCTGCAGAGTTCCCCGTACATAGAGTCCAACTCATCTTTGACTTGTGTAGGTGTATTGCCTTTCAAAAACAAATATTTAATGACAGCTCGATACCCGACACTCGCATCGACTCACTCAAACGACAGTCAACTAACAACTGCGCGTCCAAAATGGCTGAAACTTTGGTGAGTACCTGACAATAGATACACAACTACATTCCCTAGCTTTTATTGATGAGTGCTGCCATTTTCACGTTGAGGTCGGATACTTTTCAGACCGCCCTCGTACGTATCGTATAGTTAAAATACACACATTAATAATATTGCAGTCATCGTAAAGCAAAACATAAAATAAAGACAAGTATTATCTTAAACACCGGTATTGTGTATATGTTGTGCATTGCCCATTTATTTAAATACCACGTCAATAAGAGTAAATAAACTTAACCGGTATCCGTATCTTTTCCTTAAGTCTTATTAATTCAACATTCTGACAATTGTCGTACGTTTCGTAGGTAATATTTTATCATATTTTTTTGTTTTGTGTACATATACATACTTGAAAACTGGGATTAAGTTTGTATGTATGTATGTGTGCATGTATGTATGTATACACCATACAATCACTTGTATAAATTATTCGGACACAGGTATGTTATGTGTTATGTATTCTCTTATATTATAAACGCGTATGTATATTTAAGTAATATAAATATATCCAATTTCTAATAGTTCCTTTTAATCTGAATAACAATTAAAACAATCAAAGATATTTTCAATGAATATAATTTACAGTCATGAAAGTTTTTGTATACCTCACGAATGTAAAAAATCGTCAAACATCCAATTAAATAGAAAATATTTATTTCCGTTTAACAACGATAAAAATTTCTACTTTGCTATGATATAAACAGTTAATGGGCGTTGCCTAGTAACGTACAATAGTGACAACATTTTTCTAAATGTCATATTTGATTTCAATTTGTTTAATATTTTGTACTTTGTAAAGTGTTAGTATCGAAAATGACTTTTGTAATATTAGAGCATTGCAGTGTCATAAAATTTTTAACAACAAGACCATTATTCTAAAACTATTCACTATTTCAATGGGGTTGGGAATCCATTGAAGATTACCCAGCGTCTTTCGAGATCATCAGAATGGATTTATTCTTGTTGAGTGACACACCAAAGGTGACTGTAATAACAGTTAAGAGAATGACGTACGACTATTTGCCAAAAAAAAAGTTTTGCATTACACAAACCTGGACGTGTTTTAGCTAGTTGATAAGGCAGCCAAAGTCCAACCCATCCTTCTTTGAACTAGACCTATTGTTTATTCCAAATTTGACTCTGTTCGAATTGTTTTTATTTAAAAATTTGAAAGAATGGTGGTTCCTTTTACATATATACGGTAGATAAGCCCTTTTACTCTTTTCTTGTTCGTTCGTCGCTTTTTGTTTTCATACGAATGCTTCGTTTATGTTGCTGGCTGATTAAAATATTGTGCATTTGTACATTATATCCATCTGTTAGTCGTTGTGATCAGGTTACTGGGGCTTTTTCCTCTTGAAGCTGAGAAGGACGATGATGTAAATAAGCCTTTAGATAATGATTTGTATACGTAGGTTTACGGTAGGTGTAGGTATGTGTAGGGAGGCGACAGTCTTTCTGATTACTAATACGTCTAGAAAAGGTAGGACGTATCGTGTATCGAAGACCTATACTATAACATTGCGTAAGCCCCTTTCGCTTCTTTGAAGCGTCGGATGAACGTTCACAGTGCCAACTCTACTGACAAGGAATCATTGAAGGGAGTATTGGGGAGAGTATGAGGAAAAAGGCAAAATATCTACTAATTTGGAAAAAAAGAAGAATAAAAACTCCATTCCCGAAAGACCAGCAACTGTAAGAGGAGCCAGCTAGAATCAGGGCCTAACGAAGTATTAAACATTTTTTATTTAATTTTAGGAATTATATTGGTCGTGTTTTTTTGCCATATTAGATACTAGAATAGTTCTTTTAACAGATTTAATATTGTTCCTAAATGGAAGTCAGTATAATCTATCATAATCGAAAGTTTATATTTGATAATCAAGATTAATGGAGGTGTAACTGACTGTATAAACAAGCAGGAGGCATTAGTCCGGAGATCGACAGTTAGAAGTGCATTCCAGGACCTTGGACACAGTAATAACAGTAATATAATAATACGTAACAAGCTGTATATTATGTATGTAATGTTGTCATAAACGTTTACGAAATTGTCCAATTCGGGTTCGTCAACGCGATACGGGTGGCTTCCCCTCCCCGCCTTTTAAGAAAATAAAGAGAATACCAATCAACCACCAACGAGGAAGATTAGAATGACCATTATGGTTTTGCAATGTGATCGAATAATAGTACGCTTACAAGGCGATGGAAATTTGTTTCATTTCTTTATTTTCGTATGATTTGATACAAGTAAAATCTTCGCCAGTACGAAGAATTAAAAACTTTGCACGGTTGAAAGTAGAAATTTGGAAAAATTACACAATTTAATAATTTTTTACGTTTCTACTTTGAGATGTTCAAAATTTTTAATTATTCATTCTTCTTACGTATACCTAATTAGATATTACGTACAGAAAGAAATTTTAAGTAACATGTCATTTAACATGCGATAGTATTGATATTTTATTTCTTCATTAATAAGTATTTTAAAAAACATTCCTTCAGTATTGATATATATGTACACATAATTTACTACCAATGTTTGATGCCACCGTAACACGAATACGTTTAAATTTTATATGGCATTTTTAAATACATCAAATATTGGGTTGGCAACTAAGTACTTTCGGTTTTGTAGTATAAAATAAAACACTTTCTTTTAAACAAAGAATAGTTTTTAATCAATTATATATTTTCCATTTTGCTCAATGACCTTTTGCCATCTTTCTTTCAGCTGCATGATTCCGCGCTCATAAAATTGCTGGTCCTTATCAGCAAAAAACTGAACCAGGTGCCAGTGAAGGTCATCGTCATTTGTGAAAGTTTTATCATTCAAAGAATTCTGCAAACTTCGAAATAAATGGTAATCAGATGGAGCTAGATCAGGGCTGTATGGGGGATGTGGCATCACTTCCCAGCCAAGCTCCAATAGTTTCCCACGAGTTGCCAAAGATGTGTGAGGCCTTGCATTATCTTGGTGGAAAACTAAACCTTTCCGATTTGACAATTCTGGCCGTTTTTTTTCGATTGCTTCATCCAGTTTTACTAATTGTTGACAGTAAACATCAGAATTGATCGTTTGATTCTTTGGAAGCAGCTCAAAAAACACAACACCTTTGTAATCCCACTAAACTGATAGCATGATTTTTTTGGATGCAATTCAGCTTTCGATGTGGTTTGAGCTGGTTTATTGTGTTTGCTCCATAATCGTTTTCGAACTATGTTACTGTACAGAACCCATTTTTCATCACCAGTGATAATTCTTTTTATGAAAGGGTCGGTTTCATTTCGTCTAAGGTGCATATCGCAAAAATGGATTCTTTGTGTTAAATGAATTTCTTTCAATTCGTGAGGTACCCAAATATCAAGCTTCTTAACTAGCCCAAGACATTTTAAGTGTTTTTCAATTTTTGTGTGCGATACATGTAGCCTCTCCGCAACCTCTCGAATAGTTATATGACAATCCTCTTCAATTATGGCTTTGATTTGGTCATCATCAACTTCAGTAGGCCGACCAGAACGTTGCTCATCTTTGAGGGAAAAATCTCCAGAACGGAATTTTTTATACCAATTCTGACACGTGCGCTCTGTTAAGCAATTAGCACCATAAACTTCACATATCTTTTTGTGAGCCGCAGCAGCTTTCTTTCCTTTACGGAAATAAAATAGTAAAATATGTCGAAAATGTTCGTTTCTGCACTCCATTTAAAATTAACCCACAACTAATAGCTTTAATAAAAATCACGCACTACTTGCTTCTGAAGTTACGTTAATGTGACTAGTATCACGCGACAAACGGTAAAGTACACTACTAACATACGTTATACAAAAAATAAAGCAACGCTTTCTATCAGTAAAAACCGAAAGTACTTAGTTGCCAACCCAATATTTACCAATTATCTATATTAATGCATTCAGTCCATGCAAATGCATTCACTCAACTATTATTTTAGTCACCTATTTACAGTGCTCTGATAGAATTTACCAAACATTTAAAAACTGTTAGAATAAAAGATTACTTCAAGAACAAATATTGCTAAATTAAATAGAAAAGTATTTTGAGTAAACTATACTTTGTTATTTCAACAGATTTATGTCTTGAATAAAATGCGAGAGAGAGAGAATGCAGTAGTATTGAAGTTCAGGTCGAAAATATTAACAAACTCGTATTACACACTTCGGACACTATTATTAGTTTATTTTTCAATGATTCATACAAGAGCTCTCTTTCAAGTTTGATATCAACGCGGTGCGATCTACACAGAGCAAAACTTGTGATTTAGATCGTAAATCTTTTTGTGGTAGCAATTGTACACCTGACTTCCGATCGCCGCTCATTACATTAGTTATAATGGCATCGTCCTTGCGAACAAAGTTACATAGTATGTACGTGTGTACATACGTATACACGTACATACTATACTAAACATTTAACTGCAGTGTTTAATTTGGCGGTTATGGGACAATATTCCCACAAAAATAATAGAACGCTTCCATATGTACCTACACAAATAATACATACACTTATTTTAACCATCATAAAATATTGTATTTGCATGTGAGGGCATGTAATTTACTACAATTAAGTTTATTTGTTTGTATTTTCGCTGTCCTCCTTTTTTCATTTTTGTTTTGGTCCAACTTCCGTTTCTAATTATATACATCAGGGTATATGTATGTTGTACGTATATGACATTGAAACTAATGAACTGATCAAACTGCTGATGAGAATGTACCGCCTCAAATAACGACGGTTATTATTGTTATTAAATATTGCTATACGCGCAGACCTTGAATTTATTAACGCTGAAGCTGAGGCAAAATTTCAGCTACACAGAAAGCGAAGAAAATTTTTAATTTATTTTTCTACGGGATGTACAATATTGACGATTCAAAAAAGTCTGTTTTAAATAAAATTGTATTTAAAATTAGCTGAACGCCTGTGGTTGAGAAATACGTAATTTAAATTTTTTTTTTGGAAATTATTTTATGATCTAAATATGTATTTAAGATTATATATATGAATATACAGTATGTTTTTTTACTAAAAAGTTGTATACACTTACGTGCAAAAGCATTCGTCCACTGCGTTTCTCTGGTATTTAAGGTTAATAACAAAATTCCGTTTGATGCAAACATCATAAGACACCAAAATATCGAGCTTATTGACGTATTCAAGCTTGAACAAAATAATTATTAGGTGCGCAACTAAGTTCTTGCTTTTTGTTTGATGAAAATGCAACTTTATTGTGAAAAAATGTCTACAAATGAATCATTCAAAATATTGCCCATCGCTAGCGACGACTTTTTCCCATCTTTCCGGCAGAGCTCAGATACCGTCACGGTAGAAGTGTTCGTCTTTTGAGGCTATCCACGAATCAAGCCATTTTGAGATGTCTTCATATGAGCGGAACTGCTGATTAGCCAGACCATGTGCCATCGAACGGAACAAGTAATAATCGGACGGCGCAATATCTGGGGAATATGGCGGTTGGGGTAGGACCTCCCATTTGAGCGTTTCTAAGTAGGTTTTAACGGGTTTGGCAACGTGAGGCCGAGCGTTGTCATGCTGCTGAATCACTTTTTGATGTGTGATGGTTTCGTTCGGTTTCAACAGCTCATAATAAATAACACCGCCCTGGTCCCACCAAGTACACAGCAAAACCTTCGCAGCGTGAATATTCGGCCGAACCGACGACGTAGAAAGCCCATGATTTTGTTCTCTTTGGGTTGCTGTAATAAATCCATTTTTCATCACCTGTAAGGATGCGATGAAGAAAACCCTTCCTTTTTTGTCGCTGGAGCAGTTATTCACCGGCGAAAAAAAGACGCTCAACGTCTCTTGGCTTCAAATCATAAGTATCCCAAGTTCCTTGTTTTTGAATCATTCCCAACGCATGCAATCGCTGGGAAATGGCTTGGCGGGTAACTCCTCATGCTAAAGCAAGCTCTTTTTGCGTTTGGCACGTATCCTTATCGAGCAATGTCTCCAATTCAGCGTCTTCGAAGGTTTTTGGTCTTTCTTCACGCGAACGGTCGTCAACATTGAAATCACCTTCTTTGAAGCGACGGAATCAATCACGGCACGTTGTTTCACTTAGAGCAGCATCTTCGTAAACTTTTTGGAATTCTCGATGCGCTTCAGCTGCCGTTTTCTTCGAATGAAAGAAGAAAAGCAACAGTTCCTGCAAATGACGATTATTTGGCACAAAATCAGACATTTTCACACAACCAAAAGTATATGACGCAAAAACAAAATCACTAATATGTCAAAGCGGTTTGTTTACCATACGTCTAAGCTTGGTTCATGACGTTTTGGTTACGTCACAATCGACCAGCACTTACTACTGGAGCCATTTCTTGAAAAACAGCGAGAATTTCGTTGCGCACCTAATATTTAAATAATTTAAAGAATATTCAGTCTCATAAAAGCTACGTATGCTTATGATTCGTATTCACTTGAATATCTCTTTTCTGTTCACGTCTTCGAACATATTACCTTTTCCCTCCAATCCCATTCCATCGCTGCCAAACTAGTTCTACTACTCACTTGTTCAATTTTTTTTAAAAAATTGAACAAGTGCTATATGGCTTGGCATAAAGGAAAATCAGAATGACTCTAGCGTTTGTAAAAATGGTCCAGTTCCACCAGTTAGAAAAATGCGTAATGGCGTAATGACTTTCCAAACAGTCCAGTAAATTGTGGCTTTCACAATGCATAAGTTGCGATATAATAAATTTAATTCTTACTCTTCGATTTATCTAAAATTATTTCGTTTGATTAATTCAAATATGAATTGAATGAATTAATAAAAAGTACGAAAGGTCATCGTTGCATTCTCTCATCACGCAGTTCGATTTTAATATTTTCTTTTGAATAGAAACGACTGTAAAAGAATGAAGACAAATTTAATTAATTAAATGTCCACAATAGGAATCCTTCGATTATTTTTAAATACTAGAAGTATTGCAGTGGAAACGGTATTGTTAATGGCTTTTAACCCAGCATTGCAGTAACATGTGATTGTAAATTGGCTCGTATATTACTGGCGCAAGACCAAATAACGTTAGTGAATACGATCAATGCAGGTATTATGTATGTACCAGATAGATGCCTTCTCAAACATCTATATTGCATAATTTACCTAAATACCGAACGCTGTTGATGTATAATGTATACACAGAGATAGGTATGTAGGTTCATTAAGATCGATAACTGCACCAACTTTGTCATAATTTTGAAATGTTGCAGCATACTCTACCAGGTATCGTGAGATATATTATTTAAGTTTAAAATTTAGAAGACAAAGGAAATTATATCTATATTATAATATTAAAACACAATTTTTCGCTTAACACGGAAATTACACATAAAATTATACCAGAAATGCTGATTATTCTTCGATTTAATATTATAGCTTTTTCAGGCACGTTTATGCTACTGTTTTGCTTTTATAGTTCTTTTTCTCTCATTATCTTGTATTGGGTTGGCAACTAAGTACTTTCGGTTTTTACTGATAGAGAGTGTTGCTTTATTTTTTGTATAACGTATGTTAGTGCTGTACTTTACCGTTTGTCGCGTGATACTAGTCACATTGACGTAACTTCAGAAGCAAGTAGTGCGTGATTTTTATTAAAGCTATTAGTTGTGGGTTAATTTTAAATGGAGTGCAGAAACGAACATTTTCGACATATTTTACTATTTTATTTCCGTAAAGGAAAGAAAGTTGCTGCGGCTCACAAAAAGATATGTGAAGTTTATGGTGCTAATTGCTTAACAGAGCGCACGTGTCAGAATTGGTATAAAAAATTCCGTTCTGGAGATTTTCCCCTCAAAGATGAGCAACGTTCTCGTCGGCCTACTGAAGTTGATGATGACCAAATCAAAGCCATAATTGAAGAGGATCGTCATATAACTATTCGAGAGGTTACGGAGAGGCTACATGTATCGCACACAAAAATTGAAAAACATTTAAAATGTCTTGGGCTAGTTAAGAAGCTTGATATTTGGGTACCTCACGAATTGAAAGAAATTCATTTAACACAAAGAATCAACTTTTGCGATATGCATCTTAGACGAAATGTAACCGACCCTTTCTTAAAAAGAATCATCAGTGGTGATGAAGAATGGGTCCTGTACAGTAACATAGTTCGAAAACGATTATGGAGCAAACACGATAAACCACCTCAAACCACATCGAAAGCTGAATTGCATCCAAAAAAATCATGCTGTCAGTTTGGTGGGATTACAAAGGTGTTGTGTTTTTTGAGCTGCTTCCAAAGAACCAAACGATCAATTCTGATGTTTACTGTCAACAATTAATAAAACTGGATGAAGCAATCAAAGGAAAACGGCCAGAATTGTCAAATCAGAAAGGTGTAGTTTTCCACCAAGATAGTGGAAGGCCTCACACATCTTTGGCAACTCGTGGGAAACTATTGGAGCTTGGCTGGGAAGTGATGCCACATCCCTCATACAGCCCTGATCTAGCACCATCTGATTACCATTTATTTCGAAGTTTGCAGAATTCTTTGAATGGTAAAACTTTCACAAATGACGATGACCTTCACTCACTTTATTCAGTTTTTTGCTGATAAGGACCAGAAATTTTATGAGCGCGGAATCATGCAGCTGAAAGAAAGATGGAAAAAGGTCATTGAGCAAAATGGAAAATATATAATTGATTAAAAACTATTCTTTGTTTAAAAAAAAGTGTTTTATTTTATACTACAAAACCGATAGTACATAGTTGCCAATCCAATATTATCGTTTCAATAATGGTACCTGCTATCTACGTAGAGCTGCCGAATAAAGCCAGATTATCTGACGAGCTCTGAAATTAAATGAGATAATTGTTGTGGTCATTGCTTTTTCCAATAGGGATTATTTCCATTAGTTATGTTGACATAATGTGGAAGATGTCCGGCGATAACGAAACGACACATTTATTAAAGAAACTATGACGAAAATTCTACTACATTTATTCATAGTAATCTTCTACAATAGGATGGGAAACTTTTGACATTTGTGGACCAAACTTTAATGTGCAAATACGTTCGCGGGCCGCGTTTAAAAGAAGTGCATTTTAAAGTAGTGTTGATAATTTTTAGCGATAGATATCAGACATGAAATAATACGACAATGTTATTATAATACAATTTATGTAAATTGCAAAATGAAATGAAAAAAATAGGTACAACATTATAATTAAACAGTTAAATTTGGAATTTTTACAAACTACGAAAGTTAAATAGCGACACCGAAATCAATGAGACACTTGAGCTTGAATTTGGGAAACTAATCCATCGATATTTGAATTAATTTCACTGATGCAAAGACGGAAAGGATTTTTGCAAATTATCGTCAGTCAGCCTTGTACGATATTTTGATTTATTAACTTTTGCCATTGAAAAGAACTGTTCGCATTTATAAGTACTGCCAAACGCACAAATCAATCTTCTTGCGAATTTTCTAAGCTGCGGAAAATGGTCTTCTTCGAGGTACTTTTTGTCTTCAAATTTAGATTTTCTACAACGTTAATTGGACCGTTGAAGTCGATATTTCCACTTTTTATGATTTTAAATAGCCCTAAAAAATGGCTTAGTGGTCAAAGAATTTCCAACGCTGAAGAAGTGATGTCAGCAGTTAATGGCTATTTTGAAGAGCAAGATAGTTCTGATTATGGAAAGGGTATCGAACGTATCGAATATCGTTGGGAAAAGTGTATAGAGCTGAAAGGAGATTATGTTGAAAAATAAATACATTTCTTTCCAAAATTTTTGTGTTTTCTTTGTTGGGTCGGGTACTTCTGGGACCACCCTCGTACATCGTACTTATTACATTTCTTTCCAGTGACATTTAACTTGAAACTAATAGTACAGTATAAATATTACGAAAACATAAATTATAGCTTCGTCTTCATTATTATGCCATACTAGAGAGACTCTTAATTGTGTTACCTTGAAAATATTGTAAAGTATTTTACTTTGTGTACTTATCAATAATTATTACTTAAAGAATTCATCTAAGAATATCAACTTTAGAGGTAGGCAAGAAGGACTTATTATTATAATTATTCGAAGGCAATTTAAAAATCCACTAATTGTTTTTCGCAATCCATTCACGTACACATGTGGATATGCGTCTCAAATAAATGAAAGAATGCTATTAAAAAGACATTAAATGCCGTTTTATGGGTAAACGTAATCAACTTATGGCATTCACCAATATTTATCCAGCGAACTAACCCCGTCGTAAAATAAAATCGCATTGTCCACGTTGAGTCTCCTTTGTCCCGTAAATGCTTTTGTGGTAAAAAAAGAAAGTGGAACAAATACACTTCTCGCAGGAAAAAAACAGACTGTCCTATATTCTCTTTTTGCGAGAAAACCTTTTCTACTCGAGTCCCAAGAGAGGACTTATCTTTCCTTTGCCATAACTCTGTATTATCTGGCGTCTCCGAGAATGTCTCAAAATTTAACCTAAACCACCTTCGATATTTATTAATTTATCAGTTGTCTGAAATACTATTTCGATTGCAAATTTTATTATGAATAATTTCTTGTTTAATTAAAATTACGTCAATGACTGTATTCTGTATACGTATTCGAAAATTAAGTTTCCATCATTAACGGATAACACAGGGTAACAAAATGAAAAAAAAAATTCGGTGCCGGAAATCTAACATCTGATTTTAGATGTTTTTAATGTGCTGATTCCAAAAATGCCACCTGATTTTTTCTATGAGCTCTAGTTTTTGAGATACAGGTTACAGGTTAATTGATATTTTTTTCTGATAAAGGACGACAAATAAAGAGATAAATATGTACTTAATCGTCAAAATAGAAAATGTCCTTGTTTTTTGTGCCTCTGAGACAGCAAAGATAAAAATGAGCACTGGGTTAAAAAAAATGGCCTTCAAGAGATGTCATGATTGAAGGAAAACAAAACGTGATCAACGAACCTTTGGTTGCAAGAGAAAAAATCTTACTTCCGCCCTTGCATATCAAGCTAGGCTTAATGAAGCAATTTGTGAAGGCTTTAAATCGAGATGGAAATTGTTTTGGGTATTTATCACGTAAATTTCCTGGCATTAGCACGGAAAAACTAAAAGCTGGTATATTTGATGGTCCTCAAATAAGGCAACTTGTTAAAGATCCACAATTCACCACATCAATGAACGAGACTGAATCTAACGCTTGGTGTTCATTTGTTCAAGTAGTACAAAATTTTCTTGGCAATCATAAAGCAGAGATTTACGTAGAATTAGTGGAAACTATGCTTTCAAATTTTAATATTCTCGGCTGTAACATGAGTATAAAAGTTCACTACCTCCACAGCCACCTAGATCGTTTTCCAGAAAACTTAGGTGATTGTAGTGAAGAACAGGGGGAAAGATTCCATCAGGATATTAAAACTATGGAAGATCGTTATCAAGGACGATGGGATAGCCACATGATGGCGGACTACTGCTGGAGCCTTCAGCGAGACTGCCCTAGTAAACTCCATTCTAGAAAGTCGTATGAAAGAAAATTTTTATGTGATTAGTGACTAATGTAATTATGTAAATTAAGTTTTTGCAATAAATACTTAAATCCATGTGTCTTTGTTTTTTTAACTGTCAATAGTAATATTATATATTATAACAGTTATAACGTAAAATATATACACAATTTTTTAAAAAAATCTCAAAAACTAGATCTGATAGACCAAATCTGAGAACTTTTTTACATTCTGCATCCAAAAATTACCCAGGAACAGTTAAAAAATCGCAGGCACCTAAATGTGTGTTGGCCTGTGTAATTAATCACAGTGCCGCACCTAGAACAACGACAAAACCCGCACAGGAACAAAATCCGTACCAAGACTTTGTCTTTGTGCGGATTTTGCCGTGGGTCCAGGTGCGATACTATGATTAATTATGTGCTGATGATGATAACTTAGTTGTCGAAATGCGTATGAAGAATACGTAATAAGGGATTATATTAACCTAAATTGATTTAATCAACCACAATTTTCATTAAAATTTCGTTTTTGTTTATGCTATCAAGTACATACTTTTTCGTCTTGCAATTCTTGGAACTGATGATCCGAGTTAATTAAGATTACGGTTAAAACATTAAGAGACAGAATCCCAAATCAAAAATTACGGAAGCAATGCGAAATACGGGATGTCACAAATTTTATCAAAGTCAAAATGAAAGAATGAAATGCATATGTGGATAGGATGGACAACGATAGACTATCAAAAGTTGACAGAGATACAAAACCATCAGGAAAGTTACGGCCAAGTAGATCTCCGAAGCGATGGGCACAAAATTGACTATTGTTTTCAACAGAATCACCCCGGCGAAACGGACAGGCTATACCTAAAAGAAGAGGAAGAAAAAGAGCTTCTTCTTCATTGGCCGGAGCCGTCACATAAACCTTTTCATTCAAAGTAACTCCAAACAAAGAAGTCAATAGAATTGATATCTGGTGACGTGGCAGGTCTCGATATTGATCCATTACGCCCAATCCACCTATTTGTCAAATACTATTTCACGCAAAGGATAAAACTGATCCTATGAAGAAATGTGTTTACAAATTTCAATGCCCTGAATGTAATAGTGCCTATATTGACCAATCAAAAAGAACATTCAAAATTAGAAAAGAAGAACATCTACCAAGCCTAAGATAACAAAGAAATGATTCTAACTTCAGCAAACATATAATAGATACGAACCATAATATACATACGGATTTTAAACTTGAAATTCTTCACATGTGTAACAAAAGTCTGAAACTAAATTTATTTGAATGCATGGCGATTAATAGGTGTAATAAATTCAATTCTGTTAATCTTCTCAATGAACAATTAGATTTAAACAATTCACCTCTTTTAAATTTATCCTAATTCTTAGCACTCACTGTTTCTATTTTAATCACTTACTCTAATGGTACCTAACAATTTCATTAGTTCTTAATGTTTTCCTGTTATTTATATTTATAGATATTTCGAAGAATTCTCATTTACCGACAAATAATCTTGTACAGCACGACCATCATATCCTTGGACAAAAATCTACTGCGCATCGTAGGCGTGCCGGGTGGTACACTCCGAGTCATCGGTAAGCTGTTTGTGTTCTCAGTGTGCTTATGATCGTTGCGTGGTTAAGTTGTTAAGTTACGGTTAGTCAAAGTGAGTAATTGAGGTCTTGCATTATAATTGGTTATTATTTGTTTTATTTATTATAATTAATAATGTCCAACTTAGGAGGTGGAAAAGGACTGCATTCACAAACCCGTGAAGTCGTGTTTAATGTTTTTAAGTTTTTAAAGACAATTTCAGATAACGAAACAGACATAAGAAATTGTACAAAAAGCGAATTAAAGGAATACGTAGCAAGAGCAACTGGTGTTTCAAGAGCTTCTGTCTATAATATTTTAAAAGAGGGGAACGAATATCAAGCAGAACCAGAACGAAATGAGAAAGAGAACACAGAACAACTACCAGTTTTCAAATCGCCAAAAAAGAAAAGATCGAGGAAATGTTTAGTAATGGATTCAATAGACGACATTGACCTATACCAAATAAAACATATTATTTATAATTTCCACAAGACAAATAATCAGCGGATTACTATTAAAAATTTACTACAAAAACTTAAAGAAGATATAAATTTTCCGGGCGGCCGAGAATCCTTAAGAAAAATTATAAAGAAGCTTGGTTTTAGATTCTGTGCTACACAAAACAATCGCAAGATATTACAAGAAAAACCAGATATCAGAAACATTCGTACAAATTTTTTACGAAAAATAGATGTATATCGACGGCAAAATCGTCCAACTATTTATATATTCATAGCGGCCATACAAAATCGAAAAGTTGGACAGACAAGTCAAGAAATGGGTTATTTTCGACAATCTCCAAGGGCCAGCGTTTAATTATGTTGCACGCTGGAGGTGAGAACCATGGATTTGTAGAAAACGCTTTGTTACTTTTTAAATCCGGAACAAAATCCGGTGATTACCATCACGAAATGAATTTCGAAAATTACCAAAAATGGCTCGTTGAAAAACTAATACCAAATTTACCAAAAAATTCAGTACTAGTTATTGACAATGCTCCATACCACAATGTTCAGATAAATCCAGCGCCTAATTCTAATGCAAACAAGCAAAAAATGTTACACTGGTTGACCGAAAAAGGTATTGCCTGTACATCTGATATGACGAAAGCCCAGTTATATATGTTAATAAAATATAATAAACAACAACACTTACGATATAAAATAGACGCAATTTTGGAGGCACACGGTCATACAACTTTACGATTGCCTCCGTATCACCCTGAACTAAATCCAATCGAAATGATTTGGGCGACTGTGAAAAATTTTGTGGCATCACAAAATGTCACACTTAAATTAGAGGACGCTAAAAGGCTAGCGGAAGAACAATTTAAAAGCATTACAGTAAATGACTGGAACAAACTTTGCACTCACGTGAAGAGAGTCGAAGATGAATATAAACAAAATGAAGTTTTTATGGATGTTCTTACGGAGTCACTAATTATAAACGTGGGTGCTGATACATCTGACAGTGATTTTGGTTTCAGCGATGATTCAGAATAACTTAGTAATCATTGCTTTGTGAATGTGTTTTATTATGTAATTATGTAATCATTTTGAAATAAAGCTATTTGCTTCTAATTACTGGGTATTATTAAAAAAATTTGTAATTACATTATCTACCTAATCATATTAAGATTTACTTTCATAGTACATCCTCAATAGAACACTATTAAATAACACTTAGCAGCCTCATTAATTAATAATTTACATTCCATTTGGACCAGTATAACATATATTAATAAATAAAAATTTTCTAAATTCTTATTCTTGGCGTCGCGTAGTACAAAATAAAACCGCGCCTTTCTGTTGGGAATGTACCTAATCACCGAAGCGAGCGACACACTGGCGACTGAGTACGAGTAATACCGAAAGTGTGCGCAGATTTTTCTAAGGATATGATGGTCTTGCTGTATGTATATTTTACCTCTACCCCTTTCTTGTAATCGGATTTAATTATTGCTTTTCATTTTCCTATATAAAGGAACCTGTATTGTACTTGCTCGGTAATGTCCTAACAGACGAAACTAGTCACAGCTAATATCTAATACAATGTGAAATTTAGACAAGGTGTTTTATTTATTCCTTAATCCCCTTTAATTCATTTGGTGAAGAACGCTGAGAGAAAACTGTAGTATTTCTGTTGTTTTTTTATTATTTTTAGTAGATAAGTATGTGTTTTTTGTTTACATATATTATTTCTAGAGTCCAAATTTAATTGCTTATTTTTTTATATGTATTGGGTTGGCAACTAAGTACTTTCGGTTTTGTAGTATAAAATAAAACACTTGTTTTTTTAAACAAAGAATAGTTTTTAATCAATTATATATTTTCCATTTTGCTCAATGACCTTTTGCCATCTTTCTTTCAGCTGCATGATTCCGCGCTCATAAAATTGCTGGTCCTTATCAGCAAAAAACTGAACCAGGTGCGAGTGAAGGTCATCGTCATTTGTGAAAGTTTTACCATTCAAAGAATTCTGCAAACTTCGAAATAAATGGTAATCACATGGTGCTAGATCAGGGCTGTATGGGGGATGTGGCATCACTTCCCAGCCAAGCTCCAATAGTTGCCAACAAGTTGC
>JAVIWB010006362.1:0-93392 GCA_031893035.1 Dermolepida albohirtum
AAATTAAAGTGCATTTGTTTTACCAATTAGAGCGCCACCTATGTGTCATTGTCACTACATGTCAAACTATCCTCGTATGTTTATTTTCAGGTGTCTATTTACCGTAGACGATTGCGTTTTATTGCTTTAGCTTTGCGTAACAAGCTAAAGAAATATTTTAATATATGTATGAGGAGTTTATTAAGTAGTTTTCCATGAATAATAAAATGCTAAAATATATGAATCAAAATTTTTTAACTTCATATTAAAAAGAAAATACGTAAACAATAATGTTATTGGAATTCTATATGTGAGTAAGTAACTAATAGAGTTGACTTATTCTATTAAGTTAGTGCATTTTTTATTTTTCAATTTTTCATAAATGATTGCAGTATAATTGACAACGACTGTCTAAATATGATGACAGTGTAAATAAATAAATACTTACGTATATTTCGCGTTTCTATTTAATGTTTATTCAATTTCTGATATGATAAAGTTAAGTTTACATAAACTAAAGAATCTCTCTTTCTTCATTTTATGTAAACTTAACTTTATCTAAACTTGGCTTTTACATATGTTATGTACCGAACAAATTAATCTCAAGAGAATTCAATGTAAAATAATAGGATCACCAGACAATTCTTTTAGAAATTAATTTCAAAGCAGTATTACATGATTCTACAGGTATGTCATTAAGAGCGACGCATTTTGTATGTAAAATAAGAAAATGCATTTTTTCCAAAACTGAATAAAACATACAATATTCAAAATACGCTCGCCATTAAAGGAATCCTCCCTGTAATATATGTAATAATCTCAGAAAGTCTTCGAATTTTACGTTTGAGGTAGCAACTACTCATGTAGAATTTTACGATAACATAACTGGCGGGAAATGTGTATCAAATTTTATCTAAGTATGATCAAATTTTGTCAAAAACATTGTATATATCAAAAAAATTTTAGACACAATTTTGTTTGCGTACTCGACTGGCACCATTGAAGAATATCATAATCTTACTTGAATCCAAAAGCGATGGCCTAATTAAATCAAGTGTGTCATGAATTTTTAATTGAACTTATTAAATTCTACGTAAAAATATCTCCCAGATGCTATTTTTGGTTTTTGTTTTACCTTCAGATTGTAAACTTCGCAATTCTCGATTTTTTTTAACATTTAAAAAAATTGACTACAAACGACAAATCTGAAAATGCTTTCAAATATTCTTCGAATTTCTGGGCAACTTTCATTTAAACAATTATGTATGTTCAATGCTATGAAAATTACCCATATTCGAAAATAGAATATTTTGAGAAAATGTATAAACTAAGTGCAAATACTTTAATAACTTTTAAACAGTATTCATAAAGATTACATCATTTTTCTAAATATAAAAGTCTATTTATTTGTTAATTTCATTTATTGATATTTAAATATTTGTATTCTATATAAGTACATAAGTATGTACATGCAATTACGTACACATACATATAATCATGATCTTCTGTATTTTAGCGATAACCTTGATAGTCAGCCATGACTGTCAAATTTATTGTTTTAAATCTGTCTTCTAATTACTAATTTATTACAGAAATTAATTTCAAATACGCAATAGAGGAAATTAACTTTACACTGATCGTACCAGAAAATATTATCAATATCCATCGGAATGTTATATACTTCACTTAATATTTTGGTCTCCTGAAATGAATTTCAAACGAGCTACTTATATATGTATATAGACTAATTTCATTGAATCAGAACCACACTCGCGTTCTAAAAAATTTGTAAATTGGAATTCTTTATATTTGAATATATTTTATTTTTTCGATTGTAAATGTATTAATTGTTCAAACATCTATTTTTACAAAACACAATAAATACTTTCATTACTACAGAATCATCCTGTTTCAGGAACTTGACCGCCCTTAATAAGCGAGGTTAATAAAATGTGTATAAATATGTGAATAGTATAGTTTATCTTTGTATATCTTTGTGTTGGGAAGTATTTCAAGTATTTCAATAATATTCCTGATAACTCCAGTCATAGTTTGAATTTGTGAGTGAAATTTTGAATTTCGAATTTCATTCGACTTGGAGGAAACAAAAGATATTAACAGGGAGGAAAAAATTGAAATAGGGACGTTGTTAGAAAAAGGCCCGTATTCGCATCTATCGGATTACTGCATTAATTAAGAAAAATTTGCCGTCAATATCCAGTGGTCGTAGTTGCTATCATGGTGTTCATAAACCGACGTGAAGGATTATCGATGTGCGAGAGTAGCCCCAGAAATGCACGACCTGACGTATAGATGGTGGTTGTTGTCTGAAAAGAATGGTAGACTATGGTAGAAAGTATCTCCTTATAAAGCTTAAATTGGAATTTCGACGACCCTACACTGTATAGTATTTGCTCGGCATCCATCAATAGTGAGCGCTCGCAGTGAATTTGTAAACATGGAAAAAATTGGTTATTGTTATGTGCGCTTAGGACAGTAAAATATTGAGTTGCAGAGTTTAAACGAGGTCATACGAGCTGCCAAGATGAAATGGTATAAGATGATTGTCGACTAAAATTGCAAGAACGAGCAGACATAGTAGACATTTCATAAACTGCTGTACATATTGACTGCAAATTTGGACATGAAAAGGCTGTGCCCATATTGGGTGCTGCGATTACTCGGAATTGAACAAAAACAGCATCGTGAGGATGTTTAAATCGAATACTCGGCGAAGCAATAAAGCCGAATTTTTGTATCGATTCATAACCATGAATGAAACATGGGTCCATCACTTCACACCCGAGACGAAGAAACAGTCAAATAATGAACTGAAAAGAGAGAATCGGCTCCAAAGAAGGCAAAACAATCCCATCTGCAAGCAAGGTCATGGTCTCAGTTTTTGAGATGCGCGTAAGATAGTTTTCATCGATTACCCCCAGAAATGAAAAACAATCAACGCCGAGTATTATACGAATTTATTGGAGCATTTGAGTGATGGAATCAAGAAAAACCGGCTGTATTTGACGAAAAAAGACATTTTTTCATCAATACAATGCATTAGTTCACACATCTGCCATCACGATGGTCAAAATCAATGAGTTAATGTTTGAATTGCTTTCTCATGCACACTATTTGCCAGATTTAGCCCCCTCGAATTTTTTTTCCAAACTAGAAAAAGTGATTCCCACTATAAACAAGGTATTGAATAATTAATTAATAGGAGACTATGTAGAGAAACAAAGATATTTTTTTCCAAACTAGTTGTGTTTCCTTTGCTAAGTCGAATGTTTCTAGGACTATCCTCGTATTATAAAGACAGCATTCAAAAATCAACAAGCATCAACTAGAGAGCTGCTAGATAAACTACAACATAATACACATTCCAATCACGATTATATAATGTAAGAATCAAATGTCGCAAAACAATTAAGACACCCAAACTGACGACAAAAAATGAAGATAATATATTTGCGGTGGGCAAAATTGAAGGCAAAATTTATGGTTGAAGATTAGTAACTAAAAAAAAACCAAGCTTTGCTATTAATTAATCATTTCAGTATACTAATAAATTCAATTTTTGCTAATCTCATTCTTTTTGTGTAGACCCAATGAACATTAGTCATAGCTGTGCAAAAAAAAATTAAACGTTCATCAAGCATCATGATTTTATTGCAACAGCAATGAGTAATTTTGTATTTTGTAGGAAGGACAAATGAATCAAATACAATATAAAAGAGTTTTCGAAACTGTACTTTTCCCCTTTCTGGATTTGCTGCAAGAAGGAAAAACCATATACGTTCATGTCAGATAGGACACCACACCATGCAGCGAAATCGATTCTGAATTTATACATTAGAGCAGGTATGGGCAACCTTTGACGTGTGTGGGCCAAACTTTAATGTGCAAATACGTTCGCGGGTCGCGTTTAAAAGTAGTGCATTTTAAAGTTGTGTTTTAAAATAGTGTTCATAATTTTCAGCGATAGATATCAGACATGAAATAATACGACAATGTCTAGCGAGCCGGATCAAATCTTACAGCGGGCCGGATCCGGTCCGCGGGCCGGTGGTTGCTCACCTATGCATTAGAGCATGCCTGTTTTGCCCTGACCCAAAAACTCGCCAGATTTAATCCCCATAAAATTTATAGAGATGACGTAAGCCAACAATAGCACTTGTAAAAAAAACTTGGAATTTGCAAGAGGCCGCAAAACTACAAAAAATGGTAAGACCTTATATAATATTTACATATCAGAAAGAATTAAACTATTATCAAAGACAGACGTGGTTTGAAAAAATATTGAATGAAAAATATTTTATATGACATAATAAACATTTTGTATTAAAAATATCTGTATATATTTTTTTCATTTCTAATAGATCTCGAATACATAGTAAACTTAAGTACTTATGTAATATACATATGTATAAATTTGTATAACATATTCATTATTTGATTAATAAATACCTATGCTCTTGCTTTTTCTTTACTGTACAAACTTTTTCTAATAGAAGAAAAAGTCGATACAGCATTGAAATACCTATTGTAATAGGTTTTTAAAATTATTTTGACAATTCGAATACTGCAAGGTAATATATGTATTTCTAGTATTCTTAGATAATTTTCTTAAAATTTAAGTTAATATGTGATTGTGAGTCAAGGACTCAATATTATTACCAAACGTACTGATATGAGAATTTGTGTAAAATATATTTCCCTCTTATGGAAGCTTTCTAATTTACATGATTATTAAAACGACATGCATCAATTATATGCAGCGTTTATAACATGTCATACAAATGCCATTCATACTCGGAAAATTGAAAATATAATTGCTACAAATACTGACATTTTCTATAGATCTTAGAGTACTTCAATGAATCTCAGTTTGTTATATGTGGCACTAAAATAACAAAATCGAATGCAAATTTCTGTAGACGCAAAAAAGATCAAATGTTCAACCTTTGTCTTGTAGCAGAAAGCATTGATATATTGTACAAGTTTGCAACAAATTTAGTCCACAGTACACCTTTTCGAAAAGTCATTCCTAATCAAATAACTCCAATTTTATACAAAGTTTTAACGCAACTGCATGATATGTATTTCACATACATGTTATATTGTGATATGAAGTTGTAATTTCACATTGTAAATGTTGAAACTATTATTTCAAATAAAAAATTTGTTATCGATAATAATGTCATCTTTACCTAATACACCTGTAAGGCGTAATTGAACAATAGTCTGATTAAATCAATAGTCTAATTGAATCACTATTAAAAATTGCGTTCCACTATTAGAATTAACTAAAACCTTAATTGGATATTTATCACCTCACTATCGTTATTAGTGGTAATGCTATCAGTGAATGAACTCAAACATAATTTTAAAAATCGACAATCTGGTGCCGGTAAATACTTGAAGTCAACTTGAATTATTATAAGTAGTGTCTAAACGATTTGAATAATTGGAATTATAAATATAAGCTTATTGGTAAATGTACATTTGTACCCTATATTCGGGAGGCTATCTTTCACTTTTAAAGTAAATATTAAAAATGCAGAACAATTAATTGTAGATGAATTGGAAGAATTATTAAATAAGCAGAACATACCAAACCTGAGTTCAGAGACTCATTCTTCTCAAATGGAAAAGACACTTCGCTATGGAATTATTTCGATGATAAATTAATTGAAATATGAAGTAAAGAAATTGACCAGTCGAGCGTTGGAAATATGAATATAATATTTTTAGCATAACTCGCCAAATAAGTTAACTACTGCAGTGTTAAAATTTATCATTATTTTATGATTGACATTAGCGTGCCAATATTTGTGACAGTTTATTCGTGTTATTAATTTTGTTTCTGATTTTCGGATAACTATTATCTACATAATATAAAGCATACAGTGGCATACAGGATGAAAATAATTCATGTTTATATTCAATCGAGTTTTATTACACGGTTGTGCCGTTAAGTACATTTCAACAACGTGTTGCTGAAAATGTTTTTGATTTAGGAAGTGTTTGTAAAGGAAAATCTCCAAGTAGATCTAAAACTATAACCGCAACGAGACTAAATTAACTCTCCAAAGACTATTTCAGCAAACAGGTACACTTTACTTTTTTTTGGTAGGATTATTATATAAAAGTTGTTATGTAACAGTACGGAAACAATACACTTTCAGCAGCGTCTTGCACAAGGTATTAATATACGAGTACAATATTGTCAATGGTTTTTTAATACTACTAACAACGATAATGCTTTGAACAAGACCTTTTTCTCGGAACTTAATCTTACTTTTCTGGCTATTTGAATTTGGTCGACAGATGTCTGCAATCTCTCAAGACAACTTATTAGTTCTATTTTTTTAATGAAATAATTACTGCTGTGAGGTGCAAAGAAGTAATCTTGGATCCCTTATTTAAAAGAAGAGTTTGTTACACTACAAATATTTAGAAAATTTCTTTTTACAAAGATTAATATGAAACAGGAAACAGGAGAAGTATCTGAGAATAATGGAAAGAAAAATATTGAGAGTGATACTGGGACCAGTGAAAATAGGAGATACTGAATATAGAAGAAGAACTAATCACGAGCTTTCACAGGAAATAAGAGGGGACATTAAACAACAGAGAGCTAAATGGTTAGAACATGTATAGAGAGCGGGACCAAACACAGTGATATATGAGGTTATGGAATCGAGTCTGAGAAGAAGGAGGAGAGGGAGACCGAGGAGTACGTGGAAGCGAGAAGTGGAGGAGGATCTGGGAAGGACTGGAACCAGTAACTGGAGGCAGAAAGTTTGAAATAGAGAACAATGGAGAGAAGTCTGTGAAAAGATATAGGCTGGAAAAGGGGGGTGATCTCCCCAACATAAAACAGATCTAGAGAACCGAAAGGTAGCTTAACTCCTTCAGGAGTTTTACGCCATGATAATAATATGTAGTGGAAGATGATCCTCTAGATAATCTGATCTAATTCCGTTAGAGTTGTAGAAAATTATTTTGATCTCTTAAAATCACTTCCAACAACTTATAATTATTAATAGTTGTGCTATAAGAAAATTCGCATGTATTTAGTAAATCTTCTATTTAAGTTTGTTAATTTCATTTATCTTAAACATTTCACACTATTACCAACTTTAATTAAAACCAATTATAAGTAGTAATTTAATTTTAATTATTTTTTCTATAATGTGCATCACAATAGGATGCACATAAGTAATACTATTGATAAATCCTAAGCAGATGTGAAATTAAAACATTTTAGTACCACCTTTTTGCAGGTGTACCAGTGATTTTGCCATTTTTGATCGCGCTCTACATCTCATTTCACTTAAAATATATTGGTATTCCAACTATTATATATACGAGGGTAGTTTGACAAGTAGTGAGAATGGAAAAGAAAAACGAATTTTTTAAATACAAAATAATTTTTATTTTTCAATATATTCTCCTAAAAGAGCAATACATTTATTCCAACGGTGCTCCAATGCCCTTATGCCATCTCAAAAATGCGATTCCGGAAGGCTTGCAAAATACTCATTTACGAAGATAATAAGCTCGTCGTTAGACGAAAATTTCTTTCCACCTAGTGCCGTTTTCAATTTTGGAAAAAGGTGGAAGACGGAAGGGGCGAAATCCGGCGAATAAGGCGCATGCGGTACTAATTGGAAATGCGACTCGTGGATTTTGGACATCGCAACTGTGCTGGTATGCGAGGGAGCGTTGTCTTAGTGAAACAGAATCTTTTCCTTTGCCATTCCTGGTCGTTTAGCACTAATCTCAACATTTAATTTTTGTAGAAGTTTGCATAGTATTGTTCGTTTATTGTGGCACCTTTCTGAAGGTAATCAATGAGCAAAATGCCCTTTGAATCCCAAAAAATTGATGCCATCACCTTGTTTGCCGATAAAGTGGTTTTCGCTTTCTTTGGAGGTGCAGAACCACGTTCTAACCATTGTTTCGACTGTTGTTTAGTTTCGGGTGTACTGTAGTGTATCCAAGTTTCATCGGAAGCAACAAATCGTCTACAAAAATCAACCGGATTTCGCTTATAAAGGTCCAAAGACTCATTGGAAATGCGCAAACGAGTGAACTTTTGATCAGTCGTAAGCAATCGCGGCACCTGTCTTGCCGAAAGCTTGGAAAGGCCCAATTCTTTCGTTAAAATGTAGTGTACGCGTTCTGTTGAAATGTTTACCATGTCTGCTATCTCTCTCACTTTGAGTCGTCGATCTTGCGTAATAATATTATGGATTTTTATAATCATTTCCTTAGAAATCACGATTTTGGGTGCTCCAGAGAGCGCTTCATCAACACAGTTTGTTCTACCACGTTTAAATTCATTTACCCATCTACTTATTGTGGCGGATGATGGAGCAGATTCACTTAATGTTTCCCGTAACTCATCTTTTACTTCGGTAGCTTTCATACCCTTAATTACGAAGTATTTAATCACCGCACGATACTATGCTTTTTCCATTTTAACAAAACGACGTGTTGCTCCTTTTTCAATCAGCTGTCAAAAATAAACTAATCAACCGATTTATCTAAATATCGGAATATAAACATATAAATAGGCAACCTAAATTACATTGCATTTGTTTTACCAATTAGAATGCCACCTATGTGTCATTCTCACTACTTGTCAAACTATCCTCGTATATATTGTATATGTTTACATCATCAGACCAATTATTTTCTAAAGCTGCTGCAGTTGTTGCTGTCGGCAAAAAAAGCAAATTATATTGTATTTTTAAATGTTATTAACGAATTTGTTACTGTAAATGATTAATTAAATATAAGGTAATTAAAATTACTATTTTAATAATTACAATTAGTTTGTGCATTTTAGAAGAGAATACTACTCTTGTTTTCGTTTTATTGCAATGTACTTATTATTGCAGTGAATTAAAATTACTTCTCCGATACATCAACAAATTTAATTTCTAAACGGTTAGAAAAAAAATAAGCAAGGTAAATCTTATTACTTTTACTGCATGAAAGCGAGTAATTTAATTGTACGTAGGTGGCTTTAAAAATTTTGCGAATGATACAGAAAAATACAATTATGTTAACCAATTTTTTTTTTATTGTTTTCATTTCTGCATTCGATGGAACTAATACTCAAAACATTGAACCCATTGTTCTTTAGTCACCTCAGATACGAAGTTTTCGCAGACTTCTACAGTCGCTTCCAAAATTAAATTCAATATGTGCATTTTGTTTTTTATGTATGGGAATAAAAGGTGCCAGGTCGGGATTATAAGGCGGACGAGTCATCAATTCCGTTCGTGAAATAGCTAAAAACTCTGATGTTTAAGATGCGTCGTGTGATGATGCTTTGCCTTGATGCAGAATGATTCGTCGTTTTTAGTGCACGTTTTGGAACACAGTTTGCAAAAAATGATTTTATATCATTCAGCATTGCCTGTGTAACGATACTCTAGCGGAATAGTTACAAGATAACCGGTGCGTCCAAAAAAAGAAGCCACTATTTTCTTGCCAGAGCTTCGCCCGCTTCTCACTTTCGTGGGTTTCTCCTTGTCTTTAAAGACCCATTGAATAGATTGTCACTTGCTTTCTGGCTCGTAACAATAAATCCAATATCATCACCTGTAACAATGTCGTACACTGATTTTGCTCGACTTCGGTAGAATTTTTAAAGCATTTTTTTGCACCAATCCATACATGTTATTCTTGAGCTTCCATTAAATTGTGTGGTATCCATCGAGCGCAAAGCTTTCTGACGGCAAGATGATTATGCAGGATAATTCTCTGATTTGGATCATGATGATGCCCGAATATCTCTGTATGTGCAGTGGTTGTCTGTCTTTATCATATTTTACGATGCGTCGATATTATCTGGAGTGACTGCAGTGGCTGGTCGTCCCTCACGATACTCGTATTTGAGCAAAACACGTCCACGTTGGAACTCGTTAAACAATCGTTCGACAGTCGATATGGATGGTGTTTCATCTCCAGGCAATCGTTTGATTTTTTGCGAACACTCTTGTCGACAAAAGTATTGCCAGCAGCTTCATCTTACTGGAAGTGGCTGAACTACAAAACTTTTAAAGCAATCTACGTATAAATAGCTATATCCTGTATTATTTTGATGTAACGTAGCTTTCACCATCAAATGCACATATTAGGTAGGTAATCGTAATGAATTATTCCTAGAATTGGGCATTATGAAATATTAAAACCAGCGAAGTCAATGAAATAGCAATTCCCATGAACGGATTTAGCCAAGATAAGCGCATATTTTAATATAATTTTTTGTGTACTCAACGCATGGGAATTACTATATTCTTCAGGTGCATCTTTATAATATTTAGAGATCTTTTAAGGCTAACGTACATATCAAAGCAATCAAATTTCCAAATATGAGCTCTTTACTTTTATTACATCCTTGGTAATTTGGTTGCATAACATACATCGACATGAACAATATAACTTCGGAAAATATTTTTTTAATCAAAAGCTGCATTTAAAAACCTACTATAGTACTAACATATTACTATAATGTCTAGCCATTTTCATTTACGGGAAAAACAATTTCTACAATTAAGTTTAGATATTACAGTGAAAACAGTAAACACCATTTTACATTAATCGTTTCACTTTGCGTTTTGTATTTCCAAACAAGAAAATACTTGCAATTTTTGGCAATGCATACCAATAAATATTAACGAAAGATTAGCCATCAGTCAACTTTACTGACACATCGACAATTTATACCAGTAATATTTAAAAATACGAACGCATAATTATTATTTAATAAAAGCAATGCAGAACTGGAAGAATAATATTTTAAATACTGATAACGTGTTGTGTTTTCGAAAATATTGTAGTGTATTATATGAAAATATATATTAAGTGTAAATAAGTATTGATGTTTGATTTCACCATTACGAGTTTTTATAAGAACTTTGATACGTTTGGCAAATTCGAAAATATTGTTCGATATGCTTTCTCTGAGCTATATTCTACCATATATTTATAATTGCTGCATTGAATTCTTGTTTTTATTTATATTCGTGTTCACTTATTCTTTTCTTTTCTTTCTTCTTACCATGCTCTGCTTAAAGTTGCGGTACGGCATGATGCGTTGTCATGCTAGAATACGATTCTCCATCAAGCATTCCATTCTATTGTGTGATATAGAACTCATTCTAACATGGTGGTACATGTGTTAGAATTCATTTTATTAGCGAGTATTAACATTTCACTCCCGAATCTGATTTACATTTTTCGTCAAGTCTCTGACGTATGTACATTTATAGTGTCAGGAGTGCCTAAGATTTAAACAAGTTATATCAAAAATTTGTATTGGCAATTATTATCTTTTTAACGATTCTTTGACCATTTTTGATATACTAATTACGTATATCATCCTTAATACTATGTAATAGTAATATTTCACGTTAGCTCAATCCACTTTTGTCTATGATTGGTATCTATTGTCCACTCTACTCACTTTTTCTTGTTAGCCTCAGGGAACCACGGTTTTCGTTCTTAGTCTTTGCGCTGATAAACCCGCTTACTTGGGTCGCTTACTAAGTGCATTGGATGAAATTGGCACGCCGTACTTTCGTTTTAACAACCGAAATCTTTTGCTGTACAACTATGATTAATTAATGAATAGCGTTGTAACCAATAATCTTTGATAGTTGTTTTACGTTTCGGGGCTCTTTCCAAACATAATCTTATATCCCTTGCTTCACTTTGTAGCATTTTACTGTTGTTTGTACGGCATACCGAAAGCATTTATTTTATCTGATTGCCACTCGCGAAAATCCTTCTGTATGCAATATAATAGTTTGCGGACGTCTAAACTTAGAATGTTATTTCGTTTTCGACGTCTTATTACACACAAAGAGAGATAAAACAAACACCTTTATTTAATAGAATTCGTTTTACAAGCGTTTCCAGCATCCTATTGCACATACAAATAAAATAATTTCTGTTATTTCTGTTTATTTGATGAGCGCTAAGTCTTACTGGATAAGTTCTTTTGTTTTCGGCATCTTGAACACTATCATTATTATTAAATCTGGTATTTTTCCGAGTTAGCAGCAATGAACAAATTAGAAATAGTAAGTACTAAATGTAAAATAGAATAGAAGTTGTTCATCTAGAAAATATCACTCTTCTTCCAACCCCCCCCCCCGCGCCGACGCGTGTTCTTTCAGTAAATATCAGGCAATGATTGTAGTATTAATAATCAATACCGTAATATTGAGAAATCAAAGGGATGCGTTATAATTTTGTCATCGATTGCAACAAAAGGAAGTATATTTACATTCCAATTAGGATAAGTATTTTGCGACGTCGTTCAATACAAAAAAAAAGTAAAATAAAAAGACAATGCGAGGATTGCAACTCACCCCTCCATCTACCCGTTGCCACGCTTAAGAATTCCACCAGACCTGAATCTGCTTCAGGGGTAGGTGATAAAAAGACTGTATTCAAGAAACGCCGCACTATTAAAAGAACCCTCAAACGTCGTCTAATACCGAAGACAGGTCGGTGATCGGCAAAACGAGCATTATTAAAAATCGTAGGTGGCGAAGGAAAGTATAGACGTGATTAACAACACAAAATAAGTCTCGATTAGTTTATCATAAAAAAATTCACAAAAATTAGGTATATGTTGAAGTAAAATTTAATAAACAGAGAAGAAAGAAAACCTAATAATGGCAGTTAGTTCCGCAAACAAGTAAATAAATAGTTACAAGTCAAGTCTAACTTTAAACGTAATATACAATATTGATAAAATAACTTTAGGAAAAGAAATATTATAAGAGTATATACATATGTAATTATAAATATATAAATTAAATAACATTGAACTTTAAAATTATAATGCAAGATTAATAGTTAAATTTATTAAGATAACAAAAAAAAATTGAGATCAAAAGAATTAGGTTTTCAAAAGTATCCTCAAACTGAATTGCTTACATTTGTTGAGGGGAAAAGAGAAACTAGTTTAATTAAATCAACGTACTATGGGGGATTTTCCTAAGGAGTTTTCAAGCGTATGAAAAAAAATTACAAGAAGTATTAATCGTAATTAATCTGCCTGACCTTATAGCTTCGCACTGTGGAGCTCGAAGGTAAACTTAAAAACCACCTAAATAATTAGAACAAACTCAACAGAAATTAATACTCGTCAATGGAAGTAAATGAAAAATATCTTATCTAGTGGACAATAGTTTTTCAAATATAAAACGGCACATCCCCGTAAAAACAAGAATGAAATTATTTCAATCCTCACGATCAGTTAAGAAATTAAATTCTTATTAGTAATATCATAATTTGGTCCTAAAGTAGTAGAGAGCTTATTACTACATATTATCACAAAAAAACCAAACGCCTCCAACAATGTGATATTATTAAAAAACACCCTTCGCGGTGCGAACCAAAGATAAGTGTCGCATTAATCGCAATTTTTCCCGAACATTCCCCCTTATAAAAAGTGTACAATAGAAGAAATGTGAGCGTGACATCGCCTACGCGGTACGATCAAAAAAATGTCTGACCAAATGAGGCTTTTACGAATTTCCAAATAATCAACACTAACGGGAAATTAATTAGGAGACAATAAAAAATATTAGAGACAACAAAATAAAAATTAAGATGCAGACTAAAGCTATCAAAATTAATAACTATAAAGAAAATATATCAATATAAAACTAAATTTAATTAAGGAGGTACGGGCACATAATACGAGGGTTGTCTTAAATTTTGCATAGTAGTATATAGAGGGCGCCACTAATCAAATGTCGGTACTAAAAATTAACCTCCATATTTAGTTAACCTAAATCCATAGTTGTAGCTAAAAGTTGACAAGTTAGTTGAAAAATGGATTTAAACCCAGAGCATGTTCGCGGAATAATTTTTTATAATTTTCGAAAACAATTATCTCAACAAGAATGCCTCGCCGAGTTAGTTTCGGTTTTCGATAATGAAGCATTACATTATACAATTACTCGTTGGTATGGAGAATTCAAACGAGGACGGATTAGTCTTAGCGACGATCCAAGAGCAGGTTCTCCAAAAATGGCAGTTACTAACGAAAATGTCAACGATGTGTGCCAGTTCGTCAACAATGATCGACATGTGACATGTCGCCAGATTGAAACATTATTGGGGATTTCAAAAACCTCCATTAAAAAAATTGTGTCTAAAAAAATTAGTTTCCTGTTGAATACCGGTTCTGTTGACCGAAGAACAGAAAGCAGCTGGGGTGAATTGGTGTCAAAAAACTCTAGATCGCTTCAACGCCGGAAACTCTAAAAACGTGTACAAGATTGTCAGTGGTGATGAATCTTGGATTTACTCATACGAACCAGAAAATAAATTTCAATCGTCTGTTTGAGTGTCCCAAGGTGAAGAAAATAAACGCTAGTCGCCTGTTTGGGAGTTCCAAGGTGAAGAAATGCAGACAAAAGTCATCCGTTCTCGAAATGTCTCTAATAAGATGGTCGCAACATTTGTCTCGAAAGTAGATCATGTAGCAATAATTTCTCTAAAAGATCAAAGAACTGTTACTGCCGATTGGTATACAACCATTTGTTTGCTGCAAGTCATCGCTGAGCTTCGAAAAACCAACCCCGAACGACGAATCATCCTCCACTAACGCAATGCACGATCGCACACAACGCGCAAAGGTTCCAGTTACTAGAAGGAGCAGTCGTTTCCTTCGAAAACGCAATTTTGATGGTACCAACAAACGAGTGCAACAACTGCGTCCAGAGCTGGTTCGAACGCATACAAAAGTGTATTAATCTCATGGGGAATACTTCGAAAAACAATAAGGTCTTTAAAAGTTATCTACTGTTTTATTTCAGTTTCATATGCAAAACTTAAAAAATAACCCATGCAATTTATTTAATATAAAGAGTATAATAACATTCATTATTTGTAGTCTGGAAAAGCATTTACTAATCATGGGAATTTTAAAGTTTTCGAAAAGTATTTGCGGCATCTATTATAGTCACGTTTCTTGCATATCTAGATACTTTTTAATTAGATATTTTATTACAATTCATAAAATGTTAAATACAGAAAAATACATACATATTTAATTAACACAATAGTATAAAGAATTTATTTGAGTATCTGGTCGTGCCAGACGTTAGTACCGTTTCCAACCCGGAAATCAAGATGAAAAACAATAATATATTTAAGTAGTTTTGATGTTTATGTTTATGCGCTTGATGAAATAAATCATTACATCTTTTTGTTAGTGATAATTACGTAGACATAGAATTTATCAGATAGTACGTTTCGTAAAAAAAATAATTAAACTACATTTCTTCTAAAGTACGTATGTCATACATCAATCATATAAAGATAATATTCTCTAGGAATCTAAAAACAATATTTATTTAAGAATACAAATGATAAAGAATATATATCAAAGATGGACAAAATTAAGTATTAAAAAAACATTGAATATACGTTATGATAAAAATATTTGCATTGCGTTGGTCAAATCTTGCAGTCCTTTTTGATTTGCATGATAGTAAGGTAAATCTTGGCAACGCTTAATCCATTGAGAAATGTTTGGATGTTCTTCGTTATCATATGATATTAAAATATTCAGAGACGTTATGGTTGTAATTAAATGAAAATCGGCGATTGTAACTTGTGAACCTGCTACCCAATCTTTATTTTTTAGACAAATTTCTAAAATGTTATATACTTCCTTTGCCTGCTCCCTCTTTTCATCTGGGATGATTTTATTTCCACGCTTTATTGGTATCTAAAATCAATTCCAAAACTACTTTACAAATTTTCCCCATTCATTGTTTCTATTACTTAAACTTACAACTATGCTACGAAGTAAACGAAATGCAGTTCCTTCGTCAAAAAACAACATCTGATTTACGCGACACCTTTCTTCCGGATCCTTAGGATACAACGAATCATTTTTACCATACTTTTCTGTCAAATATATGTTAATAGCATGACTGTTTGCTATTATGAAACCTTCATCATCCAACGTAGGAATGGTATGTGCAGGATTTATCTAAAAGACGAAATTAATATTATTTTTAATATACTAAATATTGACAATTAATGCAGAAAATAAAATTGTATACAAAATAAATTCGAATAATTGTTAATCTTGTATGTAGACTTCCGCGGTCGTGGTCCATGCTATCTGCTTCTGGGCTTCCGGGCTGGGACCGCGTTACTTGTATATCTACCGACGTTTCTTACCCATTTGTATATGACATCTTCAGGGCTAAACTCACTCACTTGAGTCCTGAATTAATATGTAACTATATATAACCTTCTGCTACTATTGATTTTGTGTTGCCATTTAAGTTTCAGCAATTTCTTAAATAAATTTCATCGATATATCGTTTTCGTTGTTTACTAAATACAAAAGTCAATTTTATTTATACATAACAGTTAAAATGTGATTAAAAGATTCTATTAAATTCTTTACATATACATATGTGTTTGTCTCAGACATGGTTGCTATATATGTATAACTGCCTCGCCGACTCGGAAAAAAGTTTTGTGGCTCACATCTTATTTTGAAAGAGTATTATTTGTTCTAAACGCTCTTTGCAATTTTTTTTTAATATTCAGTCAATTTAAAGCTCGGAGGTTCAATGTAAGTAATTACTAGAGCGGCGACGAAAGTGGCAATACCATAGGCGGTACGGTAGAACGGGCAATTGGTGCGCAGTGAATGAGATCATTCACATCAAATACGGTTCACGGTTAGTGTTTATAATAACTTCACACAAACATGTCGCGAAAGTCTGTGCCGTTTGCTACGTCGGTTAGAAAATACATAGCAGAATTTCCCGATTTAAAGTATGATGGATGTGCAGTATTGTGTTTGGTTTGTAATAAGCGACTTATAATACGGAAGAAAGACAATTGTAAAAAACATGTGAACAGTGCAATACATAAACTGAACAAAAGAAATGAAATACCTTATGCAACATTCCTTTATGATTTTTTATTTATGTTGACTGCATTAATTTGCCGCTTCGTTTAATCAGCAAACGCCCCTTTCAAGTGTTCTGGAATAAATATCTGCCAAATTATAAATTACCTGCAAGAAGAACTTTACAGAAACATTTGCCGCGTTTAAGAGAGAGGCTTGAAAATATAGCAAGAAGAGAATTGCATAATAAAAATGTGTGGATTACTGTAATGAGACTACTGATTTAAAAAAAATAGTATAATAAACGTAATCGTACGTATTTTATCAGCCAACACATTTTCACAGCCCTATTTGTTAGCCTGTAAACGTATACAAGCATGTACTGCGGCAAATATTTGGCAAATAATAATGAACACCTTAAAGAAATTTCACATTCATAGTACTCAAGTCTGCATGCTTGTAACAGATGGTGCTGCTACTATGTTACTACTCGGACGTTTACTAAAAGTAACTTTTCCTAAATTAATACACATAACTTGTGTACTCCATGCTCTTCATTTAGTTGCTGAAAATGTTAGAAGTAGTTATAAAAACGTTGATCATTTGATTGAATCCACCAAACAAGTGTTTCTTAAATCCCCTAAACGACTTAAAGAATTTCATAAAACTTGTCCAGATATTTCGGAACCACCGGAACCCATTCTTACACGATGGGGCACGTGGCTAAATGCAGCTTTTTATTACCATAAGACTTTTCACAAAGTTAAATCCGTTATATCAAAATTTAGGCCAACCGAATCACAAGCAATCAGAGACAGTCAACATCAATTTGAAAATCCCCAAATTCTGGAAGATCTGCATACAATATATAACAATTACCATCCATTAGTAGAAGCAATTACAAAATTTCAAAACGAAAACGATTCGCTGCCCTTAGACGCATCACTATGCATAGTGCAAAATGTGACCGCTCATTTGCATAGTTTAACTGACGCTGCTGGTGTACGAGCTCATCAAAAATTATTAAGTGTTTTAAAAAAAAATCCGGACTTGCATGTTTTACGAACTATTTATGACAAATGTGCAAATAGTGAGCCCTGGAATGATTTTGAACAACAGCTTCTTTCTGCCAAAATTACATCAATGGACGCCGAACGATCTTTTTCTCTATACAAAAACATTTTCTCGTCGCGAAGGACGTCATTTACAGAAGCAACCGTAGAGACGTATGCAATGATGCAGATGTACAGTTACTTCCACAACACATTACCAGGGTTATGAAATTACATATTACTAGGTAAGCACTAATTGTGTAAGAATAAGTCTAGACACGGCACTGCTACGGACACTTTCGCCGCAGTTTATAATTTACACTTAAACACCAACCGTGAACCGTATTGTATTTGATGTGAATGATCTCATTCACGGCGCACCAATTGCCCGTTCTACCGTACCGCCTATGGTATTGCCACTTTCGTCGCCGCTCTTGTAATTACTTTTCATTTATTGTCAAAATCTTCTTTTGTTTTTAAATAAATATTAGAAATTACTACAATTTGTATACGTATGTATTTATGTTGTACATATATACACGTATGCGCAAAACAAAAATTATGTACTTACCTTAAGAAAATTAGGTTTCAATTGCTCTTCATTAAGTAGGTTTAGTTCTCTAGTATATAAATCAACGCCTAGAGCCTTAGCTGTCATTAGAACAGCTCTGCAAGGTGGACTAATGTCCCACGAATATAGAATAATCATTATTATGAAATCAAAGAATATTTCAATTCAAACTCTAATTTTAAAATAGGTTGTGAAATACCTATTTGAATCTTATATACACTTGTATTTACTTACTACAAGTAAACACTTCGTGGAAACGTCGTATTGACCACCGACGTGCGAAACGCATACTATTATTCTGTGTCATTTAATGAATAACGACAATAGTGTTTGACTAACATATGTATACGATAGGAAAACAATAAATTAGTTTTTCATGGAATTCGTATTTATCAAATATTTCTACAATAAGTAAAAAATGAATATAACAAATATGAAATGCAAGATATACAACTATTTTATTAACAGTTCATAAAGTTAAAAAAATATCTATTTAAAATGTATAAGACATAACTCCAGAGGAAGGACGAACATTTTGAAAGACTATATTTAGGTAGGTACAGAGACACTTAATAAAGATAGCTATTATTCATAAAGTATCGATGATATAACTAAATAAATTAGGCATTAATATATAGAATGATAATGTTGTTATGTTTACAAATAATATTCATTTATTTCTTCTTTCGTGTTGAAATGTTACGAGGTATGCCAATTAAATAGCGAGACTACGCTTTCATCGCGCAGCCGCATCGGACGAGGCTGTAATTGGAATGTCATTGACATTGATACTTTTCAAGCAACAGCCCGTAGTTTCGTCTCTTTATCTGCTTTAGTTTACTTTCGAGCTTTAATTATAAAGGACACTGTTACTTAGTAGTGTCGTGGTTGACATAAAAATCGAGGAGCGAATTAACCTGAAATTTCTTGTAAAATTAAAAAAATCACCAACAGAATGTTTACAAATGTTAAATGAGGTATTTGGTAGTAATATTAAGTCACGTGTTTTTCAATGGCGCAAATGGTTTTCTGAAAGTCAGGAAGAGGTGAAAGATGATGAACGTCCTGGTCGACCTGTGACTGCAAGGACTGAAGGAAGCGTTCAGAAAATTAATGAGATTGTACGGAAAGATCGACGTCTGAGCATTCGGATAATTGTCGATATGGTATACATTAACAAAGAAGCAGTAATACACATTTTGCATGACAAAAGTTTCTCCAAAACTGGCGCTTATTTGTGAAACAATTTTTAGCGGACAAGCGCATCGCTGTGCTTGATCATCCTCTGTATTCGCCAGATCTCGCGCCATGTGACAATGTGTTCCATCTAAAGTGAAAAGTGCATTAAAGGGAACAAATTTTCAGTTCAGAAAATTAAGGAAATTGTGCGGAAATATCGACGTCTGAGCATTTGGATGATTGCTGATGTAGTAAACATTAACAAAGAAACAGTAAGATATATTAAACATGATGTTTTTATTTATTTTTACTCAAAAATGGGACCCAAAAACCTCGCTTAGGAACAAAAAGACACTCCGATGATGACGAACTCACAGAAAAACTAGACTTGCTCATAAAAATCATTACATCACACATCATCACATGTGATGAAACTTGGATTTTTTAATATGACCTGGAAACAAAACGTCAATCGATACATTGAAAGGTCACCGGATCGCCATCAAGGGTGTTATCGTGACTGACTGGTGCCTGTGGGTCAAATCGTTGATCAGAAATACTACAAATGAAGTTCTAAACAAGCCAAGGGAAAGAGTAAGAAAGAAAGGCATAATATGACTTCTATCTGTCTCCAAAAGTGAAAAGAACATTAAAGAAGTCATATTTTCAGTCTGTCGGACATGTAAAAGCAAAAACGGCAGAGTTGTTGAAGAGGCTGACAACTGATGAACTACAGCATTGTTTTGAACAAGTGAAGATACCTATAAAGCCGTGTATAGGTAGGAGAGGAGAGTATGTTAAAGGGAATAAAAGTTAAATATAAATTTATTTGTAATAAATAACATTTTTCAAATCAGTCTCGTTATTTAATTGCCACATCTCATATATCCTTCAGTACTCTTTGTTTCAAAAAAAAGAATAGGAATGCGTTGTTCTTAAAGTAAGTGATTGTTGGGATATGTAGTATACAGATTAACAGTTCAATCCAGAAAGAAAGAATAAATAAGAAATGAGCCCAAAAAAAATAAAAAACACAATAGCTTGAGATTCATAGCTTTATTGTGGATTTTAAAGCGAAACAAGAAAAAGATAATTCGAGCCGCAAATTTTATATTGGAATTTATGCTTAATCAAATAAATTCGCTCTGCCTTTTGTCTAGAATTTTCTATGATTAAAAATATATATATATACTAAAACAGTTTATATAATTGGCAATATTACGCGCTAACTAATAATGTTTCAAGAAAATAAATCACGGTTGGATGCAATATTACCCGGCCAAAGAGTTTTCTCTGAAATATTGTGTCAAAAAGGAATTAAAAATTAAACAAAAGGTGATGGTATTAACTCTATTACTTGTTCGTTCAGAAGGTACGATTCACGATAACTAATAACAATAAAGTATAGCGATATGAAGTCGATAATTAAAAATATCCGGTCAACATTCCAAACGTCATTTGGAACTATAATTTACTATCGTATGTTTGCATTTTAATCAAGTATAAAAGTCAATATTAATATTTCAATTTGCAGTAATCTAGTATCAGTATAACATAGTCAACAAGACGAAACATTCTTCATTGGAAAAGCGTATACTCATTCTGAAACTTTGATTTGGCCCCATTCCTTTTGTACCTTCTCCCATAGAATAGCCTTAGTAGAACAGTTTTAGACTATGACACGAATCTTCAGCTTCTATCATAAGTGTTCTATAGGATTTAGGTCTGGAGACTGACTCAACCATTTCAAAATATTAAGTTTCTTTGCGTTAATAATAAAATAGCTATTTCATGTGAAACTTTTCCGTCTTCGAATCTCAGAATAATTACTCGTTCCTAATGACATGTGTTTCAGCATGTTGACACCACTTTACTAATTCTAGATTTCTATCAAACCATTAATCTGTATTTTCATATTTGATTTAAAATGTAAACAAAGGATAGCTTCAAATCACGTTTAAAGTGTCGGGTATTTTTGATTATTGATACATTATTTTTGTTACAATTATTTGTTATTAGCTATCGTAAATTCGAAAATTGCATATTTTGTTTAATTTTTAATTCTAGTTTTGATCATACTTTGCACAAAAGTATTTGTAGATCTAAGGTTAATATATGGTTATTTGATTACAATGATGGAGACCTCACTCAACAAATGTATAGATATTCTTTGAGTTCCACGATATGACCTAAGTTTGGCAAGAGCAAACGCTAATGATGTTACCAAATTCTGAGCTAATGTTGTTCAGTTATGTATTTGCCTTTGTGTTTACATATGCTTTCCTTTTCAACAGTAATAAAAGATATAGGACTACGTATAACATAAAATGGCTCTGAATATATCCTGCACTTGTTTTATATGAACAACAGCCTCTGAAAATAAGCTATCAATTTTCCATATTAGGTTTCATTTTAAAAGTGACTCTCCTCAACTATGTCCTACTGCAAGCCAATGGAATCGGGGCTCAGTCGTATGAGCTAATGAATTGGGTCACCACAATTGATCACGAAAACTGTAATTTAACTACTACAAGAGTAATTGGCGATAAAGCTCTGGCATGTTCATAATATGTTTTCTGAAGCAAATTTTCCAGATGTTCTAGTGTAATTTTTCAACCATAGATATAAATACGAAAATAGATTAACCCAATCCGATCACCGAACACGATCCAGATCGACAGACGACAGAATTACGTGTATAGAGCAAGTTGTTATGGAAAACCGTTGATTACGTATAAGTGATATCGCCTCTGAAATTGGAAGTTTGTTGAGATTTGTACATCCACCTGTATAAAAATCCGAAAATGCAAAAAGTTCCTTCAAAGTGAATGTCTTAAATGCTGACCGACAAACACAAAACTGCGCGAGTGATAATTCGTTAGAAAATTTTCACACGTAATGAAGGCATGAATGTATTTTCTTTTCATTAGTTATCACAATGGATGAGACATGGATGTCATTTTCCATTGTAGAATGGATGCAATGGAAGCACGCCAACCTACCGTCACCAGAGAAATTTAAAGTGACCGCTAGTGCTGAGAAAATGATAATAGTGGTTTGGGTCATCGACAGCTAAATCATTACTAGTTATGTTCCGAAGAGTATTACGGTAGTGGCTACAGCGTACGACAAAGTTCTTTCCGACATTGCAAGAAAAACATCCGATAAAGTTTTCAAATGTGCTTTTCCATCACAGCAATACTTTCGTTCAAGAATATTGGCCCCAACTCTAAAATAAGTTTTGTAACGACATTGAAGTAGTGTTTCATGGATACCAATTATCTGATCTAGCTCCTAGTAATTGTTATACTTTTTCAACGATAAAGATAGTAAGCAAGAGAGAGTCCTACAGAAACATTCTCGGTGACCACGGAGTCAAGAAGTCTATATTGTGACTCAACAGAGAGATGATGTAGAGAAATAACAAGACGTCTCAATTTTCTGATGTAAACAATTGATCGGACAAAAATTAGGAGTTTTTAGGACTTGGACACGCCTTGCCATTGTCATTATTGAGAGGGTAGATAAAATAGTCGTTCAATGTAGCTCGCACATATTAAAATTAGATTAAATGAAAGACATTACCGCATTCAAATGTATCTGTCCAATAATGCTTATTTCTATTGCGGTAAAACAGTGAAAACTATTTGCTTTTAATTGCCGATGTTTCCATTACAAAAGTTGACCTCCGTTACAATGTTCTCTGACCTTCTTTCTGTAATTTATATTTTTCTTTTCATAATATTATCTCACAAACTAATGAAAAATAGCTAGTAAAAAATTCATAACTATGATACAGTAGATACACTTTATGATCAGATATTATTAGAGATTCTTTGTTAGGAAATTCGCTGAAATATTCTACAGTAACAGATTTACGACAGACACACACACACACAAATATATATATATATATATATATATATATATGTATATGTCATGTTCACCATGAACAAAAAAAAATTCGTTGCTAAGTAAATTGTACAGGGATTTTTCATTTACTTGGAAAAGAACAAAGAGAGATGTACAAACTTTCCAATTAAACTCGCCTATACATATTGGGTTGGCAACAAAGTACTTTCGGTTTTGTAGTATAAAATAAAACAATTTTTTTTAAACAAAGAATAGTTTTTAATCAATTATATATTTTCTATTTTGCTCAATGGCATTTTGCCATCTTTCTTTCAGCGGCATGATTCCGCGCTCATAAAATTTCTGGTCCTTAACAGCAAAAAACTGAACCAGGTGCGAGCGAAGGTCATCGTCATTTGTGAAAGTTTGACCATTCAAAGAATTCTGCAAACTTCGAAATAAATGGTAATCAGATGGTGCTAGATCAGGGCTGTATGGGGGATGTGGCATCACTTCCCAGCCAAGCTCCAATAGTTTCCCACGAGTTGCCAAAGATGTGTGATTTTTGATTGCTTCATCCAGTTTTATTAATTGTTGACAGTAAACATCAGAATTGATCGTTTGGTTCCTTGGAAGCAGCTCAAAAAACACAACACCTTTGTAATTCCACCAAACTGACAGCATGATCTTTTTTGGATGCAATTCAGCTTTCGATGTGGTTTGATCTAGTTTATCGTGTTTGCTCCATGATCGTTTTCGAACTATGTTACTGTACAGGACCCATTTTTCATCACCAGTGATGATTCTTTTTAAGAAAGGGTCGGTTTCATTTCGTCTAAGGTGCATATCGCAAAAGTTGATTCTTTGTGTTAAATGAATTTCTTTCAATTCGTGAGGTACCCAAATATCAAGCTTCTTAACTAGCCCAAGACATTTTAAATGTTTTTCAATTGTTGTGTGCGATACATGTAGCCTCTCCGCAACCTCTCGAACAGTTATATGACGATCCTCTTCAATTATAACTTTGATTTGGTCATCATCAACTTCGGTAAGCCGACCAGAACGTTGCTCATCTTTGAGGGAAAGGTCTCCAGGACGGTATTTTTTATACCAATTCTGACACGTGCGCTCTGTTAAGCAATTAGCACCATAAACTTCACATATCTTTTTGTGAGCCGCAGCAGTTTTCTTTCCTTTACGGAAATAAAATAGTAAAATATGCCGAAAATGTTCGTTTCTGCACACCATTTAAAATTAACCCACAACTAATAGCTTTAATAAAAATCACGCACTACTTGCTTCTGAAGTGAATGTGACTAGTATCACGCGACAAACGGTAAAGTACAGCACTAACATACGTTATACAAAAAATAAGGCAACGCTCTCCATCAGTAAAAATCGAATGTACTTAGTTGCCAACCCAATACTATTATGAACATTACAGACATCTATATATTATTATATTATAATCTTTTTTTCCTGATATGCCAATTGTTGATTCTCTAAATTTTCTCTTGAAGGCAAATCTACAGCTTCTAGTGAAAACACGTTAGTATTTATAAAAAATTATTCCTTAAACTGATATGTTATAAGTTGCAAAGTTATGTAAAGTTCTATCATTAGTTCAAATTTTAATAATTGAAATAATAGATGAAAGTTTGTTCATCTTTGCGTACGACTTTCGCAACTATGAAAAGTATCTATCGATTTCTTTCTTCTGGAAATAATATAATATTTGCGCTGGGTGATCGTATGATAAAATGGGTGAAGTTATGTAGAGAATATTTAAAATTAAGCAAACTTACACTACATAAAGAAAATAAATAAATACTCTATATTGATTACGATTTCGAATTCCATGAAAATCACTAAAAAAATTTTTACTAAGCAGTGTACAAACACCATATATTAATTTACACGGAGCTATATGAACTAATTAAATAAAACACAGAAGTGTTTTCGCCTAGAAAGAATTTAATAAATGTTAAGACATTTCATTCACGACTTATGAAAAGAAAAATCTCTTGGCAACCTCAGAATGGCGATTCATTATTGAGCTAGGGTAGCATCTTGTACAATATTTCGGTCAATGCTCCTTAAGCGTAGGAGAGTGTCTGAACTTACTTCAAAACAATATTGATAATCGATACAGAAACTAAATTATTTAATGTCAAATTAAATTAATTCATTTAAATTAACATTTCCATTTTTGTTTTAAAATCTTACGTACTAACATCCATATTTAACATATTACAAATCATATTTATCTAACAATAATTAATTAATACTTATATAATACATGTAAATTGTAAGAAAAAGATCGGTACTAAAATAAAAAACTTCCTATATTGTTGGCCATATTTTCCAACACCTTTTCGATTTCATATTATTTATACATAAATAATATAAAATAATGTTCGTAGTTTATTATAACAAACTATGAACACGAGCGAAAAACTTGAATTAAAATTAGTTTTTAAAATTTTCTTCAAATAATTGTGTTATTTAGTGAATGAATACATGGTTAACATTTAAAAAGATTAATTTTAGTGTTTGTTAATTAGTTTTTACATTTTAATCACTAAAGGTTGATATATAACCCCTTTCCACATTAATTTTCGTAATTCTGTATACGTATTTCGACAACTAACTTGTCATCATCAGCAGATAATTAAGCAGTGTCACACCTTGAGAAGTACGGCAAGAAATACCAGTACGAAAAAGCTAATTCCGCACACGATCCGTACCGCTGAAAGCCAAGACGCACACTGTGTGTACAGTATGCGTCTTGGCTTTCAGCGATTATCGATTATGAATAATGTTTTGAAGTAAGGTCAGACACTCTCCTACGGTTAAGGAGCATTGACCGAAATATTGTACAAGATGCTACAATAGCTCAATAATGAATCGCCACTCTGAGGATGCCAAGACGTTTTTCTCTCACAAGTCGTGAATGAAATGTCTCAACATTTATTAAATTCTTTCTAGGCGAAAACACTTCTGTGTTTTATTTAATTAGTTCATATAGCTCTTGTAAATTAATATATGGTATTCGTACATTGCTTAGTAAAAATTTTTTTAGTGATTTTCATGAAATTCGAAATCGTAATCTATACAGAGTATTTATTTATTTTCTTTGTATAGTGTAAGTGTGCTTAATTTTAAATATTCTCTACATAATTTCACCCATTTTATCATACGATCGCCCAGCGCAAATATTATATTATTTCGAGAAGAAAGAAATCGATAGATACTTTTCATAGATGCGAAAGTTACGTACGTAAAGATGAAAAAACTTTCATCGATTATTTCAATTATTAAAATTTGAACTAATGATACAAAAACATCACTAAATTTGTGACATATGTAGCAAGGGAGGGCATTCAAAATTTTGAATAAAATGTATTTTGTATTTATCTGAACAGTATATTTCGAAGTATTATTAATTCAATTGTTAGGTATAGTGTATGTAAGGTTTGATTTATAAACCAATTTTTGGTAATTAATGGACATAAAGTGATTGAGTGCATTAAGTTATTTGCATGTATGTATATACAATTATTAAGTTAAACACATTGTTACCTATTGGATATATATCATACATATGTCGAAATACGAAACACAAACATGTATACACATACTTTTACTAATAAAAAGACGATACAAAATACCTATCAATTACTATATGTAAAATTACAAAGATTTTCCCACATCAATAAAAACTTCAATATAATCCGTTCTGTACACATAATTTAGTGTTTCCCGAAAATAGCCATATCGCAACTTTTGTACTTAATAATAATATTGTGCTTGTTGTATATTTTATCGATATTCCTGATACATCTTGTAATTTATTGATTATACGTGTGATAAAAGATAGCGGGTAAACAAAATATATAAATCAATTCAAGCAATAGTTTACAATTAAACGTGTGTAGTGAATTACGTGCTGCTCGATTTATCTACTGTATTGGATAAATTATTCTAAAGAAATAATGGCGCCTAAGTTGTACATGAATGAGGCTAGTCCCGCTGTACGGAGTGTGCTTTTGCTATCTAAGGCTTTAAATATCGATTTGGAACTGCATGAATTGGATTTAGCAAGTGGAGCTCACTTGAGCCCTCATTTTATACGTGTATGTAGAATATTCTTCATGTTATTATTTTCACTATTAACAAGAAAAATTTGTTACGATTACAATAATAAATAAGTAACAGAACACTGCAATGTGAATATTGTTTTTATAGATGCGAGCTTTCTCTTTCGACTTCTTGCAGCTCATAATATATTACATTCACATGTACATAAGTGCTTGAATGTTAATATTACAATTGTTTCCGCGATCTAATTGTTTATTTTATTTAATGTGCTTTAATGATTTCAGTAGTAACGTAATCAAATGTGAATACAAAAATTAAAGTCAGTAAAGAAACATAAATTAACGAAATTTAAATTGTTAATATTATATATAATTAAGCGCTTTACCTAGAAAATTAATATTTCCAGCTATACCATCGTTATTACTAGTTACAGAAACTCATTAAAAATTTCTGTATAGGAGCAGGACTCGAACCTGTATCTACTGTTTTCTACACGGCTGCCTTATCTTAGCACCTACTCCAATGTAGAAATATTTAATTAATTTCTGTAAATAGTCATGATATGATATAGCAGGAAATATTAATTTTCCTTTCATTAAACAGAACCATATTCATTCATGCGAAATTTACTTGAGATACAAATATAATATTAAGAATGTTCAGATTTATTTGTTCACTTTACGATTAATAAATTCAAAAGAACGTACTTATTGAAACAATAAAGTTAATTTTCTTTACAGAATATAAGTTATTTTTCGATATGCAGCAAAATTATGCAATTATCATAAATAAACTTTAACGTCTTATTCAAAAGACTTGTTTTCTCTATATAACCTTTTAGTGGAATATATCAAGAACGGCATGGCAGCTGTTCATAAGACCTGTGTTAAAACTATCCTCCCTTGATAAAAAGCTTAAGATTATAAACTATCATCATTATAAACAAAGATGTCAATTGTAGTGCCTGTATATTATTTACACCCGTCGCAGATAATAATCCATTTTTGCGAGGCATCTTTGTGTCATTTACATGATGTGAGCTATCAGCAATCCAGCATATGTTCCCCCATTTATTTATATCTTTAACAATCGTGTATTATAATGTTATTTTACCTTTCGAAAAAACTATCTAAATTCAGCATTTATATATGACACGTTATTATTTAATAATATCAAAAATAGTTAAGAAATTGTTAAAAAGTGGAAAAAAAACCATACATTAAGAATCTATAATCATAATTTATTTATATTTTACCCAAATAAAACTATAACCCATTCATAAATATTTTCGGAAAATTTATTTATATTTTAAATTGAATACAGTGTATTTTCATCTTCGCAGATTAATCCACAGAGCACGGTACCCACCTTAGACGATAATGGATTCATTATATGGGATAGCCATGCTATTAATGCATATTTAATCAATGAATATTCTGAAGACAAATCTCTCTATCCTCTTGATCCTAAAAAGCGCGGTATTATAGATCAAAGACTGCATTTTGATTCAGGAGTACTGTTCCCTAAATTAACAGCAATTACAGTAAGTACTAAAATGTTAACAAAATAGCGTGTTCTAATCTCAATTATATTTTTATATTAGCAATCAATAATAAAGGAAGGTGCGAAAGTTGTGTCAAAAGAGAAAGCTCACGCTTTGACAACAGCATATAATCTTTTGGAAAATTTACTGGAACTATCTCCATATGTAGCTGGAAGTGAATTATCAATTGCCGACTTTTCGGTACTCACTACAATTACTACTGCAAATGTACTCGTTCCAGTGGCAGAAAATAGATTCCCGCATATTTCTAAATGGTTGGAAAAGATGAAGAAACTACCATATTACCAAGAAGTCAATCAAGTTGGTTTGGATAAGTTTACGATGTGGATGAAGAGCAAATTAGGATAAAACACAGCAGTATTATTTGTTTCGAATCTATAATATGTTTATATAGTGTATATATTAATCGTCAATAAATATTTATATATTGATAAATCTTTCAATATGTTAGATAACGGGGGCATTATAAAATAAATACCGCGATTTTCAGTAAATATAACTACCGTCGATAAAGTATTCGTGGATAATGTTCTACGAATTTGCTACATGATGCGTTTTCTACGAGATGCAATTTATTATACTTTGTAGTACATAATAAATGACTACATATTTTTTAAATTTTGATTAGAACCTTATCTCTTAATTATATTTAGAACATTTACGATTAAAAATAATTGAACTTTAGCAAACTCATTCACTTATTGATAATTTTATATTGTAATAAATAAATAATCTAATCCAAATATTTTCAAGATTTTGTCAAACATATCCAAGCTTTAACTAACTGTCAAATGGGTACAATTGCAGCGAATGTGAGAATTTATTAATAACAAATATAAAGAATGTATATACTTTTTCGAATTTATAGAAAATAAATTAAAAATAAATGAAAATAGTACATTAACATAGAATGTAAAATATGAATGCATTAACAGTTGTTGGTACTCCTAGAAGTAGGAAGTAGTAGTTCTTTACTATAGAAATCTTAAAGATATTGGACTAATTAATTTACATCAAAATATGCAATACGATTATAAATAACAAGTCGAAAAGATTATATATTTGTTGGACTTAGAAATAATTTTAAAACTATAGTCTATTACAAAGTGTTTCGATACAGGCGTGTTTTTCAAGGAAGTACCGTCCTGATATAAGTGAAATTTTTTTAACAATTTATTTTTGTAAGAAAGCCTGAACCTTAAACTATTTTTCAACATAACTATCACTAATATTAAGGCACTTATCATAAAGTACAAAACCTTCTGAATTCTATTCTCATAGAAAGCTGCTGTTTAAGTGTTCTGTCTCAATTTCATAAAGAACATTCCTTAATACTTGTCAGACAATGGCGAAATCGTAAGGCGTATGTTTTCTCGAACTTTTGCGTCAAATTTTTGCACTAAGCCTTCTGTAATTACCGATGGCCGCCCACTCCGCTCTTCGTCATGTAGCCTACGGCCACCTTTACTTGCTCTAACCCATTTTCATTTCACTAATCTGCCAATGAATTTTGACTGCTTTCACGCCTTTTGCATACAGAAAATATATTTCGTAATCGACGTGATATTCAATTATCTGAGGAATCTTAAATATGCACAAATAAACGTAAACACGAACGATTGCGTCCGCACTGGCGTTTGTTACTAATCAACAGGTGTAGGTACTCAGTGCGCATACGAGGAATGACGACCGTAGTGCTGTAACTGCCATTTTTTAAAACGGTACTTAGTTAAAAGAACAAGCATCGTATAATAACAATTATCGAAACATTTACATATTTTATGACAAAGTGTATGGCAATTAAATTACAGTCCAACGTCGCTCCTCCAGACATTTGGTAATGCAGACAGTCCAATTATACGCAGGTTGTCTTTTAAGTTTTTTTTCAAAGTATTCTCCGCGAAAGTTAATACATTTTTGCATGGGCTCGAACCAACTCTGAAAGCAGTTGTTCCACTCATTTGTTGGTACAGTTAAAATTGCGTTTTTGAAGGCATCAATTGCTCTTTCTGACAACTGAAACCTTTCACCACGCAGTCCATTCTTGATTTTTGGAAAAGTAAAGAAATCGCTGGGACTTAGGTCCGGAATATACAGAGAATGGTCCAACAATTCCACGTTTTGTTACGTTAAAAATTCAATTGTCTTACGTGCTGTGTGCGAACTTGTATTGTCTTGGTGGAGGATAATTCGTCGTTCGGGGTTAATTTTGTGAAGCTCAGCGATGACTTGTGGCAAACAAATGGTTGTATACCAATCGATAATAAGAGTTCTTTGATTTTGTAGAGGAATTGTTGTTGCATGACCTACTTTCGAGACAAATGACGCGATCACCTTTTTGGAGACACAGAGAGAACGAATGACTTTTGCCGGCTTTTCTTCACCTTGGGACACTCAAACAGACGATTGAAATTTATTTTCTGGTTCGTATGAGTAAATCCAAGATTCGTCACCACTGACAATGTTGTAGACGTTTTTAGAGATTCTAGCATTGAAGCGATCTAGGGCATTTTGACACCAATTCACCTTAGCTGTTTTCTGTATTTGGTCAAAAGATGCGGTATCCAACGGGTAACTATTTTTTTTACACACAATTCTTGAATTCAAAATTTTTTGAATTCGCACCTACAAATGTAAATTTAAGTGTCATTACATAAATGTTAAATTCTATTGATTCAAACGAGAAAACTTTTAAATGTGCAACTAGACAAAATGAAATAGTAGAAATTTTAACATATCAAGATTTAATTGCATAAGCTTTGAAAGATGACAATACTACGTTAGTTATTAGTTCGTAGAAGAATCGTATGTTAAAATCACACACAAGAATACTGTTTTATTGTTTTGTATTATTTTTGTATTCACATTTCATTGTAAGATATTTGATTGCTAAGAAGATTGAAAGAAATACCACTACACATTTTTTTTAAAAGTAGCAAACATTAGCATTTACTGTAAAACATAAATCTATGAATAGATTTAGTTTTGAGTTTGCTTGTAAACAGTTAAATACCATAAAAATATTTTTCTTGTTTTATTTGTGTATATTTTTGTATTTTTATAATCCTTAAAATTCATTAGTTCGGAAATAAGAAAATTTGTTCCTATCCAGATTAGTAAAACTGTAATGTAATACATTCAAACGTTGCAAATAAAAGCAGAAACACTGGACAAACAGCTAATCGTTATCTTGGTAGCACACTACCAGCATATTACTTTCCAAGAATAACCTGAGACGATTGGCGGAAAAATTCAATAGAATTTTTACTATTGAATTTTACTATAAGATTAGCAGCTCAAAAATCACTCGTACACAGTAACTAAATATCCCCATGTATCTTATTTTTTCCTTCTTGCCAAATTGAACCATTAATAAATCGTTAAAGAATTCGAGGTCTTCCAATTTTGCTAATATTAACATCTATTTTTGAAATAAATCTTCTGAATGGTACGTAGCACCACATTATAAATTTTTTCTAAATAAATGCAGAAAAACAAGACGAAGAGTGACTTTTACAAAATAACCTGGAATATCTCATGATTTGACCCTTTTAAAATTATTTGGCATTCGTTAAAAAATAAAATTTATAAAAGTGCATCAGGAAATATCAGAGCTCTGTGAATAATTTAAAAATGTATGGAGTCACGAATGAAATGTTATTTATGAGAGATATATGTATGTAGACATCGTAAGAAATCGTCCCGAATTCTAGTCAAAAACCATTAAAATTGAATTTGAACATCTACATTAATTTTGTTTTAATTTTATCTATTTGCTTTTTATACATTATTTTCTTTATCCTTCATAATTACAATTTCCATTATTTTACAGTTTTCTTTATTAAAAAAACCTATCAACTATTATATACACAGTTTTTGTGAAACAATAAGACCATGTCTCTAAAACTATTTCCAATTAAAGTAAGTAAATTAAGTTCTTTTTAGTTATAATAATGTGTAAAGTTTGCACTTAATAGCTGTTAACTTCAGTATTAATTGTACACCCATTCTCTCTTCTATTTTAATGTGTTATTTGCACAATGTAATGTTCCTTACCTATGTATATTATTCTACATCCTATGAAGAAGTTTACTATTTAAAACGTATATGTTTTTAGTACTACACATTTGATTTTTTATATTAACACTTTAGTAGCATATGACGTAATGGTTGTATATTATATTAAATTAGCAATTGTCTTTGGATTATCTTCCTTATTTGAAATTAAATAGTGCAATTTGGGCAATACACTACGTCAATGCAAAGACTTCAATTTATACTACTTTTTTAACAAATTGGACCAACGCAGATTAAGGGAATTCCTCTTATTCTTCAATAGTTTAGTATAAATATAACGATACATTTAAATAGTGGCATAAAGCATAAGAAAACACAATAACTAATAACTGAATGACGAGTATTCCTTATAATTTCGTAAAACGTAATCGCTATTGACTATTTACAGAAGGAAAATACACTAACTAGTCAATATTAGACTGATGTAATCACACGTTTCAATGCCATGCTGAAATGAAAAAAAAAAACGACGGTATTTATTCAGAAAAACGTTTGTTTCTTCAAGATAACGCGTTTTCACATTCATCTACTACTTATCTACCATATTCGCAAGATCTGTCTTCGAGTGATTTTCTCTTTTTCCCAAACTTGATAAAATGGCTTAGTGGAAGGAGCTTCCGGACAAATAAGAAACGATAGCTGCAACGAATGCCTATTTTAACAACCTTCTAAAAAATTACATTTATTTAAAAATAACATATATTTTTTTACCTAAAATAAAAATTTCATTAAAAAATGATTCTCCCATCAAGTCACCCTTGTACAATAAATAAGTAAAAATAACATTAGAATAAATAGGCAGAATGAAAAAATATTAGGTTCTGAAGATATGAAAAGTTTTATGTATTTAGTAAGGCTGATTTAATTCAGCCAGAGAGAACAATCAAGGTAAGTTAAGATTAAAACGTGTCTTCGTCATAGACTGGGCTTCTGGAATAATTCTTGCAGATCGTCACCAGAGGGAAAGAAAACATGTCTATTCCTCTTGCTTATTGCTTTCGTCACATTATTTTTGTTCAAATATGCGCTTTCTGAATTTTTTTCACCAAAATAAACGATTTTGATACTATTTAACTTATTTAACTACTTAACTTTTTCAAGATTAATCCTTTCCAGTTGTAATTCAATGATTGTTCTTGACTCGAAACATGTTAGGCATTCGGAAAAGGTGTGTTCTACTTAGTTTGTTTTATTACAATACATGTAACTGTTGTTTGGACATCTTTATATTTCACATATTTTTCGAAACATCAGTAAACTGTAGAAATTGGATCATAAAATAGTCTAATCCGCCGTACATGCAATCAATTCAGATCTTCGAATTTGGTAAGATTTTCTTCTCCAGTTTGCTGCCGTTTAAATTAACTGGAACATGTCCTCATTGAAACACTTCACCAAAACAATCAGTTTCAGAAATTGGACCGATACCGATTCAATGTAACTCATTTAAGAATAAATTGGTGAATAGTAAAACTAATTATCCGTAGATAATGCTATTTCATTGAACATTCTAGGCTCCTCAATACCTTATCCCTTTACGTTTAACCTCCAATCCTTTATGCATTATGCGGTACACATTTACTGAAAAACTAGTTGGGCGAAGCTTTTTCTTTTCAATGACGTGGTTGAAAACAAACTACATAACGAATTTTGAAAAGTGTGTAAATGCAAAAGATTAGGGAGAAATTAAATGACTTAAATGTTTGAAATGCCAATTTCGAACAAACTATGGTATAAAGCTTATTTGAAAAGAAATATAAACACGAAAAATTGTGAAAAATGGATTTAAATATACGGATTGTGAGTTTAGAACAAAATGTCAATACAAAACAAAATATAAAGCGCATTAGAGATCTCACTTAAATGCAAAACATTGTGAAGAATGATTAAGTGTTGCTTGTTCAAAACAAATTACAAATCGTGGTTGAAGCGACACATAAATGCAAAACACTGTGAACTGAAAAAGTTTAAATGTCCTGGTTGCTATTTTGCGACACATTAGAATGTGTTTTTGCAACAAATCACGGATGTTATTTGAAGCAACATATGAACTTAACCATTATGAAGAAAAAGTAAATGCATTAAAATGCCCGGAACGTAAATTCAAAACAAACGACAGACGCTTGTTGAAGCAACATAAGTATAAGCGCAAAATATTTAAATGTCTGAAATGCGAACACAAAACAAAAAAAATCCAATTTAAGAGAACATATGGAAATAAAACATACAAAACATTTGAGTAAGTACTTAAAACGATTAACTCTTCGTATTTTCATGAAGCGCATTTGAAATCAGACATACTTATTTATGTACAAATCAGTGCGAAGTAGGCGATCTAAATGTTCAGAATATAAATTCAAAACAAATCCTTGTAAATCAATATATTTCTTATTTTCTTATGATTTTCTTCTTTTTTTCTAAACGTGTTATAAGAAATCTTACCTACTGAAATGTATCCAGACTACCGATAAAACTGCTAACAAACAAACAATAATAATAGTAATAATAAAACAATATTTTTTCTGCATTTTTTCTTATATTAAAACTAACTAGAATCTGTATATATATTCATATATAAAAGTTCTCTTATCTAAAAATCAGTACATATTAATCCATCAACGCTTACTCACTAAATTCCCACCTTTGTGTATTACATGCTCGTTTACATTAAAAGATCAAAAAGCCGTTTATACACAATTTATGCTGATATATTGAATATCACAGCTGCCGCTGCTAGAATATTTTTCTTAAATGCATATAAAGTCTTCCCACATAAAAGCAAAATAAAACCATTAAACATCAATGTTACCGATAGGTACAGATCGCTATCAAATTTAATCCGCTTGATTAGTATACAAGCAAGTTGTTACAACTTGTGGACTTTGTTAAGCGATATGTACGTGCAGTCAACAAATTCAGATCATTTTCATTATGTATTCATGTATTTTATTAATATTCGTACATAAGAGATACCATTACGCAATATCAACATAAACACAACGATTAAATTACCTGTACAAATAAAATACACTAATGACTTTTTCTATAAATACACCTGCACGTAATAGAATGTTTTACGCTTACTGACTGGGTTGGGTTTGTTTTAGAAAATATTTTAGCACACTAAATTTGCAATTTCTTTATTGCTGTATCTGATATGGGTAATATATATGTCATAAACTGTTTAGAGACTTTCTAGATTCATAATTAATTATTTCATTTCACTTTCTTCTGTTCGTTACTGCCGTCCGTCTCCTTGAACTTATTTGTGTTATGTTCTCAATTACCAGCTTCCCTTCATATTTTTCTTGTTCCATCTGGTACTTTACTTTCCAAGTGCCCTCATTAACTTCTTTTTATTTTTATAAAGTTAGTAATCGAAGCATCTCCAGGACCAGTTTACTTCGTCTTCCTCCAGAAAATCTTCTTAAAATCCCTTTTGTTTTTATTTATCGCTATCCATGTCTCACAGACATAAAGTAGGGTAGATCTTAGTTTTGTTTTATATAATCTTAACTTGCCCAGCTTACTTTTTCTAGCTATTATAAATCGATCTTGCTAAATACATAAAACTTTTCGTCTCTTCAGAATCTAATATTTTTTCATTCATCTTATTTATTCTAAAGTTATTTTTTACTTTTTTACTATATAAGGATGATTTGATAGGAGAGTGACTTTTCAATGATATACTTATTTTAAGGTAAAAAATACATGTTATTTTTCAACATAATTTCCTACCAGTTCTATACACTTAGCTCTGCAGATTTCGAATTTTTAGTCATCTAAAAGTAGTCTTTCGGAAGCTCGTCAAAGCAGGTATTCGTTGAGTCTATCATCTCCTTATTTGTCCCCAGGCTTCTTCCACTGAGCTATTTTGTCTATTTAGGAACAAGAAAAAATCACTCGGCGACAAATCTGGTACCATATCCACCAGATTTGTTCACCAAATGAGGCAACAATTCATATCCTAATTTGACAAATTTAGTGGTTGTCATAACAGATGAATCAGAATAAATGCGATTGTTTCTTCTTCAGATGGATATTAAGGTATATCAATACATCAACATAAGTTATTGTACTTCCCTTCCATAAATAGTTAATAAAGATTACGTCTTTGAAATCCTAAAAAATCGTAGACATAATTTTATTGGCATAGCCAAAAATAATATTATTTGTCTTCTTCGCAATACGAAGAAGAAATCCATGCGATTTTGTCTCTGGAATATAGTGACATTAAATTTAACCAGTCACTTGAAATGGCAACACGAAATTCCATTTGCTCAACAATAAACAAACGCGGTACACATTTTGCTGTTTTTCTTTTTACGTTTAAAAGTTAATACGAAATACGGTGCACCTGTTCTTTTGAGATATTTACGGCATCAGTTATCTTGCATACTTTCATTCAGAGATTGCTCTTTACAATGGTATGAACTTTATTAATCATTTCTGGAAATATTACCATAAATGAAGGCCCTGGATATTTAACATTTTCTATGTTCACCATGAGAAGAAGCAAATGCACCATAATATAGGTATATGAAACGTTTGTTCAGTGTTTTTTCATGTAGAAAATAATATTTAATTAATACACGAAATTCTTTTTCCTCGCGTCAACTCAAGGGTAACAAAAACTTATATCTAACTGTGAAATATCTATCTGTGAAATATCTATCAGGCAGATTTAGGTGAAACTTTGGCAGTAAGCTTCTAAAGTATGACTGAAGTAAACAATAGATCATGGCCAAAGTATTGCCAATATTTGAAAAGTCACTCTCTCGTATTTATGCTTTAATTTAGTTTTTCAGCTCGGTCTATTAAAAGCACCATAGTTTTTTCCAATTCTCTTCTGTTCCCAGCACTTCTTGTCTTAAACCTTTTGAATTTTAAGCGTTAACCTAGTTTTGATATTAATTTTTGCTTCTCATACATGTTATGTAACGTCATATCTACTTGCCTCATTAATTTATCAGTTACTTTAAATTTTAATATTGTTCTACTTATGTTACCACATGATCTTCTGAAGTCCAAAAACAGAATCTTTGAAGGTATGTAGAATTCATGACACCTTATTAAAATCTGCTTTACCATGAATACCTGATCAATTATTGATCTGCCCTTTCTAATGTCTCTAGATATTCGCCCAAAACCTTTCAATGGCTAATTAGTTTTATTATCGCCACGTCATAATCTTATATAAAACGTTCTATAAGACTAAATTTCTATAAATTCACAAAGTGAAGTAGTACAGAATCTTTCTCTGCGATTTCGCACCCAGGAGGTTCTCATCAATCTGTAATGACAGTTGCGAAAGCAATCAACAAAGATATTTCCTGTATTAGCATATCTCGATCAAATTGTCACAAAAAAAGAAAACTACAGCACGTGATGATCGCTTATCAAAACGGCGAAAGAAAACATACCAATGTCACTTAAGTCGATTCATCAAAACTTAAAAGAGAAGGGTGTAAACATATTGGGACGACCAGTTCGAAGACGTTTGTACGAGGTCGGTTAAAGTGTAGGTATCCGGTAAAAAAATTAATCGGTAACAAACTAACAGATAGGATGAAAAAAGCACGGAACAATTTGATGGAATTATGAAAGACACCAGAGTAAACGATTGGAAACGGGTAAACATTAGCATGAAATCTTTAATATTGGATCAAAAGTGAGGCAATAACATGCTAAATATGTGAAAAAATTATCATTCAACATTTCAATAAAAAATTTATCGCCAAAGTAGTGAAATATCCCTCTTCCGTAATGATATGGACATGGGTACCAGGACCCCTTTACTTTGCGAAGGTATAACGAATCAAACTCAGCATAACAAAATCATAAATGAACGCTTAACACCTTACATTGGATGAAAACAACGCACCATACGTCTTTTTGCACGACAATGATCCATGCCATAGAGTAAACTCTGTGAAAAAATACTTGAATATAGGAAACTTACTGTTATTTGATTGGTCTGTAAAATCTCTCTATATGAATCATAATGAAAGTGTATGGTATACTTTAAAAAATAAAATATCACGGAACTGCACCAGAAAGCAAGATTTGATGGGGAACCTTGAGTCAATCGAATTAATCGAATTTCTTCTTTCATTAAAGCAAAAGGAGGACATATGAAATATTAAGTAGAAATGAAGACATTAATAATTATATATAAGTATATAACTAATTAAGTTCTTCCCGATGAAAAATTAATGAAAATTAGTATTTCCTACTATACCATCGTTGATTGCACATCAATTACATTATAGAAATTAATTAAAAAATTTCTGTGTTGGAGCAGGACTCGAGCTCGTATCATATCTCCGTTTGCTAGACGGCCACCTTGCCAATTACACCACCAAGCGGCACAGTTTTTAATCACTTAATATGCTATAAATTGCATTATGGAACAGATCTAATAGTAATACCGCGCAGTCAGGTTTTGATGTTAATAAATATATATAAATATATAATAATTATATACAAATATACAATTAAAAGCGATTTACGATGGAAAATTAATGAAAAATAGTATTTCCTGTTATGCCATCGTTCATTATAATTAGAAATGACAATAATGTATACACACATATACATACACATATATATATATATACATATATGCAAAAAATAGCATAGCTGGATGGTAAGATAATTTTTAAGAAACATTACTTGAGTCAACATCATTTGTAGATAAGAAAAATATATTAAATAAAAAATGTATTTAATATATCTCTCTTGCCTATAGAAATAAAATGTTTTTGATAATTTTTTTAAGATACGTATAAATATTAGCAACACTCGTTTCCCTTTCATTCAATGCAGTTTTATAGATAACATCTATACATACAAAAAATACATCATTTTATTTTTAATTTCGGCTCGAGTATTACACATATTATTTTTCAATTAACTTGGCTTGTACATCAGATTTTAGATATTGTCAATATTTTGTAAAATTTCGCCATTACATAAATATACATACATTTTCCTGTATTCATCTATCGTATATAAAAACTTAAGAAAGTACTTTTCCGATCATTAGAAATTATTACTTGACACAATTTATTATTTTGAATATTTCTGATTGTGCTCAACTTACATGTTAAAGTATGAGGTTATATGGAATTTAATTGCCACTCATCCTTGTATTCAAACACAAAATGTGAATAATTTTTGAGTAAAAAATTTATTTCTAGGAATACATACGTAACTGTAACCGTGAAATACAATTACAAGCTTTATGTTGTTACGCTTCGCATATATAATCATTTTTTATATCGGTTTTGAATTAATTAATTTTAATTTAAATACAATTCAATTTTGAATCCATAAATTATTATTACTTGACATTCTTTGTGCTATATATAGTATATTTAAATGCAAAATCTTTTGTTTTGGTCCCGTATGGTCAAGCTGTAATAAAACAAACCGTCGTCGCTTTCTAGGAAGCAAATACATACCTTAAACGTTTCAAACCTTTTTTTGGAATAGTCTTAGTAACTTTCCATTGACCCACATTCCATATTAATTCTTTTTTATTGATTTCTAAATGCAATTAGAGGTTTAAATGGTATTCTTTCTTTTTTCACACAGAATACACGTCTATTATTCTGTCTAGATATGTATCTGCTTGGTACTTATACCTATATTGATATAGCACTTTTAGTTTATGCTAATTTCTTAGCGCGACTAATTTCTAGCGTGCATCTTCTCTCATCTCATTGGTTAGTTCAAACATGACCAGCATCCTATCCTTCAGCTTACCGCGTCTTTTCTTAAAAGCCCCAGCCTGTAAGAAAAAACAGAGACTTCTGCCCTAGCCATGACTAAGGCTACACGCTCTCCTTCACGAGTTTGTGAAGTTAAGTTTTACCCGCGCATGTAGTGTCCACATGTTTATTTTGCGACCGCAAAATATACATAGTATCCTGGCCCAGGATATATATATATATATATAGACACACACATATACGCAGGTACCTCACGTATCGTTCGATATATATTTTAATCTAATCCTTCTTATATTTTATTAAACAGCTTTAGATTTACTTTTATTACAGCTTTGCCATTTCGTTACTCTTGTTTTATCTGTTGCTGTCGATCTTATTAATTATCTTTATTTAATATACTCAAGTTCAAAGAATTAAATTAAATTAGAGAATAAAATTTTAAGGGCCATTGTTTTATTTCCACTAATATCTTTCTGTCAGCTTGGCACACGTCCTGGACTTTCGATGCTCATAGTAAACTTGACTAATTATTAACTCTTGCAATTTCTTTATTATTTGCATTTATTACAGCGCTTCGATTAGCCTGGCACGCGCTCGTAATAAATTCACTAACCACCACGTGCAAATAAATAATTTCTATTAATTAATATTATCCTCATTATGTATTTATTTGTATTAATTAAGGGGACATTTAATCCCTTAACACATATACATACCGAACTAAGGATGTAATAAGGTACATTAGCAGACGCGTAAATGAATTACAAAAAATAATAGTAACTCTTACTAATACCAGAATTAGATGGGTTTATCTTTTGATTATTGATTTTTATAATTATTTTTCTTTTGCGAAAATAACATTAGAGTGTCAATATATTCGTCTAGGACATTCTGACTCTCTAGGTACATATATATACAATATATATAGTTAAATTTTAGTAAATAATTTTCATTACTAGATGATTCAGGTACATTCCTATAAGCTGCATTGACGTAGACATATAAAATCGCTAATTTGCAGATAAATAATAGTTATTATAAGTAAAAGATCTAGCAAATATGAAAGTAAACAGTTTTATTTGTTGGTGTGCATGGAAAATTATCATCAAATATCGAATAGTACAAGTCGATGTTGTATCGAGCGATGAATCATATAAATATGTAAATAATAAAAATTTATCATTAATATTAGCAGCACATTTAGTATCTTGAGTATAGAAGATGGATCACTGACTTGCGATGCGAATCAAAAAATACGTCAATCATTGTTCAACAAAGAGTTGTACAGGCTAAGTACTTATTATTTAGCTATGAAGATCTACAACAAACTACCTAATAAGGTGAAAGACCTATCCTTGAGAAAACTGAATGCAAGCAATGCTAGCGGAGAACTGCTTTATTCGGTGAATGACTTTTTAAATTATAAATTTTATCTTGCGTGTTTTATAGTTTTATATATATATAGTCATTTAGTCATTATTGTATTTTATTTATATTATTATATAATGATGTGTGTATGTACATATATATATTGTATATATATATTGTATGTATATATATGAGTAATATTAGATTCTCGAGCTTTCCGCGATGTTGGACCGAAGTTCTCGAAACAATCGGCGTCTCGGCATTTCGATGACATCTCAATCATTTTCTTCAGGAGTTGTTTCGTAATGAAGCGTCGACGTAAAACTGAGATATCATCGAAACGTCGAGACGCCGATTCTTTCGAGAACTTCTGTCCAACATCGCGAAGCGCCCAAGAATCTAATATTACTCATACTTACAATCGCGAGAACCTTCGTTTATGTATATATATATATATATATATATATATATATATATATATATATATATATATTTGTCTGCACACCAGGTTCGCACCAAATATTTATCGTGACATCCAAAGCCGATCGCTCGTTCAGTTATATGTTTGTTGCTACATCTACATCCCATCCAATCGCGCAGTTAAAAGTAACCGCTATAGTCTTTATTATTTTGCTTTTTTGCTTACATTATAAACGAGTTATTTTTCATCAAATGTTCTTTGAAAAAAGAAATATTTTTTATTAAACTCAATTCTTACAGTGTCACCCTATTTAACACAAATATTTGTATCAGAATCGCGATTAATAAAACAAAAATCTGTTGAAAATAGGGATGCTGTAGAATTTTATACTCTAAGTCCTTAGGTTTGAAAACTGCTATTTGCGACGTGCGGGATTTTGTGTTATCAAATAATGGAGTGACTGTTTATGAAAACTGGATGCTGTATTTTCAATTTACTGTGCAGTTGCTGAATATATTAACAACACTTATTTCCTGCTAAGCTTTCACTCTTGAGTAAATCAAGATAATCAATTACACTATATGTACATACTCCACCAAACAGTTATCAGAATTTTATATGAAGTAGCAACAAGAATATTTTCGATGTTTTGATTATCTAACCATTAAGATAATCTATTTATGAATGTTGCATATCTATTTCTCGTCACATGGCACTCATTACAAGTTCTTAATTTATCTATTACGTCTCTCCGACAAGGTCATGTAATGTCCACTTGTATAATTTTTTAATTTTGCCTACTACGTGAAGATGTTATGCTACTATTGTACAGTTAACATCTAGAGATTGGCTTGGATCTTCTTCTATTAAAATCACTAAAATTTCTTTGTCCTATCAAAAGCCTACACAAGGCTCACTTTCAAGTTCTCGTCTCTACAAAGTACAATTCGCCCGTGCTTGTGGTAATCTCACCATAAACTCTGTTGTGCTGCGAGCTACGATCGCTAAATTTAATTTCATATCGCATCGTAGTCGATTTTACTCTGGTACTTATCTATCGTCACTCAGATAGATATTATGAGTAAATATGTACTTAAAACGAAATGGAAGATAATCCCATCCTATATTGTGGCATTATACTTATGTCGTTATTTTTGCAGCACAACTATCTATTACCATTTCATGTGTAATACACTGCTACTACGTATATATTTGTGAGAATGGAAAAGAAAAACGAATTTTTTAAATACAAAATAATTTTTATTTTTCAATATATTCTCCTAAGAGAGCAATACATTTATTCCAACGGTGCTCCAATGCCCTTATGCCATCTCTAATATGTGATTCCGGAAGGCTTGCAAAATACTCATTTACGAAGATGATAAGCTCGTCGTTAGACGAAAATTTCTTTCCACATAGTGCCCTTTTCAATTTTGGAAAAAAGATAGAAGTCGGAAGGGGCTAGATCCAGCGAATAAGGCGCATGCGGTACTAATTGGAAATGCAACTCGTGGATTTTGGACTTCGCAACTATGCTGGTATGCGAGGGACAATCTTTTTCTTTGCCATTCCTGGCCGTTTAGCACGAATCTCAACATTTACTGACTGTTGACTGTTGTTTAGTTTCGGGTGTACTGTAGTGTATCCAAGTTTCATCGCAAGTAACAAATCGCCTACAAAAATCAACCGGATTCCGCTTATAAAGGTCTAAACACTCATTGGAAATGCGCAAACGAGTGAACTTTTGATCAGTCGTAAGCAATCGCGGCACCCATCTTGCCAAAAGCTTGGAAAGGCCCAATTCTTTCGTTAAAATGTGGTGTACGCGTTATGTTGAAATGTTTACCATGTCTGCTATCTCTCTCACTTTAAGTCGTCGATCTTGCGTTATAATATTATGGATTTTTATAATCATTTCATTAGAAGTCACCATTTTGGGTACTCCAGAGCGCGCTTCATCAACACAGCTTGTTCTACCACGTTTAAATTCATTTACCCATCTACTTATTGTGGCGGATGATGGAGCAGATTCACCTAATGTTTCCCGTAACTCATCTTTTACTTCGGTAGCTTTCATACCCTTAATTACGAAGTATTTAATCACCGCACGATACTCCATTTTTCAATTTTAACAAAACGACGTGTTGCTTCTTTTCCAATCAGCTGTCAAAAATAAACTAGTCTACCGATTTATCTAAATATCGGAATGTAAACATATAAATAGACAACCTAAATTACAGTGCATTTGTTTTACCAATTAGAGCGTTACCTAAGTGTCATTCTCACTACTTGTCAAACTATTCTCGTAGAAACAACTATTTAAGTAATTTGTTGTAACCACTAATTACATAGATCTCAATTAATGAAGACAAAATACGGAATTTATCTAGTTGTGTTTGATATATTCTGAATTTTTTTAAGTGTATTGCAATAAATTTAGCTATTTAAATATAACGCAATTTGTGTTTTTGCGTCTTCTTCAACTTCATAAATATTTTTTTATTATCATAGTTATTTGATTACAATTATGGCCAATAACTGTTATGATATAATAATATGATTAAATTAGTTCACATATGAACTACAAAGAAGATTAATAATAATAAAGGATTCTCACAGTTATATATTGTATAAGGAGTGAGGGTATCAAAATTCTCTGTAGAGATATTATATAAATTTAAAGATAAAGAAAAAAACATAAATAATGTAGTAAGAAATATTTACAGTTATAAATTAAATATTATTAAGATGTGTAAATCAATACAAGTAATGTTGTATCAATTGTTTCTATGTAACAGGTACATATTGTAAAAATAAAATAATTAAATTTTTCTTATTTCACAATGAATTTATACCATCTAAAAAGATAAATAAGAATTAAAATATTATATATTGAACAGATTAAAGTATAAATAATATGATGTATGTATGGTTTTTGGAATTCAGGTATAGGATGTTGAGAAATAATTATTAAAATTGAAATTACAAGTCAAATAAGTATGTAATAGAAAATAAATGCGCTTAAAATAAAATAATTAAAGGATGTGTACGGATACTAATAAATAAACAAGCTTTAAATTATTTTAGTACGGAAAATTTAAAATAAGTATAAATAATATTTTGATAAAAAATAAGTAAGGAATATGACTCGTTTAGAATTAACAAGTCAAATGGTTTTTAAAAATTATTAGGTGCGCAACTAAATTCTCGCTGTTTTTTTTTTAATGAAAATGCGACTTTATTGTAAAAAAATGTTTACAAATGAGTCATTCAAAATATTACCCATCGTTAGCGACAACTTTTTCCCATCTTTCTGGCAGAGCTCGAATACCGTCACGGTAGAAGTGTTCGTCTTTTGAGGCTATTCACGAATCAAGCCATTTTGAGATATCTTCATATGAGCGGAACTGCTGATTAGCCAGACCACGTGCCATCGAACAGAACAAGCAATAATCGGACAGCACAATATCTGGGGAATATGGCGGGCGGGGTAGGACCTCCCATTTGAGCGTTTCTAAGTAGGTTTTAACGGGTTTGGCAACGTGAGGCCGAGCGTTGTCATGCTGTAGAATCACTTTTTCGTGCCTCTGCTCGTATTGTGGCCGCTTTTCGCGCAGTACTCGGCTCAATCGCATGAATTGAGTTCGATACCGTTCCCCAGTGATGGTTTCGTTCGGTTTCAACTGATCATAATAAATAACACCGCTCTGGTCCCACCAAATACACAGCAAAACCTTCGTAGCGTGAATATTCGGCCGAACCGACGACGTAGAAGCATGACCGGGCAGAAACGACGCTCAACGTCACTTGGCTTCAAATCATAAGGAACCCAAGTTCCTTGTTTTTGAATCATTCCCAACGCATGCAATCGCTGGGAAATGGCTTGGTGGGTATCTCCTAATGCTGAAGCAAGCGCTTTTTGCGTTTGGCACGGATCCTCATCGAGCAATGCCTCCAATCTCCGTAAACTTTTTGGAGTTCTCAATGCGCATCAGCCGCCGTTTTCTTCGAATGAAAGAAGAAAAACAACCCTTCCCGCAAATGACGATTATTTGGCACAAAATCAGACATTTTCACACAACCAAAAGTATATGACGCAAAAACAAAATCACTAATGTGTCAAAGCGGTTTGTTTAGCATATGTCTAAGCTTGGTTCATGACGTTTTGGTTATGTCACAATCGACCAGCGCTTACTACTGGAGCCATCTCTTAAAAAACAGTGGGAACTTAGTTGCGCACCTAATAATTCGTCTTAAGTTATATACAACAAAAAGTGAGATTAGAAGTCGCCAAATATCGTAATTCAGTGTAGATTATTGCAAAAATGTACACTTCAGAAAATGTAATAGTAAATGCATACGAAGTTAACATGGAATTCTTTTTATTTAAAGAAAGTTCTCTAGTTTGGAAAGGATAGTTCCGATAGAATTTTCCATATCAACAAGGTAACTAAGTAATTACAACATTATGTTTTTGCCTAAAATTTTAAGGCGTATAAATTCATTATAAATTAATAATATAATATATATGTATATATATATATATATATATATATATATATATATATATATATATATAATCCATCTCGATAACTTTTGAGTTTTATATTGGCTACTAATCTTGAGATCTAATGAATATAGTTGAAAGACAGATTCCAAAAGCCTTACAAATAATAACGCTTTTCGCTCTTAGCTTTCATACTTTTACCCCATTGACCTTGTCAACTCAAAGAGAAGGGTTATAGGTCTGCAATAGGTTGATTTTTGTGGTTTTCTTACATTAAACAATAATATTTGTTCTATTGACTTAAATAATTATATATTTCATTATCTTTGCATTTATTTTTATATTCAATTAATAATTTTTTCAGCTCACGCGTTGCCCTGTTTAAGTTTGTTTTATATTGAATAGTTTCTGTTCATTGCCAAATTTTTCTCAACATACGCTTCGGGTCTTTTTTGTCTCTAACAAGAGTACGCAAATCCTTTATCTTATTTCTGTTCTTCGTAAAATTATCGAAAATAAATTTTGAACCGATTGATCAATATCTATCAGTATTAATAGGTACATACATATATGAAAACTTAATCTGCTACCGACCATTGCACAAAAATTAGTTCCCTTATTTTCAAAAGTTGAAAGTCTTCGTAGAACTATAATTGGAGAATAATCAGGTGACAAACTAAAGCATAATTTTGCTGACATTAGATGATTAGATATGGATTTGTCATGCAAAAGTCAACCAAATCAGACATTTTGTTTAAATTTGTAGATCTATAAGTAAGGTTTGATTGCATAGTCCTATACAATTGCTTGCCCTTTGTAATGGTAAACTTTGACCCACAGAGGGGAGTCATCATCAAATTCTCAAATTATTATGATTTAATGTTGTATTTTGATGGATAATAAACAGCATTTATTTATTTTTTCTTATTATCACGTGGACAGTTCCGTCAGGATACTAAATATTAGTGAGGTATGTAACTGTTTGGTATCTCTTACACAATTAGCAAATAAATGCATTTGAATATGTTCGATGACAATTTTTTAAATTCCTAGCCTTTAAATCTTGTGGCGTATATTCTGAGCACGGTATTGACTACAATCGTTTGTTAGAAGAGCATAATGTTAAATCACTAGAAAAACACATCCTTGTATAGCGCACGTTTTCTTTATAAGTTGACTGTTTAGACCTTCTGTCTAACTTAAATTTCTCTGTTGCGCACGTAAAGCCAGTAAAGCTTCTTTAGTTCATATGAACAATATTTATAACATTCTCGTGGGAAGCATCGATTTATAATTTTCAATTATTTATATTTCATTTCTGTTTAATACCTCAGCTAAGACTTGGGAAAGAAGTGGTTTTCGAAAAAAAAATATTTTTGAATGTTATAATAAATTTTAAATAATTTTTTGATAAAAATTATTTTATGTGGACAAATACCATAACTTTACGATAGGATTCGTTTTATTTTATGTGGAAGAGTTTCATTTGAACATGTGTAGGAGTGTCCGTGGATCGAGCGATTTTGTGGGTGGAAAGCTTGTTACCGACAAGTTGAGTCAGCGACTTACAGTTGCACCTTAGCACTGACAGAGTGCATTGGCATCACACATGCAAGATTCTGTGTGATTTTCTGCAAGTAATGTGACGTAATGTACAATAAACTGTGAGTGTGTTCGTAATTAAAATGATAGAAAAGGTTTGTTTGCAAGGCGACAAAGTCTCATTAAATAACTTCCGCTTATTAACAAATGTTAGATGTAGTGCAAGCTTTCAATAAAAATACAGAATATTGAAGGAAACGAGATACGTTTCCATACATATCTTTCGTCAGTCCCGAACATGTAACACAATCAGTGACGGACAGTATGTCAACATTTTTTTAATAGAATGTAGGAGCTTTAAATTACACGATATTTCTCGCATTTGAGTATATAATTAAAACAGAATTTTCTATTCATGCTTCATTCTAATAAAGCTTTCAAATTTGCCAACAATTATATTATGACTTTTTAATTTCTTTTCTTAAGAAAAGTCCTAATAGAATAAGATTGATTATTAAAATTTAACTTATCTTCATTAGCTTTTATCATATTTTTTCTCTTTAAAAATTTAAAATGCGACAACTTTTTTTTGGCAATTAGAACGACCCTCGTGTATATTTTATTAAAAAGATGTAAATTTGTTTGGTAGTTATTTAATATAACAAAATATTTACAATAAGTTAACAGCACTCGCTGCTCTTTATTTATTATTATTTAATTTCTATTTTTATTTCTTCAAGTTCTGTCAGTCGCTAGTAACAGGAAATCATTTGTAAGTAGTAGTTAAGCATTGCCTCGTATCAACGAAAGCGCTGTATTAATAAGAAAAATAGACCGAAAATAGCAAATACAAAACGTGCTAATTTACTATCGAATAAACTTAAATAACGTTACACCATAGCAACGCATACATATAATTTTATTACATTAATAATAATTTAATTAAAGATTCTTCAGTTATTCACCTTAATTAAATATGCCGTAGCTTATATAAATGTAATTAAATGAACTAAAACAGTTTAATATACATTCTACCTTAAATACACATATTTTAATCTACAATTCAATCAACAACTACGAATAGTTAGTTTCTATTTGATTTGTGTATTTAGATATTCACACAGGCGTGGTAACTAAACTTTATTAAAAACTGGTACCCGCTTCATATTTATTGTTCCGTTTGAATAATAAAGCAAAATAACATTAATGCTTATTCAGCAATATGTAATGACTTAATAGTTTACCTTGAATTAGCACTTGCATTAAGTAATAGTTTAAACAAAAATAAAATGCCATTTCGATACTTAATTAATTAATTCTAAAACCATACACTTTTTCTCTAATGAATATATGAAATAAATTTCTATGTAATAGTTCAAATTCTAAAAGAAATGATCGTTTTTAATGAAAAAAATATTATGTACTGTTACAAAAGAAAACGAATTACGCAGTAAAGATGTACTCTCCCGCTCATGGAAGTATGGACACTTGATTAAATTTTATATAACAATCATAAAAATTATATTAATGTCAATAAATAGCGACAGTAATATTATACCTTATTCTTAAGAAGGTTTTTAATTCAAATAGATATTGTATTTGAACATATTCTCCAAATAATATGATAGAAACAATTTTATCTAACAATAACTATAATTACCTGATATTGTACCTCGATAGCATTGTACGATAATTCCAACTATATATAATCAGGATTAGTGGTACGATCATTAAGAAGGGACTAAAGTCTAGAAATTTACCTGAAATGAGTCGGTTACCCTATTACTACCTCCTTGTGCCCATCAGTAGATCACTGAACGTGCTTGTGTGAAGTTGTCTATTTTGTAAGCGAATAGTGTAATTTCTGTTTACGCTTGATAGTGGAACACGATCAGCGATACTTACTTTTGCATCGTGAGGGGTATTCAGTTTGCGGTATTGGCGAAAAATTAAAAATGAAAAATCGACACACAATTCGTCGGTTTCCAGAAACTGGCAGTCTGGAAGACCGTAATCGGTCGGGACCATCGACAGTTACTTTCAAAGTTGACGACGAAAGAATTAAATTAATTAGCAAAAGAAATAGAAACTTAACGGCACCTGAAATAACAGCCGAATTTAATCGGGGCCGTGCTAAAAAAAATTTCTGTGAGTACAGTGAAACAACGATTATGGAAATAAGCAGAAACGATTTCAATGGGCAAGATTACACCGTAATTGGACAATCGATGAGTGGAAGAACGTATTGTGGAGTGACGAATCGAAATTTAAAGTGTTCGGGTAAAAGAGAAGAATTTTCGTCAGACGATTGGCGCGAGAAAAATGTTGCCAGATTGCATAGCTCTAACGGTGAAACATGGGGGTGGTTCTGTTTTTCATTAGCCGGAATGGGAGATTTGATAAAAATAAGTGGTATTATGAGAAAGGAGAAGTGTCGAGAAATTTTGGAAAATCACGTTTTACCGTTAGACCTGCGATTAATCGGTACTAATTTTGAATTTATGCATAATAATGACCCCAAACACACGTCGTTGTGTAAAAATTACCTTGAAGTGGGGAAAATTGAAAATATTTTGAAAGTAATGACATGGGCGCTTCAGAGTCCGGACCTCAACCCCATTGAATTATTATGGGATGAACTCGATAGAAGAGTTAGAAAGGAATGTACAACATCGAAGGAAAAAATTTGGAATATTTTACAAAAAGAATGGAATAACATTATACCAGATGTAATAAGTACACAAGTTTTCATTTTGGTTTAAATCTCCTCAACACTCTTCACTTAATGGCCATAATTCGTTCTTGTTCGGAGGCCAGAAAATTCTTTTAAACATCTTCTTTACAAACAAACTCCAGATATTTTCTATGGTATTTAAATCAGAACAAAATAACATCCAGAATAGTATTTCCGTATTATTATTCGCAAACCACTCCCTAATTATGGTGACTGTTCACACAGCGTAGTTATCTTGTTAAAAGACAAAAGAATCGCCATATATTTGCGTTACTTTGATATGCATTAAATTTTTCAAAATACATTTCTCCGTTTAAGTATCCTTAAATATGCTAGGCTACACCTGGGACATTTATATTTATAGCCACGCCCATACACTAACAGAAAAGCGACCTGATTTGTTTAAAGGTGTCACATATATCTTTCCAGACAGATTTTGTAGACTAAAATACTTTTTCATCAGAAAGTTATTCCAAAAATATGGCGGAAAGAATACAAGTATTGTCTAAACAAACAAATATTGGAGACTATTGCTATTCCTTTGTTAGTAATAATTTCTTAGTGCTTACTAAATTTTTTAGCTCAGAATATTTTACTTGTCGACGCAATGTCAACGATGATTCAGAAGAATTTATTAGAAACGCAGCTGACCTTGCTATTTCAAATGAGTGCTGCCTTAGGTGATTTAGAAGTGCTTCACCTTTAGCAATATACATTTTTGGACACCTCGCAACTTCTTTTTTATTAATATTTTCATCTTCAACATATCTTTTCTTCACCCGCACAACAGTACTTTTTGTTATATTAAAGCATTGAGCTGTGATCATTGACTAATATTCTTCTAATTTAGAAATTATTACAACTTTTTGACAACTTCGTTTAATTTAATAGTAATTATTATAACATTAGCACAAGTTAACAGGATTTAATCAGTAGAAATTCAGATGTACTCAATTTAATATTGTAATCAAATGTACATATGATAAAATACATTCAAGAGAGGAGCATATTGTAGATATCATGATTATGAGGCGTTATTGGTTATGTTAGACATTGCTTCCAATCTTTATCCTGTCGTAGGGATGCTACCAGTGCGAAATTTCTTGTTAACTTGATTAATAATGGTGTGGATGCCGCATCTGTACTTTCTCAGGTTTGTCTATTGGTTCGATCTCATTCCACTCGGTCTTTTGATTCCTTCGTTCTTCCGAGGGTCAGGACTAATGTCCTATTGATAGCTTCGCTTACTTATATGTCCAGGAATGCGAATAGGTTGCTTCCAGATCCCTTTCACAGGAAATAATATCGGCGGTTGAAGAGTTTGTGGCACAACTTTGGTTTCATCTCAATTCTTTTTCTTTTTTACTTATAAATATATATTTAAGTTCTTAGTTTTCATTTGTTATTATTGTGTGTTTTAATTTTCATTTACATTTAAGTTAGTTTTATTTAATACTATTTAATATTTATTATTATTACTATTTAATACTTATTACTTGCAATAAAGGTCTTATTATTACAAGGTATTATTATCACATTAATACAATTTTCTGCATTCTTCTAAACAAAATAATTAGAGTTAGTAAAATTCAATTACGTACGTAAAATATTTCATATTTTTAGTATAGATTAATCAACATTAATTCTAGTATTATATCGTATATCTTGCAGCAGTTGTATGTATCCTTCTAAAATAAAAATAAATGTGTTTATAGATGCGCATATACCTGCAACTGTAATAACAAGCTTTCGTTAAAAGGAACATATTATCTTGGGTATCTGGGACAGAAAGCTTTACGTTGTTAATGCTTTTCGCTCGTTAGTGAATTAGTATACCTAATGGATTTTTTCTGTATTTTGACGAATTCTAATTAATAGTGGTTTTATAGATATAACACAAAATATTCATATTATAAAAAGAATGTTTAGTGTTTATATTAACAGAAAAGTAACTATTACACATTTACTACATTTTAATTTTTTGCAATTCCTCTGTGCATTAACTTCAATCAACTCAAAAAATATTTTTCGTAGCATATTATTTGCATGCTACTATATTTAAGGATTATTTCTAAAATAGTTATTTGTTTGATTGTTGCTGGCCGTATTGCAATTATCCAAAATAGTTTTGTTAAAACCATTGCAAGAAATTTCAATGCCGGATTCTGGTGCCAAAGAATTGTATATGCACACTCTCCTTTTCATACGAATATGTCAACGACGTGTGCAGTCAAGTTACAATACAGAACAAATTTCGTAAATGAAACAATATCATTTGGTTCTATAACTTAAGCTATCTGTTGTTTTCTACTTTAATTTAGTGCATTAATGGTACATACTTTGTATTTCTAAAATTTATTTTATGTTAAGTTAATTTCTTTGATATATACATATATATATATATATATATATATATATATATATATATATATATACTATTATATACTCATTTTATAAATTTATTTCTATTACATTTCTATTACTAATAGAATTAGCAGTCATGAAAATAACTATTGTTAATAATTACAGTGCTCCTTGCAAAATTTACTGTTAAAACATAAAGTTAAAAGAAAATGATGCATTTCCCAAGATAATCATAGAAGCTCCTACACATTAATTAATTTCCATGCCAATAATTTTGTTACATTTAAATTTGGGCCACAGTTGAAAAAGACGGCAACCAAATATGTTATTTGAATAAAGTTTTACGATACTAAACTGAAAAATTATAATTTAACCGCTTTACACACCCTCTCCGCGTGGCGGAACACACGCTGTAATTCTCTCCGGCAATGTGCCATCACCATTAGATCACGGAGACAGTTAATTCAAGTTCTTCTAATGTGCCATAAATTGCATTATGGAAACAGTTATTAAATGAAAACTCACGGTAGGTTACGAGTTGCATATAATTATGCTCATTTACGATGCTAAACTGAAAAGTTCTAATTTCAACCGCTTTATACATTGTATATGTAATGCAGAAATTTTTTGAAAAGCTTTCTGTTCTCCGGTTGGGACTCGAACCCATGATCTCATTCTCTCCGGGAATGTGCGATCACCATTGTTAATTCGAATCCTTCTAATGAATGCGGTTTCCCGATGCTAAACTAAAAAATTCTAATTTTAACCGCTTTCTACGTCGTATAATGTGATGCAGAAATTTTTTTTGTTCTCCGTGTGGGACTGGAACCTACAATCTCATTCTCTTCAGGAATTTGCTATCACTATAGATAGTTAATTTGAGTACTTCTAATGTGCCATAAAATGCATTATGGAAACAGTTATTAAATAAAAACGCACTTTAGGTTATTAGTTATATATAATTATGTTTTTATACGATGCTAAACTGAAAAATTCCAATTTTAACCACTTTAAAGGTCGTATATATAATGCAGAAACTTTTTGAAAAAATTTCTGTTCCCCGCGGGCGACTCGAACCCATGATCTCATCCTCTCCGGCAATGTACCATCACCATTCATCCACGAAGACAGTTAATTCGAGTCGTTCTAATGTTCCATAAATTGCATTATTAAAATAGTTGGGAAAGTGAGAAAGCCCACGACAGGTTAATTGCATATTATTATGCGTTTTTACGATATTAAACTGAAAAATTTTAATTTTAACAGCTTTATACTTCGTATATGTAATGCACTCCACTTGAGGCTCTAACTCACCATCTCTCTTCTCTCCAATAATATGCCATCACCATTAGACCACGGAGATAGTTAATTCGAACCCTTCTAATAAAATGAAAGATATTATCAAGTATCTAGACCGACATAGCATCCCTTAAGCAAAATCAGATGGAGATATATGAATCTTCAAAATTTTTGAGCGACAAAATAGATGATTTTAATCGCGAAATGGGAAATTTTGGAAATAATATGGAGGAATGTAATGTATTGAAACTAATTTGCAAAGCTCGAGGAAAAAAGTCGATACTTTGTTTAATGACCAATTCCAATAAAATGAATATTATTGCTCAGATTGGAGATGCTCAAAATGATATTGATGATATTGAATCTTGTCATTGGGTACCTGGTGTTTTGAACAACAATAAAAATCTACACAGGATAATTGCTAGATATTTGAATAGATCTAAGTAAAATATGTTCCTTGAAAACGCTCTCAAATGGAAAGGTCTGAAGATGTCAATATTGTTGTTTATAATCATTTAATGCAGTCTAATAAAGGACCAATAACATTTTGCGAAGGTAAAGGTTATATAGTTCTATTGGTTGGAAGATTTGAAGATAATGGTTAGGAAAAACTTAAGTGTGATTCTTGTTTTGTATACTTTATTTTGAACGGAGGAATTTTCCTTGACTACCGCGATTCCCGTGGATTGCTGACCAAGACAAAGAAATTTGCTTTATATAGTCGCATCTAATAAATTTTATCAAATTATTTGTCTATTTGAAAAAATAACTTAAAATCTAACACCGTATGTAACGACTGGTTTTCCGCAGGTAAATCACCATGTTTTTCTTTTTGTCGTTACTTGTTTCATGCTGACAAAGCTAAATTATACGTGCCGGCGTCTTTTTTAACGAATCTTTTATTGCTAAGACCCAGGCCGAAATTGTATAATTAATTGACACCTACTATTTTACTGTTAGATATAAATAAATGTCAGATTTTAACATTTATATGCAATACCATCACTATAAGCCGTACATATTCACTTGAAAATCATCTTTTAGAAAGGCCAAATACAGTTAAACACGCTATTTGTATTGACAACAGATTTTTATTGAACCAACGTATAGATACCACATCTCAAAAAATTTTTAGAGCTTTTTAATACGAGTTTCACGTGATTTTCGAAAAAAATTCCATTGAGATCTTATAGTTGGCTCTTATTCGCAGTAACTTAGTTTTATTTCAATGTGCAATATCCTTGTTGTGGAAGGTATATTGATCCAATTCAACGAGCATATATTTAAATTTGAAATTTCATATTCAAAGAAATTATTCTAATTTCAAGGTTAAAATATTAATGTTGGATTTCCCACTTGTTTACAAAATTATTAACAATCGACTGGATAGTTTATATTGCGATAGTAGCTTGAATTTTTGTTTTTGTGGTATATGACACGTTTAGGTCCTCTTTTGCATTTGCCTAAATATAATACTTCCACATATATGAACTCGCCCTTGGATAAAATATTATGTAAATTATTTTAGAGACATCAATGTATTTAATCTAAATAACAAGATTGCGCTATTGTCAGTGTACGGGACTAAGCACTTTTAATTTAAATACAAAGCCGCAGTTCATCTCCCGCGGGAATTTTTAACTTGATTAGTGACAGTAATAATGACGCACACAGGCGCACTAAACTTAACAAAACTATTTATTTAGCACTTATGTACACATATGGAAACAAATCTTACAGCTAATGGAATGATTTAAAGATACCGCATAGTTATTATTTGATTTATTTATTATTATTTGTTTGATGTATTTGTGATGATTGATAAGACTTGTGTACTTGCCAAAATGATATGTTTGTTTGATTGACAAGGTAAGACTCTAATATTTATAATGCGCTTATGTTGATTGATAGTAGTAAACTTTGTAAAGTTTGTAACGCTAGTGTGACGGAAACCTCACATAAAATAAAATTTAAATTACGCACTTAGGGACACAGGAGCAATTTCCTACATGATAAGTTAACATTAATAATCTCTTTCAATTATATGATAACTGAAAGAAAGCGAGTAATTATATAGTTCAGGTAGACAGGTAATAGAAGGGAAGATAAAGTGATGCTTGAATATATGCACCTGAGGCCTAATATTTGGATTAGAATCCAGAAAACTAAAGTATCAACTATTCTTGCAGAACGTGATAAATATATAAAGACGTAGACTAGTATATGTATGTATATACAATGCCTAACGTCTAACTAGTTGTACGAGGATAGCCGTTATATTTCGGGAACAGCAAACAAAAAAAAATTTTATTACCGAAAATAGCTTTATTGCTCTTCAAAATATTCTCCTTGAAAATCAATGCACTTTTGCATTCGTTTAAACACATCCGAAAAGCATTGCTGCCACTGTGAAGGCGGTATCTCTTTCGGCGTAGAAAACCGTTGACCACGAAGCTTATTCTTCACGTGTGGGAGCAAAAAGAAATCACAGGATGCTAAATCAGGGCTGTACGGCGAATGGCTCATCAATTCAATGTTTTGCATGGTCAAATATTCAATTGTTTGACCCGACCTGTGAGAGCTCGCATTGTCATGATGGAGAACGATCTGTAGTTTTCGGTTTGTTTTCTTTATTTCTTCAAAAACTTTTGGCACACAAATAGTTGTGTACCATTCGGAATTGATCGTTCTATAACACTCTAAAGGCACGGTTGTAATGTGACCGGTTTTTTCGAAGAAACAGGTGACCATTTGTCTTGCTGTGCTTCGAGCGTGAACAACTTTGTTGGTTTTGGCTCATCTTGGAATACCCGCACAGTGGACTGCTGTTTACAATTGGGCTCATACGTATAGATCCAAGATTCATCACCTGTGACAACTTTATAAATGCTCTTCGAAGCAACACCATTATATTTTTTGTGAATTTCTTGGCATCAATTAACGCTACTCCTTGTTCAGAAATACCGGGGCACCGTCTATGGAATTCGTTTGGGAGATTTCTTCTAGTTTTTGAGATTAATCCATTAGCCCCCGTCTAACATTGTCGAATACTGCTACAAGGTGTAAAGCATGAACTTTCCAAGTCACATGTAAAAGTCCCTCACATTTGTCTCTAGGGGAACAGCCTACACTATACATTGTCGCTGCACTGTCGTTCACAAACATGTATAGTTGGTCAGGTGAAAGTAGAAATTTTTTTAGAGTATCTAGCACTACTTTCACAATTGCTTCGCCAATACAGTTTTCAAATCTTCTACTAGCTAATACTATGGGAAATGTCGCTGAACAGGATCTAGAACACGCACTGTAGTATTCAAAATAGAATGTTTTTACGATCTGTCATTTTTATCTTTTACTACAGCTTTGATCATGTTTTCGATATCGTTATGCACAGTTAGCATATGGGTCTGTAACGCTCTCCGGTATGGTAGCTTGGGATTGCTTTTATTTCAGAAGTAATGAAACGGTTGCTGATTGGATAGACGACGTCTCAAATTGCAGGAGATCTTCATGAACAATAAATCAAACTTATATTGGTTTTTACAGTCGCGTGTGTTTCAGCATATCAACGGTTTTTCGCAAACTTTACAGTATATCAGCACCATTATAATACAAATCTGGAAATTCATCAACAAACTTTGGCACTGCGTCAACCAATGGTCTTGTTTTTCCTTACATACCTGAACTAAGAATATTTTCCCAGATACTGCTTTTTCTTTTATTTAACAATACATTTTCAATTTGTAGAACTTTATTATGAGAGTAAAAGCAGAATAATATTAAATATGGAAGCAATATTCTTAATGAATTTTTTTTTCTAGTCGTCATTTATTTATGTACACTACTGCATATGTATATATAATAAAATAAAAAATAAAAATCATGAATGTCAATGTCAAATAGTAACATAAACTGTTGTTTGCTATATTGATTCATAAAACTAAAAATAATTCGATATATGCACATCTCTGTTTTGATTTCTCTATACTATAAGGCTTAAATTCAAAGTTTACTATTGCTATCAAAATATGTTTCACTGAAATTCTGTACCCATTTCGTTTAATACATACAAACAGATAAGTAAATAATTGTAAAGAATCTTTTTTTGCAGAAAAATATAATAGACATACATATGTATGTAGTTCTATTTTATTTTAGTCATCTTTTGCCAGCTTCTATAGAAAGGCATAAAAATAAAATCCCATAAAGTGTACCTATTATATGTTCTTAGGTTGGTTTATCTTATTTTCTTTTGTATTTTTTCTTATCTCTCGTTGCTCGTATCTTCCCCGTTTTCATTATACATTGACATTAGTGTAGTTGTCCTTCTTTATTATACACGATTATCACTTGGATTTCTACACCTTTTCTAATATGTCTGTCCCTCATTCTGTCCCACTTGGTTATCATTTAACTCATTGTAGGGATTTCATCTCTATTTATTAAATTATAGTTTTTGTTTCTCAACTAATATCCAGAATTCGCTGTCATATTTTAGTGCGTTTCTAGATACACTCTTTAAAACTTTTAGCTGTTATATTTCTTGCCTACTTATATATTCCTTGTTCAATAAGAATAGAATTACTCTAATCTATTAATTTCTGCTTCTTATGTTTATTCTTTGTCGATTATTAGTATCGTAAATATTTTAAGTTCTCCTTTTATTCCATTTATCCGTATGTTTAATTAATTGCTTTCCTATCATCGCTTTCTTTTCGTTTGAAAACTATCTTCATTTTTGCCTTTCAATTTGGTTTTCCCCGGTGGAGAGTTCTTGTTTATTTCATAATTTTAAATTATTTTTTAAGTGGCTTTATTTTTATTTAGCCCATGAACATTATAAATAATATAGCTTAGACTGTACCTTTGTCTTAATCGTGTATTGTGAATATTTCAACTGTAACTGAACCGTTATTATTATTCTGGACTTTTCTATAATTCTTTTTTTGACATATTTCCATTTGTCTTTCTAGGAATATAATGTCTACTAGTATTAAAAAGGCTGCGGACTTATTTTAAAATCGTGTATACGAGAAGACTTCGAATATCTTTAGCTGTCCTATGATTAAACTATGCAACGAATCTTATATATTTATATATGAAAGAATAAAAATGTGACTACGATTATTATCGATCCATCTCAGGACTTCCAAGTACTGATAATATAATGGAAGCAGATAAATTACTGAAAGATCTTCAAACTGCTGATATGTTGCACAAGTTTCCTGACTCTATAAACAGTTTTAATGTCCGAATGCATATTCTTTGTGTATTTTCTTTTTTTTTTTTTGGAAAAAGCTGGTTTTCGAAGTGACTTATTAAATTAGTTTTCAAATTATTTGAGGAATAGGTAATTTTGAAAAAGAATTAAATATAACCAGGGTTATAATCCCAAAATATATAATATTCTAGCTAAAAAATTGCATGTTAAAGTTATTTCATTTACTTACCCAAAAATAAAAAAGTCGGTTGACAATAAATAAAAAACAATTTCATTAGACCTCCGAGTATTAAATTGGCAAATTTTTTTGAAAACGGTGTGCAGGTAATATTTAGAATTAATAATTTTATTGCAAGATACGACAAAAATAACAAAGATCAAACCAATAATAGCAGTAAGTCAGAAATGAATATGACCTACATGCCCAGATGAATATGTTCGTTAAATTGATCAATAAGGTTGATATATAACCCCTTTCCACATTAACTTTGTAAATTCTGTATACGCATTTCGACAACCAAGTAGTCATCATCAGCAGATAATTTCAAAGTGTCGCACCTGGCAAAACACGGCGAAAAACAACCAAGATGTACACTGTGTAGTGTACATCTTGGTTTTGAACGGTGTGGATCGCGTACGGAGTTTGATTTTCGTGCGATTGTTTTTCGCCGTGTTTTGCCAGGTGCGACACTTTGAAATTATCTGCTGATGATGAGAACTTGGTTGTCGAAATGCGTATACAGAATTTACAAAGTTAATGTGGAAAGGGGTTATATTGTATATCAACCTTATTGATCAAGTCAATCAACCACAGGCTCCATCAAATTCAACCATGTTCGTTAAACTTTCGACAAACATAAATCAGAACACAACAATTCATATAAAAATAAGGAAACGGATTCTTCTTTTACTAATCATTTAATTAATAATAACCATAGGTCAAATTCGGAGTATAAAGTAAGCATATAGCAATAGAAAGCAACTAACATTAACTAAATCAGGGAACGATATTAATTAAGTAAACTAACTAAATTAATAAAACAATGATTTTCGTAATATGTGTCTGAGTATTCAATAAATTTTATTTTCGTCAAGACTTCATGCTATTAATAATATCGATAATATGTACGCGTGCTCTCTTATTGTTCGACGAAGGGTAAATTATGTAGATACTGTAATTATAATATGATTGTGCAAAGAACCGTGAAAATCAATATCGAAGTACTTACAGTAAACAGATTAAAATACTTGCATGCATATATTGTGCACGAACGGAAAATATCCATGAAGATATATGTATGTGTAAGACGTACATAATTATTAAATTTTTTTACACATTTTTATTGAATTTCTGAATAAAGTTTCTAATAGCATACGTACATTGAAAAACTAAATGATTACCTTTATATTAGGCGTTATTATATATTAAATATTTTCCGATATAAACAAACTCATAGAACCAAAAGCAGTAGGCAAAATTTTTAACAAATAATATAAACTTCCCAAAATCGTGACTAAATACAAGGAAACTCTGAAGGCTCTGTAATTCACAGCAACGAAACTCGTGTTAATAAAAGGTTCGACATTTGTTGTATCAAAAATTTGCAAAAACTTTATCCATTTTTCCCAATCGCGGGCAATGAATTCTTTTAAATAGGCACTACGGTAAGACTATCATGCGATAATTTCCTATGATTACTACGTTTTTCTTTACCAAACTAATACAATTTATCTACTAATTACTTGGAATAAATTTGATCGTTCTTGTCTAATAATTTTACCAATTAGATAACAATAATATGATACAAACTTTTCCACTTAACTAGACACATTTTTATAGACATATATTACTCTCGCATTATCCTTATGTCTACTTGTCCCAGTTATGTTATTCCTGTTAATTATGTTTTTTCTTGGTGTCCGGCATGCATCGTCTATTAATATTATGTAAACTAGAATTAAATATTATTGTTCTTAATCTCACATCCATTGTCACACTGATATAACGGGTGAGGCAGAATAACGAGCGATTTTAAAAAGGCTGTAAAAAACAAGAAAAACAATATTTAGGAATAAATTCATTATTTTCTCAAAGAACATAAAAAAGCATTAATTATTTTATTTTTTAAAAATAACTCCGCAAAGATGACATCCGTTCAAGCGTACACATTCTTCCAATCGTGTTTTGAAACTATTCATTACATTTTGCAGCATTGCTGGGGGAATGTTTTCCACTTCCTCTCGGATCCGTTCTTTCAGGGCTTGAATTGTTTGTGGTGGGTTATCTTGAAACACTTTACTTTTTAAGTACCCTCACAAGAAAAAGTCGCACGGTGTGAGGTTCGATGAACGGGAAGGCCAGGTGATGTCCCCATTTCGAGAAATCACATGATTTGGAAATAATCTGTTAACAGTATTTATGCATACTCTGGCTGTATGGGAGGTTGCTCCGTCTTGTTGAAAAACTGTTTCCTCGTTAACTTCGTAACGTGCAAGCTGTGGTTCAAAAAAGTTTTCCAACATGTCGGCGTATCTTTGTGAGGTTACTGTCACAGCATTGCCACGAGCATTTTCAAAAAAGTAAGGCCCTATGATCCCCGATGAAGACATAGCGCACCACACAATAACTTTTGTGGAGTGAAGGGGTTCTTGATGCATTTGTCTAGGATTTACGTCACTCCAGTACCTAAAGTTCTGCTTATTGACGTAACCGGACAAATGGAAATGGGCTTCGTTACTAATCCATAAGTTGTTTACAATATCCTCATGTTGATTAATTAAATCTGAAAACTCTTCACAGAATCGTTGTCGACTCACATAATCCGTGCCTTTAAGAGCCTGTACGATTTGGATTTTGTATGGATGAAGGTGGAGATCCTTGTGTAATATTCGTTTCCTCAAAGTTTCTAACCCATTTTTTAATAGCACAGGCAGACAGCACTGGTTGATTGCGATTAATGTTAAAATGATTTCGAAAGGCACAACGCGCGCGTATATAAGAATTATCATTTTCATAAAACGCCTTAACAGCGTACGCACGCTGTTGAGGGGTCCAACGCTCCATTGTTACTAAATGCTAATATCAAGGAAACATGGCCGATAACGTCCCTACCACCTCCGAATGACACGGCGCGAATCGCGGGCTTTTTATAATCGCTCGTTATTCTGCCCCACCCTGTATTAGAAGCTTTATACACGCGTTTATGTTTCTTACGTCTAATTACTATCTATAGCTTTTCCATAAATGTTTATCTTGTTTACAACTATTAAAACCATATTATTCTTTCTCGTACCTGTGTAAGTTATATTCATTTATTGCTCTAGAATTTGACCGTTTGGCAGAGATTAAACGTAATAATATTATCATTTTTGTTATTGTTGTCTTGCGTCGATGTTAAATTTCTTTCGGATGCATTCATCTCACTATTGAAGTCGTTTATTAGGTTACGTTCGTTAAGTATTATTGGGCATTCACAGAATATAAAAGATTTCGGTCAGTTAGTATTAGAATTAAAACAAATCGAAGTAAACATCAAAATTAAATGAAACTATTAACCTACTATTAATTTTTCTGTCCCTGAATTTTAATATATTAAATTTAATCATATATAAAGAATTTTCAGTTTCCGGGAACAAATTGTCCGGACACGTTCGTCATCCTATTGATTCCTTAAAATCGACAAACCTGTATCCCTTAACAGTAGATCAGTATTCTCGGGCTTTTTACAGCAGTACTTTTTCAATAAATAATACAAACCTGAGTTTTGTAATAACGGAATAAAAAGGTTCATTTTCGTTACACAATGTAGAGTTTAAAAGTATACAATGTTTGTGGTGAAAAAGTTATAATTGTCCGACAAGTATTTAATTTATGTACCAAATTTTGTTGTGAAGTTCAGTCGTTGGAAGATCTGTACGCTCGCCAGACTTTGATAGTAAAGCTTCAAAATTAATTGGCAGAGTGCATTCCACAGCGAAATACTCTGTAAATATTAAATAGGTTAGCATATCACAGCTCATAATTGGCCACCATTTAGAAAAAACAGGAAAATCAACAAATTGAGTGTTTGGAATTCACATTCTCTTTGGTGAAAAGAATAAATCGAATCGTTTATCCATAATGCAAGTTTTCTTCAACAACAGAGAAATAAACGATCTCTTACATATATCTTATGAGGTGAAAAATTAGTCACATAATACTCGTCGTAAATGCCAAGCGTTTGATGAAGATAAATCTTAACAATGGACTCCAAAGCTGACTCCTACTGAAGCAAATTATTATAATTATTTATTTCATAATGTAACACTCTATATATAGATTTATACGGCCATTAACTGCAGCGTGTTCATAAAAGTTTAATTAAGAAACTTATCAATAGCAGAAATGTTCTCCTCAATGAAAACGCAAGACTACATAGCGTAAGAGCAAGGGAGTACAATGTACATCTCGGGGTGTATTACTCCACCAAACATATTTACTTAACCTTGCACCATCTGAGCATTACATTTTTTTCTCGCTGTAAAATGCCTAGATCTCGTTCCATAAAATTTTGCGCTGCTTCCCTATGTGAAGAACAAGCTCAAAGGAAGCAAGCTGAAATCAAGCGATGAGTACCTACTTAGAGCCTCGAATGGCGAGTGTCCAACTTTGAGAGGAAGCATGAAGGAGTGGGGTTAATGTCTAGTTTCGAAAAATGGGCAAATGCTATGAGGTGAAAATCTAAAAAAAAATTACGAAAATTAAAACTATATTGCAAAAGTTTTGTAGTTCTTTTCATAGAATATAATTACTATTTGTTTTCCTAATAAATATCGTTACATTGCTGAAACAGAAATTATATATGATTCATCAGTTAATATAGAGTAGAGCGTATACATATGTAATTAAAAATAATTAAATTTATATTCTTATTTCAAACTACAACAATCCTAATGAGAGAATACTCACCGATGATTTGTTTAAATATTTGTAACTTAAATGTAATGTAAAGTATCACATATATTTGCAAGCAGCTTCTTTAATTAATTCATAAAATACACTATTAGATATATTCCAACTCTTCCTGTAACTGTGTATATTAAGTTTATTATTATAGTCAGTGACATATATGTATGTGAAACCAAGTATATATGCATATTAAAAACTTTTATATTGTGTTATATTGATACTTAACATACTAAGAAACGCTCAACACGCTCAAAACTCACGTAAATCATGTAATCATATAAATATGTGTAATTGGCTTTATTGAATATAAACACTTTCAACAAAATCGAGTGTTATTACACTGATTAATGAGAAAATTACAAATACTATGTAGATAGACATAAAAATCTAACACTCCAAATGTAAATAAAATGAAGTAAATATAAACCAATGGTTTATATTTAACAAGATAATTATAAACTGGTGTTTTATATTTATTATATGTCTACATAACACGTTAAAATGTCATTAAAACTTTAATACTACCTTGTTTGCAGACTTTCTTGATTCTTCTTAACTTTTGAGTTGAAATAACATGGGTTTAAAAAACCACAAATGTTTTACCAACACTTACAGGGGCTGGCTTTCTGAAGTTCTTCTAATGATATTGTTACTGATACAGTTACAGCGTTTGATTTAAGATAATTACTACAAACTTCTTTGGCAAAGTCCCTACTCATCTATTTACACAGAAACTCAGAACACGGTGGTATCTAGCTTTTAAATTTCAGCTCCAATCGTAAATCCATAAACTGAACGTCTTTTATATTGTCCATTAATTTTAGCTTCAATGGCCTCACGTATAAACTCTAAATATATTCCTCAATAACTCAATAAGTTTCATAATAAAATTTCAATCAGAAGGTTTCACCACGTTTGTGCTACCATGTTGGACTATCATTTAGATTGTTCACTAGGGTTTTATTTTTTTCTGGTCGACACAAACTACAAATTAATATTATATATACATATATACATTACGGTAGCTTCAGTATTCCTGTCGAAAAAATTCTTTCGGTTGGCGACATAGCCAATGTTTCATCGCAACCTGCTCTTCCTCATTAGAAGCAAATCACCTGCCTCTCAAGAGCTTTTTGAGTGTTTCAAAGAGATGATAGTCGCTCAGGGCCAAGTCCTCACTATATGAAACGTAGTTCCCAACAAAGTTCAGTCAATATGAACAATACATTAGCTGAATTAGGTTAGGAAGTTAGATAAGCTGTACATGTGCAAGCGTTACCGTGTAGTAGAACAACGCCTAAGAGACTAGACTTTTTTTCGTATGACCAGCTTAACCTTTCCAAGAAACTCACTGTAATAAGCTGAATTAAGCGTTCTCCTTTCTTAGAGAAAAACGATTGATTCAATAGTGTTCCAGAATACAGTCGCCATCACTTTGCCAGTCGAAGGTTATGTTTAAAATTTTATTTGGCGAAGATGAGCATGAAAAACGCCATTTCATGCTAACATTCATGCTTTCTGGGATATAATGGTGTACCTAGGTTTCATCGATTACGGTATGTAACAAAAAGTCATGATCTTCATACTCGCAACCAATCCGACGTTCTCTGCAAACTTAATGTCGTTTCTGCTGTTGTTCCGCGAAAAGTTGTTTAGTTGCTTTGGAACCCACTTTATTAAATTTAAGCATGTCATCTACAATAATATGAACACTATCAACACTAATGTTTACAGTCTTAGCAACTTTCTTGACAGATATTCGCCTATTGCTCCTGATCAGCTCGTCAACTAGTTGAATGTTCCCAAGATTCACGGCAGACGTTGGACGAGCAGCATACGTCAAGTTCGACACGCGTTCACGACTATCCTGGAAGGATTTACACTACTCAAAGTCTGTTCTGAGTGATAAACACTCTCTTCCAAACTGTTTATGAAGTATCTGGTGAATATCAGTCGCTTTTACGCCTTTATTGAAACGAAATGTAATAATTATACGTTGGGCTACAGAAGTTGACACATTATTCAAGTGGCAATTGTTTATGGCATTAGATAATACGTCTACTTCGATAAATATAAAACCGCTTTGCAGCACCTCTTTAATTATGTTTAGAAATAAATGAAATGTAGATTAAATTTTAAATATCCTCGCATATGGCTTGAAATTACACACATATAGAAGTCACGCGATTACTTTAGATTTAGTACCCTTCGTAACATTGAAAACAAACTATGAACAATTTAAGCCACCAATAACGAACATACTGGAAAAGCTGGAAGCTGCTTCTTCGAATATATCAAAGAATGATTCGAAATGATTCATTATAATATTGGACGGTATATATAAAATAATAATATGAAAAGTAACGAAATTTATAATGTATTTTGCTCCAACAATAAGAACGCACGGAAACTCATTGACAATAGTTAATAAATTTAAATTATGAAAGTTAAACAAATTTTGCTAAGCCACTGAACTCGACCACCAGTTTCTCCTTAATTTCTTGTTTTAGAGTGCCGTGCAACTGAATTAGAACCATCATTAAGTTTCACTTTTTATAACGAATTAAGCAAAATAGCAATTGCTCAGGTAAACAATATTTATTAACTATATATACATATGTGTGTGTGTGTGTGTGTGTGTGTGTGTGTGTGCGTCAGATCGGAAAAAAATAATTCAAAGTATTCTAAACTGTTGAAATTGTATCGAGAAATATGCGTACAAAGATTCTAAATGAGCGCGATCAGAGAACTGTGACAAGTGCACTGAGTTAAATTTCATGGATAAATTCACTGAGGATAGCCGTACAGCTGGAACTTCATAATAAATGGAATGTTATTAGAGATTTTTAACATTGTTAAATGGAAGTAAATATGCTTTATCATAGCCAGGTGTACGAAAACTTTTCTGTCAGACTGCATATCACTTTTATTACTTTTATAATTTAATGATATCAATAGCATAGTAAAAGTTTGGACGTAATTATAAATAAAAGAGATACTTTAACAGAAATTTCTCAAATATTTTTATTTTGTCTTACATTTTATATATTATTTGAACTATTTCATATTTAAGGGCTAAATATAAATAAATAAATAAATTAATTTGATTTAAATTTTATTTTTAATACTTTAATGTTAATAACTAAAAACATCAAATTATAACTGAAAAGTTTTTTTAAAAAAATGTTAAAAGAAAGTTAATTTTTTTATTATAATAGCCTAAAATCATCAGGCAAGAATTTTTTAGAAAACGCTTCTATTTGCATTAACCCTTACGCACACTGAAATTTTAAATTTCAGCGTCCACTAACATCTTGGCTCTTCTACACACATACACCTATAGAAACTAGCATATTATAAATACCGACAGTCGATATATATAAAACAGTCTATTTTGAGTTGATAAAAGACGGACTTAATGTGAATTCCTAAGTATAAAATTGAAAGAGTTCTTTTTACTTGATTTGTGCGGGTAAAAATATATATATATACACGCGACAGTGAGAACATGGCTCGTAAAACTGTGTAATACTCATCGCATCATATAGGCAAGCCATAAACCGCACTACTCATGGGTCTATATTCGCTGTTAGATTTCTATTAAATATTTCAATGACAGTCCTTGACTTACAACAATTTCGTTTCCATTTTACTCTCACGCCCGGTGTATTAAAAAAAGCGAGTACATCAGAATAACAACAACGGTAACAGCCAGCAGAAGTCATTCATGCTTGTCGTTTCATTGATCGCCACAACACAATACCATACACTTGCCGCAACACTTCATATTACTTGCCATTCTCCAACAAAAATAAAGACGAAATCGTTTATGACACATCTGAACGCATTTAAATAAAAATAACAGTAACCGTTTACTGAAACGACAGTAATAACGATATAGTACTAATCGCGTATGTAACCTTTACATGTGTATTCATATGTCCTTACCCACATGAGAAACAATTAGCTAATTAAATTGTAATGCATGACATCGCTTCTATATCAACCACAACATAATATCTAATGTGCGCGTTTTAATTTAAACGACTTTTTTTTTAAATAACATGGTTTGTCGTCGTTGGAAATAGCAATTTGATGAAGTGAAGTGTGAAATTATTTATAGTGTCATTTTTTTTGAGAGACTGAGACATCGACATGTCCTTAACATTGTACCACAATGACGCAAATTCGGAGTCCAGGGCCGTGCTTCTGGTATGCAAGGCTCTTAATATTGACCTGACATTGGAAGAAGTAGATACTTATAATAATGAAGTTTGTGAAGAAATCACCAAGGTAAGTAATTTTTATTATACGAATACACGTTATAGATAGAATGCTACGCGCTTTTTGCATGTGTAATTATTTGGCATGTGTAATCATTTGATAGTTAATATAACCATAAATTATGCAATCATATCTCTCCATAATTCGTTATTTCTTAAAATTAAATCTAAATTTATTAATTTAATTTTTACGCGCATATAACACACAAAAGGCTTTGTTATTATTTTTCTAGTTTTAAAATCTGAAACTAAAACTTTGTTTTTATTTCCAACTAATTTACTTAAGTATCTTTTCATCACATAAAGAACCATAATGCGTCTAGTAGGATTACTACTATCATTTAATGGTACATTTATTTATAGTAATGCACTCAGAGTACTCATTCAAATGCCTTTTACATCGTTAGATTTAGCATTTGGCACAACACCAGAATCGCAAATTCAAAATTAAATTATGTAGCTTAAAAGATGACAAGAACAATTTGGATTGTAATCTATATGAGTTTCACAAAATATTCCGGTTTATTTGTAAGAAATATGAAAATTATTCTGAAATTATTACATTATTAGTTTTCGGAGTGAAATTTAAAAAATATTACGAATCTTAATCAAATGCGAATTCATTCGCACATATATATGAACTTATTAAATGGAGAATTAATCAAATTCAGTAAATATATACATATTTCTTAAACAATTTTAAGAAATAGTTGCAATATTGCATATTATATATTTCCCGCATGTGATACTGGTCTGCGAATAGACAATTACAACGTTACCTTATCGAGGTAAAATTTTATATCATTCCTGTGAATTAAAAAATAGACTATAGCGTGAAAAAATACTGGACATTATTACAATATATCAAAGTAAACCTCTATATATCTTTGTGAAATAGCATGATGCTCTCTCTTACATCTCGTAGTTTCTCATAGATTTTGTGTGACAAACCATTGTCTCGATATTTTGAGACTATGTAAGAAACTACACTTCTTATATTCTTTCGCAAGACAAAGGCCTGGAGTTCGACCTGCCTGCGATGGATAAACCCTAGAAAATAACTAGTTAAATTTTATTAAAATGTGACACTTGAAATAATAAGTAAGGTAATAAATGTCTTCAGAGAGTATATTCAAATTCTTGAAAAATCGAGTTATTGAAAATGAACTAATAAATCGCTATTTTCAATTATACGCGTGTTAGAGTATAATTTTTTCCGTTTCTCAATATAATTACCTTTTAGTTCGGTACATTTAGTCCAGCGACTTTCAAACTTCTTTGAAGCCACCCAAGAAATATGATTTATTGAACTCTCTAAAACAGATTACTGTTTTGGAGACAAACTCCTCCTTCGACATATACCACTTTCAGCCCAGCTATTTTTTTACTTTCAAAACAAAGAAATATCACAGGGTGTCAAATTTGGAAATGGCAGTCTAATAGAAAAATATTTTTTCTTCATCAACCGTAATTCAACTCTGAATTGACCCAATAAAACAGTATGATAATTATCCTTCCGTTCTTCAAATAGTTAATAAAAATTAATCTGAGACTGTTTGGTGCTAATTTTCCACTGTACTGATTGAACTTCTATTTCTGAAAGTAATGAACCCTTATCTCATCAACGTTTATATGATAATGCAGAATTTTGCTGGAATTACATTTAAACATTGCTAAATATTGCTTGGAAGTCATTTCTCGATTTCACTTTCGTGAAACATACAGCAAACACGGCACTACAATGCCCAATTTTTTGTGAAGCATATTTTGTACATCTTCAATTGAAATGTTTATATCTCTTTGATCTTTACTCGGGTCTCTGCTAACACGATATGATAAATTTTATTAATCATATTATTCATAATCAACTCAATAGAACTACCTAGACACTCATTTTCAAAAGCGAAAGTTCGTTCATTGAAGCAATATCTGATTATAGTTATCGAAAATAAATGGTTCTGATAAACCACATGTAATAATTTCATTTCCTCACATAAAAAAGTCGAATCGTTGATCGATATTATCTATTTCTATCTCCATAGATTCAATAAAGTACGAACTTGTTCATTTTCAACAACCATCAAAACGAGGGGCATTGATGAATTTGTCCGAACTTTTTTAAGGACTGTACTAGCGTTTTTTGCCATCACACGCAGGTACTTGTCATACCACTCTCGTATAGTCTCGTCAAATACATGCAACTACAATGATTTCTATCAAATTTAATTTATCAATAAACAATTTAGAACACTAAATATTCTAAGAATATAAAATATTTTTTGGTTAAAGATTCATAAAAATAGAAATTACGTAATGTCTTTAAAAAGAAATTGCTAATTTTTTTTTTTTTCTTTACAGGCAATTCCATATAATTCTACACCCGTATTGAAAGATGATGACCTAATCATTTGGGAAAACCATGCCATAGTAACGTACTTAATAAATCAATATAGAAACGAGAATCCTCTTTATCCAACTGATCCGAAAAGGAGAAGTATAATTGACGAAATATTATTCTTTGATGCCAGCGTTCTTTTAATAAGGATTAATAATATTTTTGTAAGTACATATATCCTACGATATACAATACTTACCAAAGGTAAAGCATAAAATTACTATAATGTTCCCATTAACGAGAAAATTTCTTATCGATTCTATGACTTTTGACATTTTTATCTTGTAAGTTCATATTTTGTAATGAGATCTCTCGAAAAAAGTAATCAAATTTCTAACCATTAATTCCATTTCACATCTTACAGTTTTAATTTTATTTCAATAATTATATTACCAAGAAAAATCGCGTTTTAAGTAAAATATACACTATCGCTCACGAAACTTCAGATATTGACTTAAATGAGCAAAAACATTAAAACTGTAACCAATTTACTATGCAAAAATGTATTTAAAGTCATAACCTATACATATCTATGATTATAAATATAAGAAGTAAAAAAAATGAAAGAGTTTTTATAACCTTAAATATTATTACTTGTCATCGTCAAAATACCTTCCGATCTTGAGGATATTCCTAATTATCACTTAACGCTCTGTTTTTTCACGTTTTTGATCAAAAAAAGATTGACGACGCATATCTTGCTGCTAGCTAATTTAAATGATATCAATTCATCGATCATCTAAAACAATATCATTAATTTTATTAACCACTTCCGAAATTATTGCAGTTTTTGATGCTTCTGGTCGCACCGTACCTTCGGTGCCCAAGCTACCACCTATAATTTGCGTAAAGTTTATTGAGTATCAGCCTTTATTCCAGATGAGTTCGTAGTGCCAATATAGAATTGCATTACGAATTGCGAGTTTATGCATTTTAAGATTTTCAATTTAGAAACTATATTGACACTGTTACAACTTCCAAATAAAATGTGAGAAATTAACTAAATTTCGCTTGTCACTATAAAATATATACCAGAATTGGAATATAAAGCTTTTCCGAAAGCCAGTGTTAATAGTCGATTCTCTCTTCTCACTAAATCATCATCGTATACATATGTACATACAATATATATAAATTGTAAAAACATATAAACATTAAGAACACCTTTCCTACGGCCAACGATTTATTTATCGGGAGTATTAATTGAGAGACTAAAGGAGGTATATGCTACATTCAGTCATCGAACGTTGATACGTGGGATGTCTTTTAAGTTTTGCATAGTGTGACATAGAAGGCGCCACTAATCAAATGTCAGTACTAAAAATTAACCTCCATCTTTAATTAACCTAAATCCAAAGTTTTAGTGCGATACGTGTAGTGTTGTAGCTACAACGAACTGTCAAAGTTAACAAGTTAGTTGTAAAATGGAATTAAATAGAGAATATTTTCGCGAGATAATTTTTTATAATTTTCGAAGACAATTATCTCAATAAAAATGCCTCGCCGAGTTGGTTTCTGTTATCAGCAATGAAACACTACATCAGTCAACAATTTTTCGTTGGTATGGAGAATTCAAACGTGGACTGATTATTCTTAGCGACGATCCAAGAGCAGGTACATCAGAAACGGCAATCACTCGAAAAGTCGTTGATGCTGTACGCAAGATCATCAACGAAAATCGACATGTGATATTTCGCCAGATCGAAGCATTATTGGCAATTTCAAAGACCTTAATTCACAATATCTCGCGTAAAGAATTGTGTGTAAAAAAATAATTTCCCGTTAGATACCGCATCTGTTGACCGAAGAACAGAAAGCAACTAGGGTGAATTGGCGTCAAAAAACTCTAGATCACTCCAATGCCGGAAACTCTAAAAACGTGCGCAATATGGTCAGTGATAATAATTCTTGGATTTACTCACACGAGCCAGAAAATAAACGCCACTCGTCTGTTTGGTATTCCAACGTGAAGAAAAGTCGACAAAAGTCATCCGTTCCCGAACTGTCTCAAAAAAGATGGTCACGACATTTGTCTCGAAAGCAGGTCTTATAAAATTCCTATAAAACATCAAAGAACTGTTACTGCCGATTGATATACAACCCTTTGTTTGTCGCAAGTCATCGCTGACCTTCGAAAAACCAACCTCGAACAACGAATCATTCTCCATCAAGACAATGCAAGTTCGCACACGGCACGCAAGATAATTGAATTTTTAACGCAACAAAACGTCGAATTGTTGGACCATCCTCCGTACACTCCGAATCTAAGTCCCAACGATTTCTTTACCTTTCTGAAAATCAAGAACGGATGTGTGGTCAAAGGTTCCAGTCGTCAGAAGGAGCAGTCGATGACTTCAAAAATGCAATTTTGACTGTACCAACAAACGAAAAGAGCAACTGCTTCCAAAGTTTGTTCGAGCGCATGCAAAAGTGCATTAATCTTCGTGGAGAATACTTCGAAAAACAATGAAGTCTTTAAAAGCTATATATTTATTCCAGTTTTATAAGCAAAACTTAAAAGACTCACGTATGAGTGTTCATAACAGAATTATTTACGCAATCCTTGGCACTGTACAATAAAGATTTGCTATTGTGGGAGCTACTTTGAACATTTGTAGATGTTTCATTTCGTACGCAATTCCTCTACATTGGTCTAATAATGTATTGAAACACTTGTAAACATCTTGTGATGTTAGAAAGTAGTTTTTCTTAACTTTTGTTTATATATCTTTTACAGAATTGTCATATATAGTAGTTTTTCTATAACTAAAACGCGTGTTGTTCCAAAGTTATCTTTTGATATGTTGAAAAAATCATCTAATCTCCGTTTTCCGTATAGCCAAATAATAAGTATGTTGTCATGTATCACAATCAAAGCTTTAGCTATAATTCACATACATTAAGATGTCGTTCGTATTAATCGCCGTGTTCTCTAGTAACTCCATGAAGTATTGCGAGTTCTCCATACAGGTCATGGTTCCTCCATGGTATCAAAAAAGCTTCTATGTGTTTGACGATGTCATAAATCGAGGATCCTATGATGCATACAATGAAATTCCTTCTTTGCGATTCTTCAATAATCTAGTCTTGACGGTTAGCTAACTTTTGACATGATCCTCTTTTCATTTTGATTAGGGATATTGACAATCAGTACGAGAAGGAAATACTCGAAATAACTGTTGCTTTTAAATAATAATGCTATGATACAACTAATTCCAAAATAAAATAACCTACGTTAAGTATATGAGCGCAATATGAATAGCACTATTTTTCAAAACGTGCAATTGAACGTGATCACAACTTTCGATTTTTTACTTTCATCACATCGATTTATTTTATATTATCTTAGGAGATAAACGAAGAAACGAGTGTTATTAATCTCACTGAAATTTATCACATACAAACTCTAAATTCTGCAATGATTTGTAATGTATATTTGCTAATTATCTTAGCTAAAGAGAAATGAATCTGGAAAATATTTAATTGTTTAGTAAATATAAACTTCATAAAAAATGATCAAATGATATGTTTTATTTATTCTTATCATGTTCCAATTCTTATTAGCGTAAAAAGTTACAAATAATATACGCACATGAGAAAGTCGCATTTGACTTTCTTTTATTTGTTAGTATAAAGAAAACTGCATTATTTATACACTACTGGTTTAGTTTATTTACTTTCTTATTTTCCTTAAAAGCACAGAAATAGGAAAAGAATGAATTTTATTATTATTGCTGCTACATACAATGTTCTGTATACTGTACAATTAATTCTAGAATAAATAAGAGTAAGTGATAATTTCCAATTACTTAAAATTAATAAACGAATTCTATAACGTGTCTTCAACTAATAACTTAAATCTATATATACTACACAATTCCGTAAATAACTTTTATCATGTAATCCCCAGACGTTGCCTTCGATAACTTCTAGCTCTCTTATTTCATTTTTATTGGTATTTTTTCGAATCAATGAGTAGGAACATATATAAGAGATAAGTAAACATCTATAGGAGAAACCGATGAAACTTTTATACATTCACATGAAATATAAGTATGCCATAAAAAAATAGTGTTTTCCGATATACTGCGAAGACGATTGTGTTTTTAGGTGTACTGTCTATTTTATTGCAAGGAAGATAGAATTATTTTTTGGAAAACAAAACTTTCTAACTGCCAATAATAATGGAAAATTCTCAATAACTTTTTCTTGAAATTGTATTAAAAACAATTTTGTTATAAGCTATAACAATAACACAGTCCATATTAAACATACGAGGAGCATTCAAAGATTTTGCACCTTCGTTGTGTACAGTTCAAAAGTGGTCATGTATAGTTAAACGAGGCAAGAAGAACATTGAAGACAAACCTCACTCAAGCGCCCGATTACTGCCGCTGCGGAAGAAACCCTGAAAAATTTGGACAAACTTGTAGTGTTGGATGCCCGAAGAAAGGTTAGAATGCTTTTCGAGGTGACACATTATTCTGCAAAACGTTCTTAACCTTTCAAAACTCAATGCAGGATAGGTGCCGCGAATGCTCACAGTACCTCAAAAACAAGTGCGAGTTAAGTACTGGAAAGAAATTTTAGAGTTCTGTGGTAAAAATTCGTCAAGTAATTTTGATCGAATTGTTACTGGAGACGAAACGTGGATTTATCACTGTGAGCCTGCAAGTAAACAGGAGTCTATGCAATGGCATAAGAAAGGTACGGAAAATAAAAATCAGTCCGTCTGCCGGAAAAGTCATGGCCACAGTGTTTTGAGACTCAAAAGAAATTTCGCTGAGCGAGCACATGAAAAAAGATTAAACCAAAAACGCAACATCTTGCGCAACCTCTCTGCGTAATTTAAGGAAATCAATTAAAGAAAAAAGATAGAGTAAACTGACCACTGGTGTATTGCTTCTTCACGATAAGGCTCCAATTCACACAAGATGTGCTTCCAGGGCTACTGTGCGAGATTGTGATAGCTATTTTCTAATTTCAAAATAGACCTTCGTGGAAAACGTTTGTCGGTAATAAAAACACATTTTTCAGACAAGGAGGAAACTTACCATATACAGGGTACTGAAAAGTTAATTTCGAGACGTAATAAATACATTGAAGTTGTGGAAGATTATATTGAAAAATAAAAATAAATTTAATTGTTGCAAGCTGCAAAATGTAAGAAAATGTAGAAGAACAAGAAGGACCTCTTTTAAGACAAAGAATTTTACACGTAAATTTGAAATAATTTAATTCTAAATTCAAAAAACCTAATTACTTAAAATTAATTTAAAATTCACATAGAAAAGACACGAAGTATTGATATATTGAAAGAAATATCTATTCAAAATATTCAAAAAATTAATGCCTAATACCAAAATAGGCACTGAATATTAATTCTACCCGAGATATTCCTGTATAATATATGTAAAACAATAATTATAAATGTAAAATAAAAGAAATAAAATACATTGTTTCATTCAAAAATTTAACAAAAAGCCATAAGTAGTGGCAAATATAATGTTGACAAGCGGCTCACTCGAAAGATCTATCTTTGAAATATTTATCAACGTTCTTTCACATTTGGTAAATTCATCATCACATTAGTTCTCTATCTAGCAGTTTTATCCTTTCCAACTGCAATTTATGACACACGTAAATTGTGTTCCATATTAAAAAAGCACACTCAAGCCTGCAACGAACCAGAGCGCATTAGAGACATTTCGTAACACTAAAGTCTATAAAATATTCAGAGTTTCTTAGAATGAAGCTCAAAGTTCTGATTGCAGTTAGACATTTATTGTTTATGTGTTTCACGAATGTTAAACAATCGTCAAACATCACCCCCAAGTCCGTAACACTACTTAATAAAATTGGTAGACTATGCTCAGTTACGGTGTAATTAAAGGTATGAGTGTCATTGTACAGAGAGTATCGCATAACATAACATTTGCTGATATTCAGATTTAATCTGTTCTTGTCACACCAAGACCATATGAGAGTTAAATGCTGCTGCAAGGGAACAGCATCATTTTCAGAATTAATTCGTAAATAAATTTCCAATTCGACAGCATAGGCAAATTCACAATGCGTTAGAGCTTCAAAGAGATCATTGGCAAATAGTAAGAATAGCAGACGTCCCTGGTTGGATCCCTTAGGAACTCCAGGTCAGCACAAATTTAACTGTGAAACAGTGCTAATATCCTAAGTGATACAGGCCAGATTGGTAATCGTTGATCATTCAGTCACAAAACCATCTTGAAATGGAGATAAATTGGAGGCAATATTTGCACAAATAAAGCCATATAGAACCTATTCGAAGATCTTCGAAACGTTGCATAATTGGTCTGTAATTACTTAAGCAGGCTGTCGCCTTTCTTATGGATGAGATTAATGTGGGCCCTCGTCCATTTGTAGGGAGAAATGTTTTTCTAAAAGGCAAAGTTAAAAACTATCTTTAACGAAGTAGCAAATATTATCCGCAAATCCTAATTACTAATTAAGGAATCCGATTTTCGCCAGCATTTAAATTGGACTTAACTTTAAAAATGCTGTCCACATTAGCATCTTCTGACATATTCACAATATTATAGGCAAAGTAATAACTGTCTAGAGGAACGTCCACATTAAACTGGCTAGAGTATGAGCCAGACAAATATGCAGCAGAGAAAACGTTGGCAAAACCAAACTTGATTCGAATTATTTAAGTAGAGTTATCGTCATGCATTACAGATGGCATGTGAGTTATCTCTTCTCTAAGCCGAAAGTATCTCCAGAAAGTCTAGGATCCTGTTTCAAATATAGAAGAAGAATCTCTTCAACTTTAGATTATGTGTAATTTCGTTCGCCAACCAAATAAAGCACTGATTTCTAGAAGCGGGGTATCGTGAAACTGATCTATTAAGTAAATCGTGAAGATTATCATAAAACAAGTTTACACAGCCCTCAGCAGCATCACATAGCTCCAAATCAAACCAATTAGTTACGAATAAGTCATCAAACAAAGATGCGTAGTTGGCTCACCGAAAATCAGATCATGTACTTACGATAAATACCTTTTACGTAATATAACATATTTTTTAATATACTACTGTATTTATCGTTATCCGCGTAATTTTAAAATTTGAATGATTATAAAACTTCCTATTTTTTAGCTTATACATATTACTGTAATATTTTAAAATTTTTTAATATTATATATTAGCTTCATTTTTCTTTTTTTTTTAATTTAAGCCGATTTACAAATGTGAAAACGCATTTTGTCAAAAAATACTTCTCAATAGAAAATAATTTTTGAAATATTGACGATTCTGTCATTGAATATAGTATCCTTTACTATCTTCTTCTGGGCTTCCGGGCTGGAACCGCGTCACTGGTATAACTGCCGACGTTTCGTACCCACTCGTATGGGACACTTCAGGGCTCAAATACTGCTACTGTTTGTTGCACTGAAACTGAGTTTCAGTGCAACAAGATAGTATGGACCACGACCGCGGAAATCTACGTACCGGAGTATCCTTTTTATTGTTTTCTGTGTTACATTTCACAAAATAACATTAAATCTTTACTTTGTTTTTTTATTCACTTTTATTCCAATATTTTATTAATCTTCGTAATATAGTAATCCAAAATACTTTCTTAGGTCCTATATTATTTTTGTACCATAAATCCAAACTAAACAATGAAATTAATGCCGAGCTTCGGTCTGTTTACGTGGATTAATCTCCATCATTGCAATCATAAAATAATGAATATCTGAGTTAAAGATGGCCAGATCGCATTAATCTCTGTAAAGTCAGCGGTCCTAATGCGCATACACTTCTCAAGAAAAAGATAATGTAATACTAATAAGGAAAGAACATATTTTTCCAGAAGATATTGTGAATGTAATACACAATTCTTTTAATAAAGGACGCAAAAAATGGATCATAATAAACTAAATAAATATTAAATATAAGTAAAAACTCCACTAAATGTTAGTAAGCAGCACAGAAAAACTTGGTCTATAAGTTAAACTTTATGACTAGCAAAAGCTCAATAAATTCTAATAAGGAAAAAATAGGCATTCTCGCTTGTAAATATAAATTCAATTTCATTTTCTTAAGAAAATGGATAACACTTAAAAAACAAACTTCTTTATTTAGACAATCTATTATTAAAATTAATTCGGACGCTGTAGAGGATTTCTGGTTTAATAGTGTTTGAAATCTACACAGTTTTATGCGAGACAGTCGATTCTTTTCAAATCGATATCGGGAGACTACTAGAGAATAAGACAAATTTGTACTTGAAATAACTCTATGTGTCTTTCTGCATTCATGTTTCCATCAATAAAAAATGGTCTAGCAACATGGATGTTCAACAAACCTTATGTACATTTCGTCGTTTAGTAATTGTTTATTAATAACTTCATTACACTTTATGTTGCCATCGTAATGAAATGTATTGCAATTTTTGTAACATTACACTGAAATAATTATAATTCCATAATTACAATTCGGTGCCTCGATGTTTTTTTATGCAACTATCTACAACGACGATATCTACTTTATTATATTTGAAACAGCGAAAATTAGTGGAAAAAGCACATGAGCACTATGACTATTGACTTTGCAGATTTACCCGATATTTTGTTAACAACCCAATGGACGCCTAAAAGACACAACTCTAGAAATTATTAAAAAAGTACATGATATACTGCTAGAAATTATGCCAAGTAGCAGAAATTTTACATATACCGACTACTGGTTCCGAGTTTACATAATGAATTGAAAATGAGAAAATTTTGTGTAAGATAAATGTTGCGTATGTCGACTGTAAACCACTAATCTAAACGAAAACGCAACCTTAATTTACCAAAAATTATGGCATAATTGGAAAGACCGGTGCCGATTGGTGAAACCTGAATACACCATTATACAATGGAAATGAAGTAACTACTACTGAAGTAGTACACTAGACTGGAACTGCAATGGAATTCTTCTTCAAAAAGATAAAACGATAGCAGGGAATACTATGCATTCCTTTTAGACCAACTGCACGATGCAATACAATGCAAAAGACCTCACTTAACGAACGAATAAATGCTTTTTCGTCAGAATAAAATGCATGTGTTCACACTTTAACTGTTTCAATAGCAAAAATTCATAAAGTACATTTCGAATTATTTCAACATCCAGCCTATCGTCAGAATTTGACCTACTCAGACATTTTCCCAGTCTGAAAGCTCAGTGGCAAGAGATTTGTGTCGAATGACAGGGTAATCACTGAAACTAACACATATTTCGAACTGTTAATAAAATTTTCTTTTCTGACGAAATAAAAAACCTTGACTATTGGTGCACAAAGTCTAGTTAATTACAAGGTGAATAGGTTGAAGAATAAAATAATTTTTTACCAAAAGTGTCTATACAATAAAAAAATACTTTAATGTATGCATGCTTTTGATTTCATCTACGTACATATGTATATGTATAATAACATAGCTCCTAAAGTAATTTGAACGATGTTAATGAAAATGAAAAATTACGTGTACATATTAGGTGCGCAACTACGTTCTCGCTGTTTTTCAAGAAATGGCTCCAGTAGTAAGTGCTGGTCGATTGTGACATAACCAAAACGTCATGAACCAAGCTTAGACATATGGTAAACAAACCGCTTTGACACATTAGTGATTTTGTTTTTGCGTCATATACTTTTGGTTGTGTGAAAATGTCTGATTTTGTGCCAAGTAATCGTCATTTGCGGGAAGTGTTGCTTTTCTTCTTTCATTCGTAGAAAACGGTGGCTGAAGCGCATCGAGAACTCCAAAAAGTTTACGGAGATGCTACTTTAAGTGAAACAACGTGCCATGATTGATTCTGTCGCTTCAAAGACGGTGATTTCGATGTTGACGACCGTTCGCGTGAAGGAAAACCAAAAACCTTCGAAGACGCTGAAATGGAGGCATTGCTCGACGAGGATCCGTGCCAAACGCAAAAAGAGCTTGCTTCAGCATTAGGAGTTACCCGTCAAGCCATATACCAGCGATTGCATGCGTTAGGAATAATTCAAAAACAAGGAACTTGGGTTCCTTATGATTTGAAGCCAAGAGACGTTGAGCGTCGTTTTTTCGCCTATGAACAACTGCACCAGCGGCAAAAAAGGAAGGGTTTTCATCATTGCATCGTTACGGGTGATGAAAAATGGATTCATTACAGCAACCCAAACAGAACAAAATCATGGGAACTGCCCGGTCATGCTTCTACGTCGTCGATTCGGCCGAATATTCATGCTGCGAAGGTTTTGCTGTGTATTTGGTGGGACCAGGGCGGTGTTATTTATTATGAGCTGTTGAAACCGAACGAAACCATCACTGCGGAACGGTATCGAACTCAATTGATGCGATTGAGCCGAGCACTACGCGAAAAGCTGCCACAATATGAGTAGGGCACGAAAAAGTGATTCTACAGCATGATAACGCTCGGCCTCACGTTGCCGAACCCGTCAAAACCTACTTAGAAACGCTCAAATGGGAGGTCCTACCCCACCCGCCATATTCCCCAGATACTGCGCCGTCCGATTATTACCTGTTCCGTTCAATGGTACATGGTCTGGCTAATCAGCAATTCCGCTCATATGAAGACATCTCAAAATAGCTTGATTCGTGGATAGCCTCAAAAGACGAACACTTCTACCGTGACGGTATTCGAGCTCTGCCAGAAAGATGTGAAAAAGTTGTCGCTAGCGATGGGCAACATTTTGAATGATTCATTTGTAAACATTTTGTCACAATTAAGTTGCATTTTCATCAAAAAAAAAAAACAGCGAGAACTTAGTTGCACACCTAATATATAAATTAAATCAAAGATATACAGACTCTAGAGTAAAATTTCCATATTTACTTTTTCCTAAAACACATCGTATTCATACATAAGGGTTAGTTAATTTTGGATTTTACTTCAATGTTATGGAAGTCGGTTGTTTAACAAAGTGTTCAAGATATGTATTTTTTTGTGGTTTTTAATTAAAATTTCTATTACTCACAAACCATTTGTATACGCGTTACGATTATCTTAATCAAACAATACGCATTCAACGAGATAAACTATGTAAGAATGAATAACATGTATTATTACTCGTTGTAATAAATATTTCATGAACGCTTTTCTAGTTGCCGAAAAAAACATGACGTTCCAATATATTAATTTCTACTTAATCTATTACAGTCAATAAATAATATGTCAACTAATATATATTACTTCATCACAGCATTTAAACCACTTCACACTTAATGGAAATATTTTAATAAAAAAATTTTATAATTTAATGCAGTTTATGAAAGTAATTTCTGCCTATTGTAATCATTTAACATACTTATTAAACTATTATACGTGGGTCGTCTTTTAAGTTTTGTACATAAAACTGAAATAAAAGAGAATCTAGCTTTTAAAAATTTCATTCTTTTTCATAGTATCCTCCGCGAAGATTAATGCACTTTTGCATGTGCTCGAACCAACTCTGAAAGCAGTTATTCCAGTCGTTTGTTGGTACAGTCTAAATTACGTTTTTGAAGGCATCGCCACCTCCTTCTGACGACTGGAATCTTTGGCCACGCAGTCCGTTCTTGATTTTCGGAAAAGTAAAGAAATTGTTGGTCCGACATGGTCCAACAATACGACGTTTTGTTGCATTAAAAAATCAATTTTCTTGCGTGCTGTGTGTTCTATACCAACAATGTCAATGATTCATATATTCATAACTAGTGAGAGAATTTTTATACGAAATAATTCAATTTATGCATAATATTAAAACGAAAAATGTTGCCTTTTACTGCATAAATACAAAAAAGGCAAATAAACTACCTAAATTTAGAATATGGAACCAACGTTTGTGGTACGATAAATATTTACTTCATACATACATACATATGTAACTCCTACCTATTTTATAGAATATTAATATATCTACTCTTCGGCTCTGTATATTTATTACAATAAAACTTGAAAGCACCGTTATCACATTCAAAATTTGTTTAGAAAATAATTTTCTGCAGGGACAGTTTTCAAAGTCTTGCGAACATCTCGACATAACTCTTGAATCAAATAACTATTCAAATAAATATTCTTCCATTCTTCTTATAGAATATTTTACAGATGGTTTATTGACGTTAGACATATTTTTCTGGTTAACTGCTTAGCTCATTCTATCATAACTTGATGAGGTTGAAATCTAAACTTCGTGTTAAACAATTTATATAAACCAATGTATATTTTATATAATTGTCCTGCATAAATGTAAAGTTCTTTCCATTGTTTCTACAATTTTTCATAGATCTCCAATGCGTGCAATGGAAAAGCAACCCCGCGCAAACACAGCACTTCTTCCTTGTTTGACAGTGAGCATAACATAACCAGGCAGCATTTTATCTTGCTACACTTTTCAAACAAAAATTCTCTTGGTTTAACCGAACATTTCGAATTTCGTCGATCCATAAAACACGTTTTAACTCTTCTACTATCCGATCTCTATGTGTTTGTACTCAGTGAAATCGATCTGTAGGTTACCACGCGGCCATGAAGATTTGCTTCTTCAAGTCTCTCTTTCACCGACCTAACAGACATTGTTTGATGGCCGCGATTAATTTCGACGGTAATTTCGGATGCGGATAACTTCCTATTTCTTTACTACTTTTATATGCGATTCGCGATAACTCCAATCACGCAAGATTTTTCGTATTTCCGATTTTGTTATACCAGCGAATTTCATTCGTTCATCAATCATTTATAGTAAACTTCTTAAAAGTTTTTTACCAATTTCGTTCATTCACTACTTCTAAACATTCCGCATGGCATCTCGAAAATTATTTTGCCAAGTCAGAATTTGGATCTCAACCCCATCGAAATGGGATAATCTGGACAGAAGGATAAGAAAAGTATGTCCAACTTCATCAAACTATCTGCAGGATATTCTCCAGGAAGAATAGGAAAACAACGTCTAGAAAAACTTGTAAAACCCCGTGTAGTTCAAGTCGTCCTTAATACCATGGTTGGATACTTCGACACAAAAGATCTATTAATTAATAAATAATTAATAATATTTAATATTATTAAAACTCTTTTTTTATGTTATTTCCATACTTATAGTCATATGTATGTTATAATATTAATTATGTTTTTCCATAGCAAATCCGAGACAGTTTTTAATGATTTTGTACATTTAAGTTAACGTCGGAACTTCGATGTGACCGGTAATGTATAAAATCGATTATAACTAGTTTTTAAATGAATACGTATTCATGCACTTTTGACTTCAGTACTTCACTTTCTCATGTGTACTAATTTACACTTATGGATATATAGACGAATACATTCGACGTCTCCTCATTTAGCTCATTTCTCAGAGACCAATTTTCTATTTTTAGATGCAAGAATTAAGTCATATTATCTGACGCTTGCATATTTTATTTAGAGTTCCATTAATTTTAATCATTTTGATGACTTCAATAATTTGTTATTGAAATTATTAACTTTAACTTATAAAATTAGTTTTCGAATTGGTTTATGTGTTTCCCTTATAAAGAATCTACAGATGTTCAGAAATTTTTTATAATTTTTTATAGTATTTTTCTGTATAATTGAGTAGTCTTTTTCAACCTATAATTGATCGTACCTAATTATTGTCACAGATTGTTTCATTTTTTGTCATATTAATGCTAATATTGTTCAGATCTAATACTTACTTTTTTAAGTAACAAGTGAACTTCCATATTGCCTTCTTTCTCTAAGTTAGACAACTCGTGACTTGAATAGTTTTCAAAAACGGTTTCAGAAGGATATTCCTAAATCAAGATCTGAGAATTATCTAATCTCCCCATCTTTGATTTAATGCGGCGGTTCCTTAACTCTTGATAAAAGTAAAATCTAATGTAATGTGAAGGTAGGAAAAAATTACAATAATTTTCGAAATTTATGTTCGAATGTTAAAAATGTAGTCATTTAGAAATATTAAGAAGGGGAAAATTATATTACCATATTTAAAATTGAATTTCAACTGGCAAGAACTTAAAGTATCTTCATGTTAAATTAAATTATGAACTTATTTTCTGTAAATTAAGAAGAAAACTAAAGATCAAGATATAGCAATATTTCGATTTAATAAAGAATAATGTGTTGACCTTGTTTTTGTATTGCTAAAAATTCTCTTTGGCTAATTAGCTTTAACATTTCAAATTAAATGTATTACAACTGACAGCCATTGTTAACTTATGCACTTGGCACTAATGAGTTTTTAATAAGATGAAAAATATATATAGACACCACAAGCGAAGGAGTCCGAAAAAATTCTTATTTCTTGTCGGAATTCTAATAATAATCATTAGCTAAAAATAGAACAAAACACTCGCATTTTTCCACGAGAAATTGAAAGTTAATTTATTATTGAAATTGTTGTTAATAATTAAATGAAATAAATCTTAGCCGAAGATTCTAAAAATAATTTTCTGGTAAAACTTTAATAAGGATTGGAAACCTTTTTTTAAAAAAATATATATTATTCATAGTAAGTAACAATATATAAACATGTAATTATTTATATTTATGAAAAAATAAGTTTGTTTAGGCATGTATATTTATGATAATATACGTCCCATTTTTTTTCGTCTTTGCATATAATATTAATTAATAATTAAATTAGTTGAAAATAAGAAGATGTGTACCAAGAAGCATTGCTGTATTGTGGGTTGCCGATACGAAATTGAGAATATTCCCTAAAATATATACAAATATGAAAATAAAATCTAGTTTTTAAAATATTTAAAAACTATTGTCATTATGTTCATTCTCATCATCTATCTTAGATGAAAAAAATCGCATTTGAATAAAAATTTTAAGGTTCCTAAAATTTTCATTATTTGATAATTATCTCACGATTTTATAACAGTAATACATACATATGTATTACTGATCACTGAAGGTTGATATATAACCCCTTGCCACATTAACTTTCGTATTCTGTATACGTATTTCGACAACTAAGTTGTCATCAGATAATTAAACAGTGTCGCACCTGGAAAACTACGGTAAAAATACCCGTACGAAAACAAATTCCGCACGCGATTCGTACCACTGAAAGCCAAAACGTTTCACATTATTTTTAAAAATTGTTTTACTTAAACTATAATGTGAAAATGTTACAATTCTTAAAAATCATATGAAACGAATATACAGTGTACGTTTTGGTTTTCAGCGGTACGGATCGCGTGCGGAATTTGTTTTCGTACGGGTATTTCTACCGTAGTTTTCCAGGTGTGACACTGTTTAATTATCTGCTGATGACGACAATTTTTGTCGAAATACGTATACAGAATTCGAAAATTAATGTGGCAAGAGGTTATATATTCTGATCTTCAGTGATCAAGTTAATCAACCACAGGCTCCATCAAAATTACATATGTGTGGATTAAATATTTGAAAGCAAAACTATATGTATTTTTTTTTGTTTTTAAGGCGGCTAAAATTTCTTATTATTTTCATTTTCATCGTCTACGACGGCGTGATTTATATCCTCTTTAAATATATTAGAAATTAATAAAATGAAATAGGTTCTTCAGAAATTTGAAATACGATAAAACTATTCATGAGGGAAACAATCATAATTTGTAGACTCAATTTTAGTACAATTAATTAGAATGCCAATTACAAATTTTATTCATGTTTAATTAATATTGAAGAATTTATTTTCATATAGAGTAATAATTTCGAGAAATTTTTAAGAACTTATTAGCCTATTAGTTGAAACTCTAGTTCATTTTTTAATATCTAGATCGAATTTTATTGTCACCGGTTTTTCATATATTGGGTCTGGGAAAAAGTTCGTGGCGTTTTTTCAGTAAAATTCAACTGGTCCCCGCATGGCGCGTGGACGAATTCATTTAAACCGAATATGCTCCATTATTATCGACAATGTTTCGCCATTTTTTTGGTAGATTCATGATCCCATCGGTGAAAAACTTCTGTGGTTTCTGGTCGAAAAACTGAATCAAGTAGTTTTCACAGGCTTCTTTTGAAACCAACTTAATTCCATTGAGAGAGTTCTGCAGAGATCGAAACAGATGATAGTCAGAGGGTGCTATATCCGGACTGTAAGGTGGGTGCATCAAAACTTCCCAACCAAACTCTCTCAATTTTTGACGGGTCATCAAAGAAGTGTGTGGTCGGGCGTTGTCATGATGGAAGACAACACCTTTCCTATTAATCAATTCGGGCCGTTTTCTTTCAATCGCCTGGCGTAATCTCTCTAGTTGTGCACAGTAGAGTTGAGAATCAATCGTCTGACCAGTTGGAAGTAGCTCGTAGTGGACGATTCCCCTCCAGTCCCACCATACACACAGCATCACTTTTTTTGGCGTCAATGTTGGCTTAGCGAACGCTTGTGACGGCTCACCATCCTTTATCCACGATCTTTTACGCTTCCGATTATCGTACGTAATCCATTTTTCATCTCCGGTTATTAAACGTTTCAGAAACGGCTCGATTTCATTCCGTTTCAGCAGCGCATCGCAGATGTTAATTCGGTCCATCATGTTTTTCACGCTCAACTCATGAGGAACCCATACGTCAAGCTTTTTTTGTAACCAGCTTTGTGTAAATGGTTCAAAACAGTTTTGTGGTCAATGCCTAGCTCCATGCCAATATCGACACTGCTGATATGCTTATCTTGTTGGACTTTTTCAAGAATTTCATCAGATTTTTCAGTGATTGGACGACCGGAGCGTGACTCATCTTTTACATTGAAATTTCCAGAACGAAAGCGAGCGAACCATTTCCGTGCAACAGATTTCGATAAAGTACCTTCACCGTACACAGCACAAATTTTATCACAAGCCTGCGCAGCGTTCTTCCCCTTATCATAATAATATTGTAGAATATAGCGAAATTTCTCATTATTCTTCTCCATTTTCAAGTGCGAATAACTTTCCAACCACTGCACCGATTACAATGTTTCTACGCTCAAACTAACGTTCGGAAGGTCATCTAAAAAACGAGCCGTCGGTGGTGTCGCTGTGACTTGTTGTTCTTTAGTTATCGGCAACCAATGCCATCTATCGGGAAAAACGCCACGAACTTTTTCCCAGACCCAATATATCATGCAATTTCATTGATGAAACAACAGTCTGACAATGCTGTGAAATTTGTTCGAAATGTTAATGTTTGTCCAAATTTTAGACGTTTTGTTAATACTGAGCCTAACTAATAGATGATAATTCATTGATGCAAATTTCAAATTTAGTTATAAGCATGTTTGAACGGCAAATTTCTATAAATTAAAACGTAAATTAGGTTGGCAAGAATATTTAAAAACTGAATTATGTTAATAATAAGTGATGTCTATTAACTAGCATAAAACACTGAATTTCATTTTGGCTGCGAATCCGAAACAAAGCATCACCATTGTATCAGGTTACAGCTCATTTTTAAAATGTTGCAGGTTTTGCGCAGCCCACACCTAAAATTAGAAAATGAGAAAAAACTAAAAAATGTAAATGCAAGTAATTGAAACTACAGACAGAATCGACTATAAGTTTCAATGAGCCTTGTATTGCCATAACTCTGCAACGCAAACACTATTAAAGAAGTACCTAAAGCTATGTACTTGAGGAGAATTGTGTTGCACGAATTCCGCAAACAGTGCAGTTTATGTTTTTTTGTAGACAAATGTTTAAATGTTTACGTAAGATGAATTCCTCTGAATATTTATTATCGATAACTATATGTCTGTATGGAGACCTTCTGTGAATAAGCAAATACATTAAATGAAACGTTTTAGCAGATTTATGTCGGATATACATATGTCAAAAAATTAAAAGTAAAATTTGTATTTTTAATTCAGATATGTATCAATTTCTTGTTCGAAACACTTAAATATTTCTTAAAAGATACTATTAAAAAGTAAGCAACACCGGCACAACGGCTTGCAGGTATAATTCCAACACTTACGAAGCTAATCTACCTGTGAATTGTCCTATTTGGCTTATGACATTCTAACAGACAGTAAAAGTTGATAGTATTACATGATATAAGTAGCAATTACCTGCTTGGACTTCTTAAAATCAATCTCCACTAAATGTTCGAGACAAAAAGTGGTAATAAATTGTTGCTAATTTCTTCGATATTATTAGACAGGTAGACATTTTAGCGCTGTGTGATTACAATATAGCAAATCCCAAATGATATACTAAAATAAGTGCCCATCTAAAACTCTTCACGAGATCTTTGTGAAGCAGTGGCGGCTCGTGAGTATTTGACATGGTGAGGCAGATAGAATAATAAATATTCAAAATTGTTTACAATTGATTAATAAACTCTATATACCTACTACATATAAAAACCGTTTATATATATTTATATATATATAGGGCTTCCAGTACAAACAGGGCTGCCAGACGTGAACTGAGCCCTATTTCGCGCCCCATTCGATTTTTAAGGGAAAACAAAGTTTCAAAGCAAACCCTTGTGAAACGAAAATAAATAATCTAAAAAATCAAACAAATTCTAAAAACATTAATCGAAAATAAGAACTTAATCTTCTAGGATTTAAATATAAAAAATAAATACATTCCTATTATAATATAAAATTTAATAATATAACAAATATATACATATATATATGTATATATATAAATCAACAATAATCCAATAACAAAATTTCAAAATTACATGCAAAATGAAAATATTTTAAAATACAGAGAATTTCCTTTATTGGCATTGCACGTAGAATTACATTTAATAGATTTTACTTCTTGTATAGCAAAGGTATCCTCCGGTTTTTTGTGTTAGCAAAATAATCAATTACATCATTATAAAATCGTTCATCCCTCGTCATCGTTTTAACCAATTCCTTTTCGATTGCAATTAGTGCACAGTTACTAAGTCTTTGTTGTCCAATTGTATTTCTAGCATACGATTTTATACGTTTCAATGTGGAAAAACTTCGCTCAACGGACGCGGAAGTTACCGATATGGTAACTACTATACTTAGCAATTTAAAAAGTTCTGGCATACAGATGGCTAACTTTTGTTCGTGCATAAATCTTAACATTTCACATGGTGTTTTAGAATTACCAAGGAGTTGCATGTCACTATAAATAACAGCTAATTCATTTTTTAATTGAATTTGATCAAAAAATTTATATTGTTCAAACAAATTATTTAAGAGCCTCTGAGGAAATGCCTTCGAATATTCTTCAAATTTACTTTCTGTTAATAAATCAAAAAAAGTAAGTTTTTCTAAATCAATAAATCTAATTTCAATTTGACTAATAAACGTATCTAGAATTTCGAAAAATAATTTTCTATAATTTTGTTTAGTATCTGGAACGTCATCAATTCTACGCCTTTTATGTGCAACAGATTCGTCAGACATCGAATTTTCGTGTACAGTACTGAAATATGTATCACACTCCCGAAATTCTCTAAACTTATCAAGCAAAAAACGTAATTATTATTATTATTATTGAAATTTCTGTTAGACTTACCGTGTATTGTAAGAGATTTTGATAAACCAGGGTTTGGTCTTGGAAGGTTTTTGACATATAATTGATCTTCTACCGATAGAACAACGAACGTATTTCTTATTAAAAAATCTACAATGTCTTGTGTATTTCTTACATTTTCTAAATCCATATTCACAATTTTTAAATCACTGAAAATATCACTAAACAAATATTAAAATATTTAACCTAACTTTGTTATTCCCCCAAGCTGTAATTTGCGATTCGGGCCGAGAATGTCAGCCTCGAGTATATTCGGTAGTTCGGCGATTGTGATTCGATGAGAGGCTCAGTTTAAATTGGCTTCAGATTGATATCTAAATAATATCTACTTGAAACAATAAAAATACTCCTGTTAAAACTTAAAACATATTATTTGCGTGGAGGAAATATTGAGAAACTGTACAAGAAGAATGTAAACCTTTAGACATCTTTATATCATTAAATAAATACTTAATTTATCCTATTAATAATGCTTTCTATATTATTACAAATTTCAAAAATCTCACAATAAAGTTAGAAAAATCTATTAACTTTTTGAATATTTTTTCTTCTTTGTTATCTTAAATATGTAGCTAATACTTTACTGTAATTTCCATAGAAATTGAGAATTTTTTTGACTGCTGTAGTGCGTTATAAATTTTCAATGAGAGGCAATGAGTGGCCGGACCTCAAATATTCGTGTTTAGTAGGGATATACATAGATCAAGCATGAAGTTGGTCGGGGCAAGTATACGGGCTCGTACATTCGCACGGAATTAAAATGAAATGATAAATTTGTACTTTGCTTGTAATGCCGGTTTATTTAAAACTATTTTCTTATTGTTTATAAGATAAATTCTGAATAAAAGATGATAATTAATTTATAAAGAATTTTAAAAGTATACATATTATTCTTGTTATAATTCCAAGATTTAGATGGTGAGGCACTGCCTCACCTGCCTCACCTGACCAGCCGCCACTGTTGTGAAGGGTTTCTCGCTCGAACAGTGGATTATTTAAACGAACAAAACATCAAATTTATCGGTCATCTGTATGTAGGCCCGACTTAGTATCCAATGGCTTCTATCCAACAATTTCTTTTTATTTTCACTGATCAAAAGTAAATTGCAAAAAATGTGATCTATATAACTTATTTTAACAAATTGAACAGTTTATGATTTCAAAAGAGACGTAAATGGTATACCCCCAGAAGAATGTAAAAATGTTTCTTCTTCGTTTTTTGGCAAAATTTAACAAAATCTGCGAAATAAAATATTATATCCTTGTATCTTACTGCGAGTATGTTAGGCTCAGCTCTAAAAATCATCCCCATTATAATAGAGTTGTAGGTGGGTTTGAAACATGCCGAGTTTGTTCACTAAACTAGAATAATGCCATACGCAAACTACCAAATATTTTACTTTATAGGATGACATACGCAAAATACAAAATATTTAACTCTATAAATCTATATGATCCGACTACAGCAGCAGGAATTTGCACGAACAGGAAACGAAGTGAAAGAAAGATATTCGTACTTCTTATTTTGTCTATTGCATATTTTATAAAAAGCGAAAAGGTTATCAAGATTATGTCTGTTGTAATAGATATATTTGTTATATCTTGTTCTAATTTGAAAATTCTTCTAGATATCTTTTATTAAAAAATACGCGACTTTAACTAATTTAGAATATTTAGAAATATAAATAATGATTCTACATATTTACATATTTGTACTTAGTACCGGGAGATGCTAAAAAAAAGGTTATTAAGG